>OZ021725.1:66380438-66722938 GCA_963978545.1 Linyphia triangularis
GCTAAAATGTCACATGTATAAATAACCAAAATGCGGCAATATATATTAATTAATTAAAAAAGAACAAAATAAAAAATTAAAATTCGGTTTTTAGAAGTCCGATTAAAAGGCCAAAACTACTTATGTTTAAAATTTTAGAGCTGTAGCCCTATTAGTAATCGTATTGTAAAATGTTTATTAATTAAATAAAAAAAAATAAAAAAATAAAAAAATTAAAATTCGGTTTTTAGAAGTCCGATTAAAAGGCCAAAACTACTTATGTTGAAAATTTCAGAGCTGTAGCCCTATTAGATATCGTTTTGTAACATATTTATTAATTAATTAAAAAAATTAACTAAAAAAGAACTAATTAAAAATTTTACATTCTGTTTGTGATGTGTACAATTAGAAGGCCAAAACTACTTATGCTGAAAATTTCAGAACTCTACTCTAATTTTAAGTAGGTTTCTATAGAGCCACAAACAGACAGACACACAGCTTTTTTTATTATTATAGATTACCCATATATATACTCAGGGTAATGAAAGTGTAACATTCGGTAAAAAAAAAATCATTTTTTTTCTTGCATTTCTCCCCGTTTTGGAGCATCCTGATTTCAAAAAACTAATCTCGAAAAAAGGTATGTTTGTGTTTACGTGGTCAGCATAACTCCCGAACAAACTGACCAAGTTGCTCAAATTTGGTGTGCGGATTAGTGGGGACACAGAGACCTACTATTAAGTTTTCGTTAAAATCGCGCATGCGCATAAGGTAGCTGCCATTGAAAAAATCATGTTTTTCAGTAATTGCTAAAAAACGGCTCCAACGATTTTAATCAAAATCGTTGTGGTTGCCTCTGAAAGTTTTTTAAACATTCCCATCTCAGAAATTCCCATAAAGATGCGATAAAAGTGTAAAAAATTGAAAAACGAGTGCCTTTAACACAAAGCTCTCTGCCCATGAGCCTCGCGCATCAACAATGGAATTTTTTGCGTTTCACGCACAAGAAAGGACAATATAATGTCTATCGTATAAAAGTGAATAAGTTAAGTTGACGACATGATAAAGTATTAATTAAAACTAAATTTCATTTGCTTAGGAAAAAGGTTAAGGTCGCTTGTAGAGCTGGATAATTATACAGTTTCATATCTGAAGAAAATACACAAGACGCACATCTTGTCCGAGAATCTGGATGACAAATAGTTAAGTATTTCTCTCTCTAAAGTTGTATTAAAAAAACTTGCTTCTGAAGGAACGTTAAGGAAATTGGAAATTTTTTCTAAATTTCAATTTGATAAGTAATTCATGCTTTTAAATTTCTTTTTTAAAAATTAAAAAATGCACTTATTTCCATTATTATTTAAAAAAAATTTCCTTCTAAATATCTCTTGTTTGGCTTCTCTATTTCTTGCATTTCTTCCTAGGAGTGACAATCTAGACCAAAACCATTCTGCTGGCTATTTAGGTTGGGAAATATAGTAGGTATGAAAAGTTTTAGACAATCTACTAGATAACTTTTCTATTATTTCTTTTAAAGGGAATGAAAAACTAAAATTGTGCCATAAATCTAATCTACAAATCCTGTTCCAAAATTAGGTCTTTTGTTTATTTCTAAAAACTCATCCGAACTTTGTATTTTTAATTTTTAATTTAAAATTGGGAAATGTAACTCCAATTGATGGTTAAGTTTAAAGAGGCACAAGTCAGTTATTATCACTAGAGGCGTTATTCTATGATTTTATTGTAAAGTAGCCTATATCGTACCTAAAAGATATTGGATATTCGGTGGGAAGTTTTCTCTCCCCAACTTTTTGAAGTTTTTTGTTTTTAAAAAGTTCTAAATTCACATTGGGTTATATATTGCCAAACTTATTCTCAGACATTAAGAGGAAATCCTTGTAAGGATCATTCCTCATACTCGCTATGTTACAATCTTCTAATCCAGTGCATTTAGAAACTACTTTGTAGAAAACCTTAAAACTTGGTGAGTAGGTGCGAAAAAGATCACTTAATGAAATGACATAAATTGTTTTAATTTAATGTCCATCTATTATAAATGAAAATTAAAATAGCAAAAGATAAAACCAGATGGAGTCACTGCAAATGCATTGGTGTAAAGGTTTCAAATATAAAATAAAATATATTGGACGCTATTTTCAAGTTTTGAATTTATGGTAGGCTTGGTAACTGAGCCTGAAGTTTGTCAATGAAACGTGTGTAGAAGCCATCTTTTAGTGACAGTTACTGTCACAACTCATTTTGTGTTTTTAGATACTATTTCGCTATGGTCTCATATGTGTACAAACTTGCAACAGGTTAAATCGATTGGAACGCTTATTTAAAAATAAACAAATTGAATTAAATGACACTATTATTTGTTGCATTTAATTCTTGTATTCTAGATTTTTACTTTCAATTACCCATATGTATATATACGTAGGGTAATGAAAGTATAGCATTCGGTCAAATTTTACATTCAAAAAAGTGATCTAGAAAAAAATGTATGTCTGTGTGTGTGTCTGTGGTCAGCATAACTCCCGAACAAATTGACCTACGATGTTCAAATTTGGTATGAGGGTTACTGGCGGCCATGGGACCAACCATTAAGGGTTTCGTCGAAATCGCGCATGCGGATAAGAAAAATTTATGTTTTTCAATGATTGCTAAAAAACGGCTCTAACGATTTTGATAAAAATCGCTGTGCTAATACCTCTTAAGATAATCGAAACATCCCCACCTCCGAAATTCCTGTAAAAATGTTTCAATGGCGTAAGAAGTTGAAAAATTAATGCCTTCAACACAGAATTCTCTTTCCTTGAGCATACCTCATCAGCGATCGTTTTTCTTCTCTCAGTTTCGCTTATAATAAAGGATAATATAAGGATTATCGAAAAGTATATCACCAAAATCATAATTTTGGCCATTTTTTATTTTTGACCCTTACAAAAATTATCACAAAATTTTTTGCCAAACTGACCATTTATTCTAAATGAAAGATGAAAATATACAAACGGTAAAATCCACGTCAGTATTATAGTGTAATTGAAAGTTGTGCGATGTTCCACACCCCTAGTTTATCATTTGGATGGAGGCGTCAGGGTTCGAGTGACAGTAATATCAGTTGGTCCTCTTATAAACGTCTCCTTTGAGGTCACGAATCAATCGAATCCTACGGTGAAGAGATTGATCAAGAACTTAATGTCAGTTTTTAAATTTTTTTCTCATTTCGATTCAAGGGTGGATCCGGAGTTTTATTGCGGAGGGGATGGTGGCTGTTGAATAGCTTAGATACATTTTGTTGTTCTTAAGGTGCATTACTATACCATAGGATGACTTTGATTATACAGACTATGTTACAAAGAGGTAAAAAGTCTCAATAAGATAAAGGCCATACGATGGTTTGCTACGTGCAAATTTACGACAATAAATTAGAGTTGTTTACAACTATTTGATTCAGGATAGATTATTGTTAATTATGATAGACTCAACAATCTAACAACGAATACATATATACACATTGAACATTTTCAAACTATAATTTGCTTTGTTGTCTTGCTTCGTCAGCGGCTTTTTCACCTCCATTTTTCGGGATGAGAACATTTACATTCAAAATGTTCAGTGGGGATTCGTCAAATCTTGATTGATTTCATCCAAAGCCTGAGAGCAGAGAACGTCAAAAACGTGAGTGGTCCTTGAATAACGGAGGGGGCGATCGCCCCCTCCGCCCCTCGCTGGATCCGCCAATGGTTCGATTAGAACTGTACTCGACTCTAAACAGCTTCGTTTTTATTATAGACACCCTGTATTTCCATGGTCTTACTTCAGAGTCGCCACAGAACCCGGAAATGTCAGGGAGCTTACTGATTCTGGAAAAAATCAGGGAAATGTCAGGGAATTTTTATAAATTTCTCAAAAATTATTGAAATTTTTGACTCATTTTCCCGTTCTTCCGTACTTTGGCATCATTTACCCGGAGATTTGTGATGTTAATCCTTAGAAATTTAATGTTACGGTATAATTTAAAATTTCATCACTACAAAAACTAGTTTTTAGAAATTGGCATCTTATCTCTTTAGTATACATGTTCTATTCGATCAGGGTGTCTACACATCTGGAAAAATTGGAGAAATTTTGAAAAAAAGTTTGCATTAAAATCAGGGAATTTTGTAGAAATCTGTTAGGAAAATCAGAGAATTACCAGCGAACTTTTTTTCGTGAATTTTATGACCACCCTGTACTTGCTCTTAACTCACAACAGATAAAAAACTAATTTATAAGGACATGTTAATTATGTTAGATAATTTTGTAAAAAGCAATCCATCTCCTTTAAACCAGCATACGAAAACAAAAAAACCTTTATATAGGAAGAAATGCATCCTGTCCGGTCTCTGCATCCGGTATCTATCTATAAGTCAATCCGACAACTCGTTATTAGGATGAAGTGCCTGTCGAGACACTGGCTCGTCCTTTCATTATTCCGCCATTCAGCGTGTCACTTAGGGGCTTCGGTTTCCTATAATTACCTGTAGTGCTGCAGCCGGAACAGAGAATATCATTGCTTCGTTGAAGACAGGATTTCGATCTCCCCGTTTCACTGAAGTCTTCTTCTTGCTGATTTTCTTTCCCTTCTGCAGCAGATAAATTTTCACAAAGGGGTCTGAAAATGAATGTTAAACCTTTCAAAATAAACAAAATTGTAAAAAATATTAACGCAATCTCAAAATTTTGAACGGATACTCAGCTTAAATTGGCTTTTGAAAGTTATGGAGAAGAGTAATATAACTAGGTTACTGAGTGAATGTCGACATAATTCTGGATAATTGTCAGCCGTGTTTTATTAAACATATAAAATATTTTTAGTACAATTAGAATGTAAAATATACAGCATGTCCCCGTATAACTTGGCCGACTTTTATTTTCGACATTTTTGGTCCTAGATGCATAGTCCCAATTGAAGAAATGTTTTAAATCGTTAAAATACTTTTATTGAATAGTTTTTAAGTTAAAAAAGAGGTTGGTAAAAAAATTAAGGATTGTAAATTTTTATATGGTCCCCAGTTCCCCCACCTCATATTTAGAAAAATGTTGCCCATGAAAAAACATTTCTAACAAAAAAATATCGAAATTTGTACGACCAATATTCATGAAGATATAAAAATGGAATTTAGTGACTTATACCACTTTACACCCGTGGTCATTAACATATTTTAAGGTCATGTTCACAAAATGAAATACACAGAAAAAGCAATTGCGTTCGGTAAATTATTCTGAAATCGAACGCATAAATACGATCTATCAATATCTGTAGTGAACTGTAGATGCTGAACTCGTTTGCAAGAGATAATAGGTGCTATACTCCCTGAAACTAACAAAAATCTTTCGACTACGTACGATATAAGCAAAAATGAAATCTGTCGAGGCAAAACAAATTCACACTCTTGTGTTGTGCAAGGGTCGCATTCGCCCTCAAATTCTTATAATTTCTTAAATTTTCGTTTCCCCCTAAGTTTCCCAAAATTGTACTTACATTTTTCGTTTCTCCCTAAAATTTTAGAAGTCTTGTAAAAAATTTCCGTTAATGCTCCAAAAAAAAAAAAAAAAAAAAAAAAAAAAAAAAAAATTCTAGAAGAGAAAAAATGTTTCCGATAGTTATGTGTAAATTAGCATGTAGTACTGCGGGATTTTCAGGTTCCTATGCACATTTTAGTGGCATATTAGTAATTGGTAGGTAGAAAACCAATAATGCATCTTCACTTCAGAATAAAAGTAGCTCATACCAATACCAGATGTATTTAGCTATTTCGCCAATCTTCGTTGTTAAAATGTACACGGCGGAATAGTACGCGGAAATGTTACTTCGGTACGGCCAATGTAATCGAATTGGGCGAGAGGCTGTAAGACAATATGCAATTAAATTTCTAAATGGTATACATCCGTCTAAAGATACGATTTTAAATGTTGTAAAGCGTTTGCGAGAAACGTGTAGCATAGGAAGACAAGATGTCCTCGATCCGGAAATTCAAGAGTGATTATATCTAACGAAGAAATTTAGGGCTATGCTCTTGCTTTCCCTCAGACTTGTGTCAGGGACATTAGTGAAGCATGTGGATACTCAAAAACCCATGTGTGGAGAGTCTTAAACCAACATGGTGCATATCCTTATCTCCCACAATTGGTGCAAGAGTTTTTGCCCGGGGATGAAAATAGACGGTTTGATTTCTGGAATTTCATAATGAACAAGCTAGAATTGGATTCATCATTTGTGAATAGCATTCTGTTTTCTGATGAGTGTACGTTTTCAAGAACTGTGGTAGTAATTAGGCAAAACACACACTTTTGGTTCCTGCAAAATCCCCATGTAATCCGACCAAACAAGCAACAAGTGCGATGGTCCGTTAAAGTTTGTTGTGGCATACGGAAGGGAGCGTTAGTAGGATCTTTCTTTTTTGCAGATACGTTAACAGGTAAAAAGTATGCGAATCTATTACAGGGACCTTTATCTGACTTTTGGATGACCATGTCGTGTTAGCAGACCTTAAAAAGATGTGGTTTCAACAGGATGGTGCACCACCCTACAAGGCAGCTTCCTGCTGAATAGTACTACACAACATGTTTCAAGACAACATTA
Source organism: Linyphia triangularis (assembly GCA_963978545.1). Lineage (NCBI taxonomy): Eukaryota > Metazoa > Arthropoda > Arachnida > Araneae > Linyphiidae > Linyphia > Linyphia triangularis. Next base: position 66,387,046 of record OZ021725.1, read on the forward strand.
TAGGCTATGGAGGTCCGGTAGAATGGTCTTTTAGATTTGCAGATCTAAATCCTTTACATTTCTTTCTTTGGGGATTATTTAAAAGCAAGGTCTATGAAAAAGAATCGACGCAGAATCGAATTTTATCCTCTGTCAGATGTATTACGCCTGTAACACCGAAAAATGTTGAAGATGAATTTGAATCACGTGTGGGCTTAGGTATTTTAGTCAAAGGAAAACACTTCGAGAATATGTAATTAAGAAAGAGGTTATTTAACCTTTTCACTTTGTTCATTTCTCTCACCTTTTATTTTTGTTTGTGTTAACAAAAAGCTCTGCTTTCTGATTATATTATTATTTAAAATTACTTAAATAAAATTGTTTATAAGTTTGTTTGCTGTTTATTATGTGTTGTACAATTTGTAATTGTTGTGCAATTTTTTGTCGAAGCAGTTTCTAGTAAAAAATTAAAATGTTTAAGGCGATGAACAATAACTTGTTTGCCATAGTCAAACCTAGTCTAGAAGCTCGTTGCTATTTCGATAAGACGATATTTTCTCATTTCAGTTTACGTACGGGCCTCCCAAATAGCATTAAAACTTTAAACTCTAATAACACCGTGGCTATTGGTCGAACAAATTTAATTATTTTTTTTATTTGAAATCTTTTTTAATGGGCAACATTTTTCTAAATATGAGATGGGGGAACTGGGGACCGTATAAAAATTTACAATCCGTAATTTTTATATCAACCCATTTGCGAACTTAAAAGTGATTCAGTAAAAATATTTTAACGATTTCAAAAATTCCTTCAATTGGGACTATGCATCTAGGACCAACGGTGTCGAAAATGAAGGTCGGCAAGGTTATGCAGGGACACGCTGTATAGTTAAAGTAAGAGTACAAAATTTATAAAAATGGGAGTAGAAAATATGTGAAGTAAAAATATAGATTATAAAATATAAAATAAATATGGGCTCATTATATATATAGGAAATGAAAGAGTATAAAATGTAAGATAAGTATAGGAGTAAAAAATGTATAATAAATATAATAGTAAAAAATGTATTTCATATTACTTCAATTTTTAAATATCATCGACAGAAATTATTATTATTATTTTTTGTTTTGCTGAACATTTCTTGCATTCTTGAATGAATTTAAATTTAGATTTGTTTTGAATAAATTTTTACCTGATCGCTCCTAGCATCATATATGCTGACTAAAAAAAGGACAATTAATTTAAAGAATGAAGTTTTTGTTTGTGTACTTTAATATTCTAAAAACTGTTTATTGTTTAAACTGCCCAGAACTTAAATTCACTTTCTAAAAAATAGTTTACTGAAATTCTTTTAGTTTTATTGAGTTTTAGTTTAAAACGTTAAAAACTTTTTTTCTTTAACCAACCTGAAAGAAAATTCGTGCAATTTCAGTTTCTTTTCTCTCTATTTTTTTTTTTATAATAAATCTTAAATATTTATATCATTGTGTGTCTGTTGTAGTTATAGAAGCTTGCATTTTTAATTTTTTTCCTCAAATAAGTGCTCGTAAAGGTTTCTTATAAAAGCGATAGCTAATCGTAAACTTTGACCGTAAAAGTGTTTCAGAAAAATAAAAATAATATATTGTAGGATTTTAAGGGCTCTTAGAACTTGAAAACCGAGTGAATAAGAATTGCTCTACTTTAGATTTTTCTCGGGGACCGACTTATTAAGATTAAGTAAAATAAGTTTTTAATTCAATTTTAAACTTGTGCATTGTGGTGGATTTTATGCTTATACAGCCAACTTCTAGTTGAAATTGAGAATTTGTAGCAAATAAATTTTTCAATCTTAGGACATCTGTCTGAGTTAAACAAGAAATGTACGTACTCGTATGTTTTCTTGTCTATTAAAATGTCAGAGTTATTTATTTTATTGATTTGGTTTACTTTTAAAGATTAAAATATTTATCATTTTGAAATTTAATTAATATGCAATAAATGGAACATTCTAAAACAATACATTGCTTAATTTACAAGGGTTCAAGGTATAATTTAAAAACAAAACGTATTTTAGTACAATCCCTAATCATTTAAAGCTTATCTCTCGTACATTCATATACAGGAATATGAATTAAAATTTTGTACCATTTTTAGGTGTAGCATATCCTGCCATATTAATGTTGTAGTTGTCATTTTTAATATTATGCTGGTATGTTTCACTTGATACCTTTTAATAATTTCGTCATTAAAACTACCAAATTTTGATTAGTTGACTGTTTTACACGCTCAACAAACTATTTTAGGATCAAATAATGTCTATTAAGTTTGGGATCTACAGCTTAAAATGGATTCCAACGCACAACAAACATTTATGTCTAATCTAGGATTTATACCCGGCACTTTCGGCATGCGATTCCATAATTCGAATCATACAGACATTAGGTGTGTTCAAAGAAGTTTTGGAAAAGGAAAAAAATAATAATTATAAAAAATTGAGTGATATATTGAAACAAAATTTGTGTGTAGTTGACGAGTTTGGTGATAAGTAATGTATACTGAAGTTAGACTGTGTTATAATTTTTTTTTACTTAATTTACTAAATTATTCATGAGGAATATAAAGAATTCTACCTAAAGCAAAACATTGGGTAAAATAAGTAGTCGCGGTACTTCCGATTCCAAATGTTATGGCTCAAATAAACTTACTTATAAATAAGTGATGTACTTGTCAAATTAAAAGTGAGGATATAATGCTTAAAATGTAACAAAAAATATTTTCTAAAATGGCAGAAATTCAAAATTTAGAGATTTATGAGAAAAACTGTATTTTATTAATTTCTATGCCTTCTTATATTTAAATATCTTTCCGAAAATTCCTTTTCTTGTCTCATGGTTAGCTCTTTAGTGTGAAGGTGTAAAAGGTAACACATTTCTAGCATGCTCTAGTTTGCACCACAGCTAAGTTTCATGATCACAGACTTCAACAGGCAGGAGTGTTTCGTCTGCAGATACTTGTACTTTCGATTTATAATTATATATATCTGTAAAATGTTTCACATTTTTAATAAAAGCTGTTTTTGTATGCGCAAACAAATAGGATAGAAAATGTAAATGATAAGGTGAAACAAACCAGCTGATTCTTTCTCGTCTGCCCAGACAAGGTTCCTTGCCTTTACTAAAACAACAGTCAGACGTTCTGCAGTGGGAAGATAACTCAAAGAGAACAATAATTCACCGCATCCAACGGGTCTCTAGAAGATATAAGTTAAAATAATCACACAATCGTTAATTTATAACAATTTTGTTTGAAATGTATGGTTTGGGCTTTTAACACTGTTTGTTCGTGAAGTCAATAAAAACGACACGCCATGTTGAGTGATCTTCCAACATCTAATTTTAATAACAGAAAAATGGTTACATTTGAATATTCAAGCATGCGGTACCTCTAACGCCATCTATCGGTAGAGGACTATACACAATCATGACTCACCATCCTCCCCCCATGAACCCATTAGGGTTCTTAACTTTAAAATAACAATACAATATTTCAAAATGCTAATGAGGAAGAGAACTAGACTTTAACAGACAATGTAAATTACATATACTATAAAATTCAAAATAATAATCACTAAGATTACTTAAATATACAAGAATATCAATGAGCACTTTAGCAATAACATTTCACATTCATAAATTTAGAATTGATTCAGAACAGGAAATTTTTAAGAAGAATGTAGATTAAACAAGTTAAATTCTGCATGAAATAATTTGAGATATTACTGCTTTAAGAACACCATATAACAAAGGTACCAAAATGAACTAAACTTAATTATTAGCTCAGTATTATGAACATTCACTCGTAAATGGGCAATTTAGAAATTTTTACAATCGGTCGAATCAATTCACCAGTTGCAGTTTTAAGTTTTACAACTCTAATTCTGTTGTCCTTTCCTGGAAGCAGTTCAGTCACTCTACCTAACTTCCAACGCAGGGGTGGAAGATTGTCTTCCTTCACGAGTACCAACTGACCAATCTCGATATTAGGGTTAGATTTGGTCCACTTCCTACGCTGTTGAAGACTACTTAAATATTCATTAGACCAACTCTTCCAAAATCGTTGCACTAGTTGCTGAGTGAGTTTCCAGCGTCGCAAAATGGGAATTTTCTCGTCGACCAAATCATTAAATCATTTTCAGGTAAAGCAGTTAGTGGAGCACCAATCAGAAAGTGCCCTGGAGTCAAAGGCTGCAAATCTTCAGTGTCTGTAGACATAGGAGTGAGGGGGCGCGAGTTGAGGCACGCCTCCACTTGTGTGATCAGAATCATGAATTCTTCGATAGTTAGCACCTGATCACCTACAGTTTTCTTCAGATGTAGTTTCATGGATCTAACCGTAGTTTCCCACAGTCCTCCGTGGTGAGGTCCTCCAGGAGGGTTGAAACGCCACACTATGTTTTCTTTCAAAAGATGGTTTTGGAGTTCTTCGTTGGATGAGAAAGAGGAAACAAACCTTCTCAATTCTCTTTCAGCGCCTACGTAGTTCGTGCCGCAGTCGCTCCAAATCTGTGCTGGTTTGCCTCGGCGAGCTGTAAACCTTCTTAAGCATGCCAGGAATGCTTCAGAAGAAAGATAACTAACAACTTCCAGATGCACAGCCTTCGTAACGAAGCAGACGAAGATGCAAACATAGCTTTTACTAGACTTAACGCCTCGTCCTCTTCTAGGTGTCACTAGAAAAGGTCCAGCAAAGTCTGTACCTACACTCGAAAATACTCTTGATGGCGTGATTCTCGAAGATGGTAAATCAGACATAAACTGTGTCTCAGTGCTGGCTCTTTGTTTGTAACACTTCATACACCTGAATATCACGTTCCGCACTAGTTTCTTGACGTTGATGATCCAGAACCTCTGCATGAGGGTTGAAGATGTCAGTTGTATTCCACCATGTAGGTTCATTTCGTGGTAGTGCTTCACGATGATTGTGCACACATGATGATTCTTAGGCAGAAGAATGGGATGTTTTCTGGAGTCGGACAAACTTGAGTGTCGCAGTCGACCACCGACTCGAAGTACCCTCGACGAATCCAAGAACGGAGCTAGTGGTGAAATGTTGCTGCTAGTCTTCAATGGTTTCCCTTTCTGCAGGCGATCAATATCTTCCTTAAACGCTACCAACTGAATCCTCTTCACAATCACCCTTGAGGCATTTTGTATCTCTTCGGTTGTTAGAAAGGTTTTCTTTTTCTGAGCAACCTTGCAATTTTCTATGAATCGAAGACACCATGCGACAACTCTCTGTAACTTGTTCCAAGAAGAATACTTGTTAAGGATTTCATCAATAGAATTTGCTTGCTGATGTTCACTTGAGGCGAGGCTCACATTCACTGCCTTAGATCTTGTTTCAACGATCACTTCAGGCTCTCTGGAACTGTTGCTCATCTCCATCGAACACCCTTTGATCCACTGCGATTCGGGCAGACCTAACCAGGAATTCTCCCTCCACCAGTTCGTGGTATCACTTATAAGATCATCTGCCGAACAACCTCTTGTAAGTAGATCCGCTGGGTTGTCGTTCCCTCTGCAATGTCTCCAGTTACTTGGTCCAGTTAGTCCTTGGATTTCATTCACTCTATTGCTGACGTAAGGTTTCCAATTCTTGGCATTACCCTTTATCCAGTGTAAGGCAACGGTAGAGTCGCTCCACAGGGTGTAGTTGGTTCCAATCTTGAATATTTCCTTCAAAGAGTTGAGAACTCTTGCGCCAATGGTGGCTGCTGAAAGCTCAAGCCGCGGTAAAGTTATTTTCTTAACGGGTGCAACTCGGGCTTTAGCAGTGATGAAACTTACTATAAAACTGTCTGCAGCAGGATAGCGGATGTATGCAACGCAACCGTAGGAAGCTTCACTCGCATCACAAAACACGTGTATTTCGTATCCAGAGTCGAGGTATGGAAATTTGGAGAAATATGACCGTGAAATAGACAAATTTGAAAGTTTTGCAATTTCCAAATTCCATTTCTTCCATTTTTCTTTCAAATCCTTTGGCAATTCTTCATCCCAGGTTAGACCTCTTTGCCATGTCTCTTGGAGCAGGATCTTTGCTCTGATGGTGAATGCAGCTATCAAACCCATTGGGTCGAACAACTTGCAAGACATCTGCAAAATGCTTCTTTTAGTGCATTTACCCATTTCTAGGGCACGAAGAACGGAAGCCAAGTCGTACTTGAGTTCATCGGTAACCGTGTCCCATATGATGCCGAGTACCTTAATTGCAATTAAATTATCCTTGGGTTTCTTTTCAAAGTTATTATTTTGCCAAATAGCAGAGAGTTCAGTGGAATTAGTTCTCCATTCACGTAAGTTCATATTGGCAGAATCAAGAATGGTTTTAGCATTTTCACATGTTTCAATAGCTTCATTCATGTCGTTCAAGCTGATTATAAAATCGTCGACGTAAAGACAATCATTTAACGCCTTGTAGGTTGACGGATGGGAAATTTCAAATTTCTTAATGTGATGCTTAATAGTGGCAGCCAAAAGAAATGGAGACGATTTAACTCCGAACGAAACGGTAGTGTTTCGGTAGACCTTAATTTCGGTGGGAGGCATTTTATCAATCCAAATAAAACGCTGACAATTTCGATCCGTTTCGTTAAGACCTACACGCAAGAAAGCCTTCTCTATGTCCGCTATTAAGCCTATTCTATTCATCCTAAATTTCAGTAAAATTGTCAATAAATTAGGATTTAAATTTGGCCCAGAATGGAGATTGTCATTTAATGAAAGACACCCTTTTTCTTTCGAAGACATATCAAACACAATCCTTAATCGTGTACGATTGCTCTCCTTTTGTTCTCTTATAACCGGATGGTGGGGTGCGTAATAGATACGGCCCATTGAATCATCCTTGGTTATATCGACCTCTTCAATTACACCGGACCTCAACTGTTCTTCAAATACTGACTTGTAAGTTTCATACAAAGCTGGATCCCTTTTAAAACGTGATACCAAGCTAGTCAATCTCCCTTTTGAAACCTCAAGATTGTCGGGTAAATCCACTTCCCTTTTAAAAGGTAAATTTACTTCGTAGCGCCCATTTTCATACTTCAAATTATTTTCAAAATCCCTTAGAACTTCTATTTCACAATTCAAAAGGCTACTCTCGCTTTCATTAGAAATAAACAAGTTATCTAATTCCCACAATTTCTTAAGTTCAAGATTTAAATTCTCATCTGATTCCCTTTCATTCAAGATTTGTGCTTTACAATCTCCTTCAATCTCATTTTTGCCCAACACGCAAAGATTAACAAATGATTTCAAATTATTACTCGATCTCGCGGTTCCACTTACAAAGAATCCAAATAACGTCTCAATACAGTAAAGACCTCTTTCTAATTCAATCCTATTCCCCGTTTGAAACCTCCACATTACGTCACATCCCAACAAAATATCAATTTTTCTTTTCCCCTCTACCAAAGCGATCTCATTTGCAGGAATTGAAGCATTCGCCAATATCTGCTGAATATCATTTTTTGGAATTCCTATTTTAGCATGAGAAATTTTGTCCGTAATGAAAACCTCAATTTTTGCCAAACGACTAGGATCATTAATGTGACATATTAAAATAGTTGCCACGTCAAAAGCAGTTTTTGTTGGAGCATTTCCAAAAGTGTATATATCTAAAATTTCCTTACGAATAACCACTAAATTTAATTCACTTGCAATATCCTTAGTCACGAAACTGCATGAGCTAGCAGAATCAAATAGAACAGAAACAATTTTTGACCTTGAACCTTGACCGGGATTACGAACTCTTACTGCACACGTGGGCAAAATGGAATCACTTCCCTCTTTTCCTGAATGTGTTACACTTGAAATAATTGATTCAGAATTTTGAGGGGTTTCGACCTCAGCCGAAATATTTTTCTTTTCAAGACAAAACAATTCATTATGAAACACACTTTTACACGTTTTGCAAGGATAATTTGTTCCTTGCAACTAGAACTTAAATGAGAACCCTTTTCAAAACATCGATAACATCTTCCCTCCTTCTTTAATTTTGATCTTTTTTCGATAGCAGAAAGTGTTTTACAATTTAAAGAAGGATGGAATTTATCACAGAACAAACAGGTATTTCTTTTAGCACAAGTAGCAAAGGAAACTTCATTTTTTACAAATCTTTTATTATCTCTATTATTATCATACCCTCTACCCCTTGTGTAACTATCGTTTCGCACATTAGCATGTTCCAAAAGATTTTGACATTCCCTTGTCTCCAATTCTGATTTGAAAAACTCCATTAATTCAAGAATGTTAAATTCAGATTTTGATTTCCTTACCCTATTATATTCTAAACTCAAATCATTAGGCAACAACTTCATGACAATTGGACACAAGAGTTGACCATAACTCCCCGCAACCACATTTAAACTTTCTAAAGACCTAATGTTTACCTCTAACTGATCATACAACATTCGAAGTGCCTTTATGTTCGAAGAATTTCGAATTGGTTCTAAATTCAAAAGTTTGGTCATATGACTATTAATTATTATATCATGTCGCCCAAACCTCGACTTTAACAATTGAATACACTTCTCATAATTTTGTTCTGTTAACGCAAGACCTTTTATAGCATTCAATGCCAAACCGCCTAACGAACACTTAAGATAGTGAAACCGTTCTACATTTGTTAAAGATTTGTTTTTATGTATCGCGTCTTCAAATTGGCCCCAATATTCCAGCCATCGACATGTATCGCCGAAAAATCTAGGTAATGCGAGCTTAGGCAAGGACATTCGCATGGATAAATTACTTGAATTTTCATTGTAATTTAAAGTATCAGGTCTGTCATTTTGCATCGAAACACTTCCGTTTGCGTTCAAAGTCGAACTATCAAAAGTTCTGGTTTCATTTTCAAGTTTGAGAAACCGTCCTATTTTCCCTTCCCATCTCACAATTTTTTCGGAATATTCCTCTGCGGAAATGATTTCCTTTTCAAAGTCATTAGCGGAAACAAAGGTTTCGATTTTGTTGTCCAAGTCCCTAAGTGTTGACCTTTTTTCACGTAATTGATCAAGTAGACAGCTCAACTCTTCGCGTTTCTCGATTTTGTCAAAATTTTCATCATTATAAATCAATTCAATTTTCGAAAGGAGTTTTGTAGTTAGCTGACGAGCAACGCTTCGTTTTTTGTTTGATCTCTCAAATTCTTCCTTCTCAGATTTATTTTGTTCGTCACCGGCCATATTTATATTAAATTACGTTAACTGGGTTCTATAGTTTCAAATTCACAGTTCACGAAAGGTTTCTACTTATTAAAACAATAAAGGAAAGATCTTACTTGCAAACGTATCCGTCATTCCTTTCGCGATATATCCTTCAGTTCAGCAACAACGATGCGTCATTCAAGAATTCCAAGTCATTAATTCAAGGCCATTATTCAAGAGTTCATGTTTCGACCGTTGAACAAAACCAATTGTAGTTGAAATTTTCCAAGATTATAGTTTCACTTTCACTCATTCAAATAGCGCAGATTCCTATTTCAAGTAATTTCAGGTCCATTTCAAACATAATTTCACCTTCCAAAGTACGTACGAATTTTTCAAGAATCAAGTTTCAATTTCGAAGGCCGCGGGCCCCACGTTGTAGCGCCAAACAATGTTTGTTCGTGAAGTCAATAAAAACGACACGCCATGTTGATTGATCTTCCAACATCTAATTTTAATAACAGAAAAATGGTTACATTTGAATATTCAAGCATGCGGTACCTCTAACGCCATCTATCGGTAGAGGACTATACACAATCATGACTCACCAAACACTGTATCGCACGTTTTGTTCAAAACTAGATTAGAATGATCTTGATTCATAATGCCTTAAGTTATTGATGTGAAACTTCTTATAACTAATAATTTTTAGTATTCCGCGTTGATAAAGTAGCTTTGCGTATTATTTAAAATATTCATTATGACAATTGTAATTAAAAATATACCTTCATATTCAATAAATCGAATGAATGAAAGCAATTTTTGCTTCTGATTCTATTTCAAAAATGTACATTAAATTTCCTAAATATTAGTAGGCAGTAACAAATTTCGAATTCAGTATGTCGCTTTTTCAGTATCCCGATTTTCAACAATCCGCCACATATTCTGCATTAATAAAGAAAAAACCCATTTATTGTATAACACAAAACATGCATTTTTTTTTTTTTTTTGCCTTTTATTTCCTTTCATAATAATCTAAACCAAATTCACAAAATTACTTTAATTCTAAATACAGGTGTTTTACTTTTATTGCTGAAAAGAAAAAGCTGTTAAGAAAATCGCACTTGTGTTCCTCCTGCTGTGAAAGGAGAGGCACTTTATGCCTGTTCCGTCTTAAGAACATTATGAGCTTTTATTGAACACGCTGCGTAATTTGCATTAACCGGAAATCTATTAAGGAACGGTTTATTTTGGGATAATAACATTCCTAAGGGAGTGTTTGCCTGTTTTGTTCGGAGAAATCGCTAAGGGAGAAGAAGAATTTCTTCTTTTAGGCCTTAATTCACGTTCCTTCATCAATCCACGTAAGTGAAAGAGAAGTTTGACCTTGATGAGGAATGCAGAGGCCATTATCTTAATAGAATCTTATTTGATGGTTTTACCTGTCAATCGGAAATGAATTTCAATAGTTTAAAGAGGCTAGAGTATTAATTAAAAGTTACTTAAATCTATCGAATATTCTGGATTAATTTTAGCTGACTCGAGGTTTTGATTTTATTCAAGAAAATTAGCATTTAGTTTCTTCTCTATCAGGTATCTAAAGTGATTGAATTTGTCAAATATGTTTCTTGATTAAACTTGCTCTCGCTTAAGGTTGCTTAAGGCTAGTATATACAAGGGATAAAACTTGCGTGATTATGATACAAGATCCATTCGTACTTTAATATGCACACTTGCCCACTATCGGGAAGTTTTAGTTTCCTACAGACAGATTTGAGCCTTCCCAAGTGACTCTCGCAGACAACCGTTTTGCAAATTTTCTACTTCAATATCAGCCGTTTGGAAAATATTGCATGCCTTAAGCTGCGATGTAACTATTATGCGATTAAAATCGTGTTTTTAAAAAAATACTTTGCAATTTTAGTTTTGCTAGACAAAACTTACTCTCTTGCTATCTACTAGTGGAAGCCATCCTTTATAAGGTTCTTTCAGATCCACACTGGACAACTTCAAGTCGGATTGACCAAGGATAGTATTGCTCGACTTGTCACAGGTGTAGGCTATACATTTCAGCACTCGATTATTAAGAGTACTCCGGGGGGTACTGAAGACGAATCGCTCATTATATTCGGGATCTTTGTTGTCTCGATGCAGCTGGAAAAGAAAGATATATTAAAATTAGAAATACATTAATGAAGTATCACATAGAATTTTATTGCTGTTTTGCTCGAAGGGGACATCTGAAACCCTGTTTAAGATAAACAAAACATTATGTTATTGCAATGATGTTGAGGTCGTGAAATTAAAGTAACGATACAAAAATTGGAAAACTACTTTGAATCACGAAATTGAGTGTAATACTGAAGATATTGTAAAATGGAAACGACTAAAATAAGTGGAATAGTTTTTTATTTATGAAGTAGAAGCACTAAAATCTATAAAAGTAAGAAAGCTATGGTGGTTTTGTGTCTGTATGATGGCTCTAGAAAATTGGTATATGGGGCACAATCTAGTAAGTGAACAATTTAGACTGGAAGATTTATCCCTTCCTTCCCATCAAAATTACAATTTTATTTGAAATATCATTAACAAATGATTATTAACAAATTATTATTTGAAATAACAATTAAAATTTTTGAATAAATCCATCTACAACGAAATATCAACTGCTTTTTCTTTTTGTCCACAAATGGCATGTAATGAGTAAAAAGGATTTTGGGAAGGATGGAACAATTTACCACTTTTTTCTCTCTGAATTATAACACAAACATGATTTCATACTTAAAGAAATAATTTTTATTCAATAAATTATCTTATTAGACTACGCTAAAATATTAGGGAAAGTAGGGCCAGTCCAAAAGGTACTCACTTTCGAATTATGAACTATCAGTTGCTTAAAACTCCAAAAGTTCACCAAATACCCAGCACATTCAACTGTATTTTACAAACAACGACTCTTCCTTTTTTTTTCCCCTTTTAGTACTGTTTTTGATTATGGTGATGCTATCTATTGAGGGAAAAATGAATGACATTACCAAGGGAAGAAAGGGACGCAAAAGAGGCCCATGGATTTTTCAAAGTGTACCTCAGAAGACTAATATGTCATTTAATATTTACAGTAGTAAATGATTGATTTACTAATAAACTTTTTTAAATGGTATTAGGGTAATGGTAACAGTGCATGGGGATAAGGGAAGAAAGGCACAGTTTGATGACCTTTCAATACTGATAAAATTTTGTTTGATATGATAGGTTTTAATAGCTAAAAATGTGCTTTTGAGTTTAAAATAATAACTGAAACCCTTTTTATTACTTATCAACAAAATAAAGTTGCAAGGCAGTTGGGACATAAATTGTTCACTTATTGGAGAATGCCTCATATATGTGTTGTAAATTGAGTTATAATGGAATATATATTTATATGTACGTATTTATTTGTATGTTATATCTTATTTAGTAAATTGGCATGAAAAGCATTGGCATACATTTTTAAACAGGTTAACATTTAGACTCGTTGTAAACCCTGTATATCCATGCAGTTAAGAGTAATCTTAAAAAAAAAAAAAAAAAAACTTTTATAACTCTCCAACTTGGATTTATCAAAACTCCTTTATCCTTTGTCCTTCTCCATAACAAATATCTAAAACGAAAAAATAAGTCTACATAGACAAGACCGTTGTCCAATTTAAAATCCTAGTATCTGTAGATCACACGATTTTACTGGAACGAGCAAAAACTTATTATTTTGCTAAGAAAAGGATAGGTTTTCAGCGTTTTTAAGAATTCATATCTCCAAAACTATACATTTTTTAGATCAATTTATATCTCAGTGTATATAGTACATTTTAAAAGAGCTTACAAAGCAACAAAATGCATTTTTTTTAAAAATGATTTTGCAATATACTAGGTATTTAAACTGAACCTTTGAAAAATCCTTAAATTTTCTTAATTTCATTTGAGTATCCTCATTATAATTCGTATAAAATAAAAGCGAAATTCTGAAATTTATTTTTAATGATATTATATGTTAGTTTTTATGATAATTGAAAAAACTCCTTCTTCTCTGTAAAAACTTTCACAAAAGGTATTTGTTAATGCATATTGTATTTTCAAAAAGAAATTAGTATGCTTCGAAAGAGTTGGGCACGAGGGACTAATTAGAAAACCGAGCTATTATCGATCTCAATTGTTGCGTGATATACGGGAAGGGTCTTTTGTTCTGTTCCAATCTTTTATATCCTATATATGCTGCAATTATATAACTTTCCATTTCATACAGTGTAAGGGTTTTTGTAATCTAAAAGAGCTGCTTCAAAAACATATTTTTTGCCATGAATTTTAATAAGATATTTCTTATGGGGATGTATTTCGAAACAAAAATAAATTTGCTCTCTTATTGTACTTTGTTGTATTGAGTATTTTCTGGAGCAAGTGCTACATGTGTAAGTAGCTTTTAATTGTTTCATAAGATGTGGGTTGATATAAATATGTATGAATAATTTATAATAATATAAATGTGTTTTTGAAGGAAAGGTCATTGTAAGTACAAGAATGTATTAAGGATTTGGTGCACATAAATTAAATTTTACAAATTATGTTATTTTGCATTTTTTAATATGTAGTTTTCCGATTCAGAGTTATGATCTGAGTTTTTTTATTATAGCTATTCATTAAAAAGAACATTTTTTTAAACATTTCCCAAAATTATAAGTTAAATACATTGGTTCAAAGTAAGATTTGATATAATAACTCTTAATAAAAATCTTATTAATGAATAAAAAGTTTAGTTAAACACCTAAAAAAGCGCAACAAAATAAATAAACATTTTTATATAAAGTTTTTCCTTTAATAAAAATGCACATTTACTTAAATACGCATATTTACACAGGTGTAAATTATTTTTTTTTATTTGTAGTACTTTTAATCTTTTTTTAATAAAGAAAGCTAATTTATATTGTAAAAAAATTCTTTTCACTGCACCTCATTTTTTTTTGTTGACATGTAACAATATTTTATATAAATAATAGACATGAAAATAAAACCCACAGATCCGTTTAATTATAATGCGTGTATGCTGACGAATCTGTATTTTCAACAACTACTGATTTTGTTACTTAATTCGAGATAAATAGTTTTAAACATTCTGTAACTTTCAAATGACCTGAAAATAAAACAAAATAGAAACAAAGGCTTTTTCATTTCAAATAAAAAGAGTAACAAACCTTCAAAAGCTATCTTCTGAAAAACTATATAGAATCTATTTTCGTAATCCAGATTTTTCTTAAAAGATTCAATAGCGTTTGGAAAATGTAAGTTTTTAAATAACATTTTTTACAATCTACTTTTAAGTGGGTCTTTTAAAAATCTTATTACTACTTTCCACAAAGTGTTTGTTTTTTACTTTATTTTTCTCCTTAAATATTAATAGGAACACACTTTCTTTCATGGAACAAGATAATGGATTCTTAAGAAAGAAAATGGGAGGGGGGAAAATCTAAAGATGACATCCTTTCTTATGTTACTAAACGCATTATTTTAGCGTATGTTTTTAATTATTTATTGCAACTGTTTCTGAATTCGCTTTAATAGAATTGATTTGAGTATAAGTAAATTATTATTTATTCAAAATTTATTACTACCTGATTGGGATTTGGATAGATGTAACTTTATATTCAAAGTTTGTCTTCAAATGCAATTGAAGTGAATGTAATTATTATACTAAATGCTTTATTAATTTTATAATACGGTTTTAGAAATTGGATGCCAAATACAAAACTAAATTATAATTAGCAATGAATTAGATAAAAAAAAAAGGAAAAAAAAAAAAATCTAGTAAAGTTGTAGTTAGGTTTTTAGAGCGTAAAACAGTTTTCTGTGCTACTTTTTTGAGTTTCACTTTGTTGAATTAAATTAGTACAATTTTGTTTTTTAAACGAGTCAAATTTAAAATACTAGAAATTTGACTTTGAATAAAATAATTTATTGAAGTATACAAGAATGTATATTTATTGTTTTTTTCTGGCTCTTTGTAATGCATCACCATAAAAATAAACAAGCCTTTTGTATGAGAGAATTAGACTTAAACAAGAACTTACCGCTGTCTGCATAATTGAAGACTCATCAGGCAACAAGCTGACTCGTATGTAGCTATCCACTTTAGCAATAGAAGAATCAAAAGCCATAAGATTCCGTGCTTTAATTATCATTACAATGAGCTCTTCTGTTGTGCTAAAAATGAGGAAGAGAGTTGATAGAAAATATCCTTTTTATTACCCTACACTTATCTGGATTATTTGGTGAAATTGGAAATCCTTTTTACGGACATCTTTCGTTTGTATTTAAATAACCTGTTTGAAATTTTTTATGCCGATAAACTTTAGAATCATTAGTCTGATCGTCGTAGTCTTCCTAATTTGCAGACGAGATGCGAGTTTGAAGAAAATATGTAGCTGCAACCAGTAGCGTATATAGGTTACAATTTCGGGAGGGGCCAATACGACCAAACTTACCGTTATTTGCACTTGTTTTTTTATCTTTTAAGTGAGCTCTCACTCAAGGATTAAGGATGGTTTTCAAGGGGTTTTAAAGGAAATATTGGGAAAAAACATAGTTATTATTTTTTTTATATATATATATATTCAGTTTACTTTTACAACTGAAGTGAACTAATGCTTTATTATATGATAGCAGATTATTTTATAAAACACTTAATTGCATTCTCGTTAATATTATTTTCCTCACTCCCCTTACTTTTTCCCTTATATAACTTTTTTTTAATAAAAACCTCCTATGTTCATTGATCAGTCTTTAAGGTCATTATCTCTACTATTGGTTCTTTATCTTCAGCAGTGATCGAAAATTTTCGTTCCTTTTATCAAATTACTGAAAACCTGTGTTACTAATTTCCTTGTTTCTTGGTGAACTCCTTTGAATATACTTTTGGAGTGCTAAAATATCACGCAATATTTACAAAAAGATCGGGATTTTCCTTTAGAATTAGCTAACTACTCAAATTCTTCTAGCCATTTAATTTGAAAAGTTGTAGTATGGTTTGAGCTAGAACTACTACACTGGTCTGCAAAATTTAAAGATATTTCAGTTTTTCTCTAATAACTTCTCAGTGGAATAGCATAGACATATGAAATTCACATCAAAGAGGCATCTTTATGCAACAAAACGATAAGTAAAACAACTCAGTTGTAAATTGAAATGCAAAGTGCATAGTGGGGACACATGCAAAAGCATGAAGTACCATTAGAGAGCAGTTGCAAAAAGGCATTCACATTAAAAATCTCACAACTCATGGAGTTGACTTTTAGTGTGAGATATGATCTCCCCTGTCATCAGTGTTTACTTGGCTTTGTATTCTCACACTTAACATGAGTTTCTTGATGAATTCTAGTGACTAAATTGCTCAGTCAGATTTCTTACCTAAAACTTTCTCACCTATTTGTTGTACTATTATTTTTATTTATTTTCTGGTTGTAGTAGATACTTGACGAATATTACATGTTTATTAAAATAAAATTATCATACAAGTAGTCTTCACAAGTGGAAGTGTGTATTCTGCCATGGGCCCGTATAAAAAATAATAAAAGTTAAATTCGCATCATTCGATGACTAAAAAATGACGGCATATTGTGACCCAAAATTATTTGAGTCATTTATTATGTATAAGAAAACGTCATTTCATGACTAAAAAAAATGTGCATCATATGATGACCAAAAAATTTACGTCATTTTAGGAACGTCAGTTTGTATGACCATTAAATGACGTCAAAACTGACGTGATTTTTTACTGAATAACGTCATTCGAGAAAATATGCCCTAAAAATTACGTCATTTATCACGTCATGCTACTACTTGGATTGTACCCAAAGACCAAAACTTTTTTCCCACCAAATCGTTAACTTGATTTGGTATTTACCCCGTAATATCGTTTTTCCACCTTTCTATAGAACCTCTGACGTCCATTATTACTCATGAGATTGAAACAATTATTTTTAGTAAAAAGTATCTAATGTTAAAAAATTTGTTCTTTAGATGCCATTTAAGAGCGCAAGAGATAATTGAATTCAACTTTTTCACTGTGATTATGTTAACTTGTCCCGGCAAATTTTTAAACGGTGAAATATTGGTTTTTAAAAAGTATTTATTGTTACTTGGGGTAAATTTTGTTTCACTTTTGCTTTGAATAAATTATTAAAAAAAGTATAAATATCGCCCCTATAAGTAAACCAGATCATTCCTAAAATCCGAATTTCATCAGATATGATTTGGACGCTTCTACGATAGGCATTGTGTAAAGATTTAATGTATTGGAAACTTTACATCACTTGCAATCAGTTCAAAAGACTGGACGAGTAATTTAGCCACTAGAAATAAATCAAGAAACTCATGTCAAGTATGAGAATACAGTGCCGCGTAAACACTGATGACAGGGGAGATCATATCTTACACTAAAAGTCAACTGCACACTAAAGCTACTCCATTTTTTTAAAATCCTGAATTAGTATGCAACTATCAATATTTGTTCAGCGCACTTGATCAATGCCATAAAATACAAGAATAAATTTTAATAATTCTTATCATTTATTAAAATATTAATATCTCATCATTAATTTAATCACGACAGCAATAGACGGTATTCTAAATTGTCAATTAATATTTAAATAACTCCAACAATTGTCGATGGGGGGGGGGGGAGCATCTGTTATGTTGTGCCTATAGTAATCAAATTTCAAATCGGCCCCTGTCCATTGTACAACTTTGCATTTCAATTTTCCACCGAGTTGTTTTACTTATCGTCATGTTACATAAAGATGCCTCCGTAATGTGAATTTCATGTATCTATGCTGCTCCAGTGAGAAGTTATTAGGGAAAAACTGAAATATCCATTAATTTTGTAGACTAGTGTAGAAGAAGAAAGAAATTTGTAAAAAGTTTTCATGCATTTTCTACGAGTTAAAGCTTTCTTTATTTGTTTTTCTTTATTTAAATTTTTTTCTTTATTTGTTTAAATCCTCCACAATTGATGCTGGATCAACGGTACTAGAATTTGCGATGTCAAAAGGAACATTGCTACTGACAGAGGCTACTTCAGCATTGCTTATTTACACAACGTTTTTTTACAAAACAGTTTTGAATAGAATTTTTATCGCTTCATTATGAATACCATTAACTTAATAAAGCAAATTAAGATTCCACAACAGCATAATGCAGAGGATTGCAGATACACACCTATTTAAAAAGCACACTATTGAATAAACAGAGCTACAGATAAAATGCCAAAGCCTCACCTGCATTATACATATTTTAATTTCACAGTACTTATTCTGGTGCCATCAACTTTTTTTTATTTTTGGGAAGCTAAGAGAATGGAAATTATTTGCAAACAAACGCAAATAATAACTACTTATTACTTTAATTTTTTGTTCCTGATTTCGGGAGGGGCCAGGGCCCCCTGGGCCCCTCCCATATATACGCCCTTGGCTGCAACCATTGCCAGGTTAACACTAGATTTACCAGACCAGTCATTTTGACTGGTCGTGCAATTTCAATTCAAAATTCCTACTGCATGTAACATTTGCTTTCCGAAATGATGTAATGACTTTTGTAGCTATAAGTAGAGAATACATTTAATGAACTTCATGTTACTTTATATATATTCGTAACAAATATATTTTTTGTTATTAACACTTATACCAGTTCCAGTCAAAATGACTGGTGCATGTTTCTATGAAGAAATTCGGAGATGAAATGACTTTGGGGCAGCTATAACAAGTGAATGAAGGGTAGAGAGAATTGTAGCTGTTAAAATTCAAGTTCTTATAAAACGCAGTAACTGACACAGAGCCATTAGAATTTTAGACAAACTTTATCAAGACATCACGAAACACAAAAAACACACGACTTCATCAAAGGAAGTTAACAACGCATCTCCACATTCTTCAAACTGAAACTAAAACCAAAACTCGATTTGTTGTTGTTGTTGTTGGAACCTCTTCAAAAGAGGCAAAGGAAGGAGAACTATGGGCATACAACCCCTGTCTCCGTATACATATTTATGCTGACGTCATAAAACGAAGCTTTTTAAGCGAAAAAGCGAAGAATCACTTTTCCGATACATGGAGAGGATAGATTAGCACAATTCAAAATATCTTTGACTGAAGTTTTTTGGTTGGGTGAGATTTTTAGGAGATCAAAAAGAATTGATCTCTCTGAATCGTATCGGGCGCATTGGAGAAATCTGTGGGGATAATCGTCTGGGTTACAAAGAGGAGAAGCCGAGAGTCCTATTTTGTGAAGGATGCTTTTGGTGGGATAACAATTTGAAATAATCCTGAAAAGCTTAACTTCTTCATATCTCGAGGAGATCCAGGATAGGAAGGGAGGAGTGACTAATTGATCATGAAACTTGAAGTTATATTTGGAGGAGGACCAAAGAAAATCAAATTCTTCTTGTCGTTTCCTCTTGATGAAACGTTTCATATCCATCCAATCCAAAATAGACATGGTTGGAGAGGAAGGATCCGATGCAGCCTTGCCGGCTAGTTGATCCGCTGTTTCATTAATTTGAATACCAGCGTGGGCATTACACCAAACCAGGATCGTTGGGGAGAGGATGGATTTGTTAATTAGGGCTAGTCGTGCTTCAGTAATAAGAGACGAACCCCTTCCACAAACATTGCCAATGCCCTCAACAGCCCCTTTATTATCTGATAATATTAAAGAGGGGACATCTCTTAAAAAAAAGGTGGCTAAATAAAGTATGGCAGCCGTTTCGGCGGTGAAACTCGAAGAGGGCATAGGAAGTCGAATGGATCGAGAGACTGAGCCATTTTCATTGACTAGGCCGAAACCCACCCCGCAGCCAGTCTTAGATCCATCTGTAGCCCAGAGTTCGAAATCCTCGTATCTCTTACGAAGTTCCCAAAAAAGGGATTGAATTAAGACAGGAGATTTGGTTGAGGAGTTCGGGAAAAAGTTGGTGATGCATTCCAAATGGTGGGTTTGCGAGGGGTGCTCCTGAACTTGTAGGAAACGGGTTCGATTTTGAAGACCAAATTGGATTTCCAAGTTGCAGATCGTAGAACGAATCTGATGGTTTTTGATATAGGATTCAGGCTTTGGAAGGGGTAAATTATGAAATTGAACTTTTAGAGCCATTGTAATTTGAGACCATTTAGCACGAATTCGGTATGGTGGGATATTAGAAATTTTCCGGATGATGTCATTTGGCGCCCATTTGAAGATACCAAGTGCGAAACGGATAGCAGAGTTTTCCAAAACTTCATACTTGAGCATGTTCATCTGGGAATCATTTGTTCTCACTGAGTTAGCAAAATCAATCCGTGGAAGGAGGACTTGGGAGATGATTTGGAGGGCTAGTTTGGCTTTGATTCCCGTGTTTTTACTGCTGATGAACTTGATAATGTTTAGGATTTTTGAGCCTTTTTTGCAGCTGGCAAGGCAGTGTTCTTTCCAGGTGAAGTTGTTTTGGAAAACTAGGCCTAGAACTTTGGAGCAAGAAACCCAGGGGATAATATTATCATTGATAGAAATAGGCTGGCATAATTTCGAAATTTTGGGAGAAAGATCAATGATGGATGATTTCTCACTGGCAAAATCCACCTTCCAGCGTTTGGCCCAGACTGAAATGTTCTCCAAGGAATGTTTGATATTAGCGACACACTGGGCAGGGGACGAAGCCGAAACTACCACAGTGATATCATCTGCATATAAAAAAACCTGGGAGTGAGGGGGGACTTCTTTAATGAGATCATGCATGTAAATATTGAATAAGAAAGGAGATAAGATTGATCCTTGAGGAAGGGATGAAACCTCCAAGGGGTCGGAGAGCTGAACTCTCCACCTTACTTGGATCGGGCGGCAAAAGAGAAAATCCTGGATCAGGGAGAGTAGTTTCATTTCTAAACCAGCCGACTTAAGTTTTTTGACGAGTCCCTCAACCCAGACTCCGTCATAGGCTCCAGCGATATCAAGGGAGATCATGCAAACCCAATTTTTCTTGGATCTAGCCCAGGCAATGTGTTGGGAAATGTTATGGAGGCAATCCACCGCCGATTTCCCCGGTATAAAGCCAAACATATTTTTATGAAATAACTTAACCTTTGAGGTCCAAAAAATCAGACGTGCGAGAACCATTCTTTCCAGGATTTTACTAATAACGGGAATTAAGGCAATTGGGCGATAGCTGGTGGGTAGATTAGCTGGTTTGTTGGGTTTTCTAATCGGAACAATAACAGTTTTTTTCCAGCTTTTTGGAAAAAAGGAAAATTCAAGGCAAAAATTGAAAAAACTTAACAGTTTTAGACAGTCCACATTTGGAAGGGATTTAAAGGCTCTTGCCGAGATACCGTCAATCCCCGGGGTCGAGACCCTCTGGAGTTTGATAGATCTATCGAGTTCCTGGATGGAGAAGAAAGGCTGACAAGTAAAATTAGGCTGAGATAGAGGTTGGATAGGAAGAGTCGAAGTGGTTTGAGATTTGGAAACGAATCTTTGACAGAGAAGGTTGGCTTGGTGGAGAGGATCACTGATTTGTTTATCTTTATCCTCAAAAATAAGGTTACTGGTGTTGTTAGAGGAGGCCATATAGTTGTTGATATTTCTCACCACTTTGAAAAGCTGCTTGGGAGAGGAGATTGATTGCATTTTTGAACTCCAAAAATTACGTTTTGCTTTTAAAATAGTCTTCTTAAAAATGGCAGTTGCCTTTTTGGCCTCAAGCCACACCTTATCATCGAGAGATCTTTTTGCTTTTTTATAAAGACAATTTTTTAAGCGTTTGGCTTTAGCACATGCCTTGTTCCACCATGAGAGCAAAGATTTTTTACCTCTGGAAGAAACCTGAACAGTAGATTTTTGAATAGAGGAGGACAGGGTAACCTGTATTGAATGGGCTGTTTCCTCAGCGGAAAGAAGGGCAGTAGAGTCATTGGTGGGGATTTCCACACAACTCAAAACACAATTTTCTGAGAAAGATCGCCAATTTGTATAGGAACGATTTTGGGTATTGAAAGAAAGCCGATTCTTAAATTTGATGAAAGTGGGGAAATGGTCACTAGAACCCTTTTCTTCTAATCTCTTCCAGACCACTTTATTCATTTGAGAGGGAGAGCAAAAAATCAAATCGAGAACACTTCCGACACCTGCGGAGTGTTCCCTTGTTATTCCTTTGGAGTTTAGTAAAACAAGAGGGCCATTATCAACCCACTTCGCAAAAGCTTGACCGCTTGGGGAGGAGACGTTGTCCCCAAAAGAGATACTGCGCGCATTGAAATCACCAGCAATGAAGCAGGGGTGATTTATGAAGGAATCTAGGGTTAAAAAGTCTTTGTTGGACCAAGGTCCAGCCAGTCTGTGAACATTGCCAATATGAAAAGTTTGTTTACAAAAAATAATCTTGATACCAAGAAATTCCATAGTAGGAGAGTCTTGAAAATCCGGAAGGATCCAACCCGGAATATCCGATTTTATGAGGAGGGCAAGACCACCCCCCCCTCTCTTTCCCAGATCGAGGTTTATTAAAGTTAACATACCCTTTCAGGTGAAGGAGGGAACTATTCTTATTAATCCAAGTTTCTTGGAGACAAATTACCGAAGGATTTAAGTGATGCACCAAAAAATGTAAGGTGGTGAGATTGGCAGCAATACTGCGGCAATTCCATGTTAACAGAAAGGCCATGTTGGCTGGGGAAAAGACAAAATTCGCAAATTGTGTCTAAGTTCCCTCTCCAAAGTTCATAGGAGATGAAACAAATTGTTCGTCGAAATCGGGGCTGTTAAAGTTCTGTCCATGCCACAAAGGGCTACCTCTCTGAGCAATGATAGAGGTCAAACGCTCAGTCTCTGACTTTAGAAAGATTACTGTATTATGAAGTTCTGAGACTACGTCTCCCAGTTTGCGATTTTCTTTTTTGAGGTCTGCGATGTCTGCTTGGTATTTTTTTCCTTCAAGATGAATGATTCTGCTGTGTGGAATTCTTTCGCTTGCCCCTCTGTAGCGTCAACAATCGTTGTTAACTCTGAAGACAGCTGACTTGTTTCGGCTGGTAGGGTTAAACTGGCCTGGTGACCAGAAGGAATGTCTGTGTTTCTGGGTTGAAACAAAACGGCTTGAATAGCTGCGATGGCACTTTTCAGTTCTTGAATATCTTTTTGGATACTAGGTATCACCTCCCAAGTTGAATGGGGATTGTTGGTCTGGGCTGTGATTGCCGCGTAGGATACTTTAGTCTTCAAAGATGCTTTAGCTAATTTGATAGGGATCTTTTCTTTGATAGCCTTGTTGATGGCCGATTTTTCAAGTTTAATGAACTCACACGAGGAGTCTGTAGCTTTATGGTCTTTGCTTTTACATCTAAAGCAGATGCTTTCTTTTAGACACGGGGTGGAGGGAGGATGGAAGTCTCCACAAGCGGCGCACCGTTGTTTGCGGTCGCAGGACTTCTGAAAATGCCCAAAGCGGAGGCAGTTGTAACAGATTTTGGGGGATTCGGTGTAGGAGGACACCCTGTGTAACATATGAAACAGGGGCACTGACTGTCGTTCCTTATATCCAAGCTCTTTAACGAGTACGATAGGAATAGGATCCTCAGAATTCTTTCTTGTAAATCTCACAATTTGTGAGAATTTAATTCCCACCTCTTTGAGCTCTGTTGCAATATCTTCAAGAGGAATAGAAGAGTCGACGCCTCTGATTAAATATTTAGTTGTGATGGTTTCTTCTATCGCTCGCCAGGTAATGGGGACAGAGCCAATTACTTTTAAGTCTGCGAGTTTAACGAAAGTCGAACACTTTTTAGATTCCAGAAGAAGTTTTTGTCTTCTGGTAATTTTGAGCGTATCGTCTGATGATAAAACATTTTTAAAGGTAGACTTGATAACTTGAGGGTTCGAAAAAGGTAGACTGCCTTTTCCTAAAGTAGATTCGATAATAACTTTCGGACACGTTGCACCATATTGAATAGCGAATTGGATTTTTTCTAGCTCAGATAGCTCGGTGTAAAAAACCTTGCCACCGCGACGTTGCTCTTTGGTGGAACCACCCTCGAGGAGATCTTCGTCGTCCAACGACCTCTTGAGGCCTTCAGTCATGGCGAAGAAAAAACAAGTTACTTACTTGGTGGGGATTCTTAAAGAATCCAGAAATTAAAGTAGTGAAAACCGACACTGTCGATTAAAAGTAGAAAAACGAAGTGACGAAAGTGGTAAAGAAGAGTTTTCCGAACACGTACAACAGTCTCCAGGTCTAGGAGTCGAAAAAGAAGTATGCACAAGAACCAAGTATCCAAGTATGCACCGCCCAAAACTCGAAATGCGAACTAAAAGTACAAAAACACTACAATTAACAGTTAATTAGATTTTCGATATGTTTTAAGAGCATGACGTAATAGTTTCTTGTTCTGTGACCGAAAACTCTTGTTAATGCACAACATACGGCCCCATCGGTCACAAAACAAGATAAGTTTAAAACAAACAAAAATAAAAACTTACACAAATTAACACACTGTAAAAATCTTGTACACAATTTCTTCAAACTTATTTCCAAGCAAGGGTTTAGTTAAAAAATCTGCATCATTCTCCTTAGAACAAATATACTTAACATCAAACAAATTTTCATCTTTCAATTGTCGTATAAATTGATATTTTATATCAATATGCTTTGTTTTGATGTTCTCTTGATTATTCTGTAAAAAATATAAAGCTGATTGGTTATCACAATATTGCAAAGGTTTAATACAACCACACAAACCCATCTCATTTAAAATTCTAGAATACCACAAAACTTCTTTAATACTTTCGGTTAAGGCAACGAATTCCGATTCCATGGAACTTAACGCGATACATTTTTGTTTTGATGATTTCCATGCAAATGGAACTCCTCCAAAAGAAATTATATAACCACTATTAGAATGTCGGTTTGTGTAATTGCATCCCCAATTTGCACTAGAAAAAGCAATTAAATTTGAATTACGTACATTTGAAATGTTGATCTTATAGTTCTTAGTTAAGAATACATAATTCATAATATCAACAACATATTTCCAGTGTTGAAAAACATAACCATTACAAAATTGTGACATGGTATTAACAGCTAAAGATATATCAGGTCGAGATCGACTTGCTAAGAAAGATAAACAACCAATCATTGATTTATAAGGAAATTTCTTCATTAACTCATTTTCTACAATCTCATCTTCCTTAATTTTACTAGGTAGAATTGAACCAACTTTAAATGGTAGCTTAACAAAACTTTTAGGAAGATCTTTAAATTTCAACATTAATTTTTCTATATAAGTACATTGATGTAAATACACATAATTATTAATAGTTTCAAAATTAACTCCAAGTAAATATTTAATATTACCCAAAATAGTTATATCCAATTTCTTAGCAATTAAACTAATCACTTTATCTAGCACATTTTTGCATTTAGAAAATAAAACAATGTCATCCACATAAACAACCAAAATTACATCAGAATTTAAACGATATACACAATTAGACCATTATGTAAGTTTAAAAAACCAATTTCTTTCAAAATATGATCAAGTTCTATATTCCATTCTCTGGAACTTTCATGAAGACCATAAAGTGCTTTTAACAATAAACAAACTTTGTTTTCAGAACCTTTTTCAATATAACCTTTAGTAGGTTGTTGCATATAAACAGGCTGTTTAAGAGAACCATACAAATATGCTGATTTCACATCTATTTGACAATGATACCAACCTAGCATAGAAATCAACAAGATATATAATAACTTTATAATTGAGAAATTAACAACAGGTGAAAAAACATCATTATAATCAATACCAGCTTTCTGTTTAAAACCTTGAGCAACAAGCCTTGCTTTATACCTTTTTGGAACATTGTTTTCATCCTTTTTAATATTATAAATCCACTTACTTCCAATTATATTTTTACCTTGTGGTTTATCTACCAATGTCCATACATTTCTTTGTTTTATAATTTCCAGTTCCTCATTCATTGCTTCATCCCATTCCGCTTTTTCATTACACATTTGAGTGTCCTCATATGTTTTAGGTATTTCTACATTATAACACTCTAACAACATATTTTCTGGAAATTCAGTATACTCACATTCATCATCAACAATAGAATTAGAGGTACAAGTTTCACTTTCAACGGATTGTACAGGATCAGTTTTAGTAACATTAGCATGCACAATATTTGGTTTAAATTTAAACAATTCAGGATCAAAAACTAGCTTATTTTCTTTACAATATTTTTTGACATCTTGTATACTATACATTATTTTGTCACCAGGCGTGTGATACGAAACAAACAGTTTTTGAGATTTGGTTCTAGGTTTTTCAACCCTTCGCCAATCTGTAATATCAAGAGGAGCTAAATGCTTAGTATTTGTTTCTGGTGTGGTTTGTCTGTCCTCAAGTTCAGACATTTCATTTTGATTATCAGTATCAACACATTCTGAATCAAAATGTGTATCACGTTTAAAAGTCACATAGTCATACTTATTTTTCCCAAATAATGCTAACACCCCATTTTTCCTTCATCTATTCTAACATGAACCGTTTCTATAACGCGTCTTTCCTTAGGCAAATATATTCTGTAACCCTTAGTATTTATACCATACCCAACTAAGATTCCAGGTTTGGCTCTAGGTTGTAATTTATTTCGGTGAACTTTTGGTACATGGACAAATGCTAAGGAACCAAATACTTTAAAATGTTTAACCGATGGTTTAAAATTTGTCCATATTTCATTTGGTGTGACCTTAGTTAAAGCATGTTCTGATCGATTTTTGACATGTACAAAAGCCAAAAGAGCTTCAGCCCAAAACTTGGGTTGTAAACCACTGTCCTGTAACATGGCTCTAACAATATTCATTGCAATTTTATTAAAAACCTCACATAAACCATTTTGCTCTGGAGTGTAAACTGAAGTTCTTTCAATTTTAACACCCAAACCATTTAAGAAATTTTCAAAATCTTGGTGGCAAAATTCGAGTCCATTATCGGTTCTAATACACTTAAGTTTACAATTTAGTTGTCTTTCTGATTTAACTAAATATTTCTTAAAGCATTCTAATACATCAGTTTTATTTTTCAATAAATAAACATTTACTTTCCTACTATAATTATCAATAATGCTTAAATAATAGCGGTTCCCACCCAAAGATGTTACCGGAGATGATCCCCATAAATCCATATGTACGCGTTCCAAAACACTTTTAGTATTGCGTTCATATTTATAATTTCTCTTAAGAGATGTCCTAGTTGATTTAGCAATTTGACATATATTACAAATTTTATCATGATCTTTGAAATTCAGATTTTCAATTCCTTTAACACTGTTATGTTTACACATACTGGCAATTGTATTTACATTTATATGACAAAATCTACGATGAATAATATCAATATCTAAATCACTAGTAAATGCAACACTTTCATTTTTAGGATAACCACTCACAACATACAATTTATCAACTCTAGGAGCACTAAAAAAATACTTATTATTAATATCATATATCACCATCGTATTATTTCCCCAATTAATTCTGTTGCCAGCTATATCTATATTTGCTCCACTTATCAAATTACAACGCATGTTTGGAGCATACAACACATCTTTTAAATTAATATCTACATTACCTTTTGGGTCAAGGACAGTAAATATGATATTCCCCACTCCTTTAATTTCAGATGTGCAGTTTTTATCACCAACCATCACTTTCTGGGGAGGAAGTTCTATGAACGTAGAAAACATTTCTCGCTCTTTGCAGAAATGTGAAGTGGCTGCCGATGGTTTAGTTTCTGTTGAAGCGACTAGTTCACTTTCAAGCGGTTCTGCTTCTATGTAGAATGATTCATTTCTCTGTCGATTTCTTGCTTTCTTCTTTTTAAAACACCTGGCCTCTGAATGTCCAAATTTCTTACAGTAATCACAGGTAAGTGGCGGCCCCATTCGACTATCTGGTGATGGTTTCATTTTGATGCCTTCTGTGCCCAGTACACTACCACTGCGTACAGGATGATGGTTCTTTGCATTCTTTTGCTTCATTTTAGAAAACATGGCATTTTCGACGTTAGTTGGAATTTCCACTCCATCTTTATATTTCAGCTCAATACGGCCGGACTCGGTTATGAGTTGCTTAGATATGTTTTCCATTTTAAATTCATCATCTTTTATTCTGTACAGTATCTGCACTAGATTTTCATAATCGGGTGAGAGACGTCGTATCAACTGGAAACAGGCAAGTAGTTCAGGAATTTCAAATCCCGCATCTTTGATTTCGTGTTTTTTATCAGTGGCACGCTGGCAGTATATTCCAATTGTCTCATTTACTGGATCAAATCGAAGCGAGAAAAATTCATCGAAGAGGCTGGCTAAACGTGCTCTTGACTGGGGTTCAAAATTATCTTTAAGGAGATTCCAGGCTATTTTTCCATTTTCTGTTGACGTAAGCAATGTCTGGTATTTTCTTTCAATACCTTGAAAAATAGTAGTATACGCCCTTTGTTTTCTCCAACGTAAATCTCTTTTATCGCGTTCTGTCGCATCTTCAGATAATTCTTCTTCAGTTCCATCGATGAATTGCCAGCAGTTTCGATCCATTAATAACACCTTCATGTCCAGCTTCCATGAACTATAATTGAAGTCTGATAGTTTCGGAAATGTAAAGTCATTGTCTCGTGCCATTTTTGATCGCTTCTTCTTTAGAAAAATAATTTGAACTCTGTGTCAGAAATTAAAATCAAAGGTGGACAAGGCCCATAACCTTGTTAAAATTAAAGTTCTTATAAAACGCAGTAACTGACATAGAGCCATTAGAATTTTAGACAAACTTTATCAAGACATCACGAAACACAAAAAACACACGACTTCATCAAAGGAAGTTAACAACGCATCTCCACATTTTTCAAACTGAAACTAAAACCAAAACTCGAAATGAGAACTAAAAGTA
The DNA here is from genome assembly GCA_963978545.1 of Linyphia triangularis. Classification (NCBI taxonomy): domain Eukaryota; kingdom Metazoa; phylum Arthropoda; class Arachnida; order Araneae; family Linyphiidae; genus Linyphia; species Linyphia triangularis. The sequence continues at coordinate 66,416,196 of OZ021725.1, forward strand.
CAAAAACACTACAGTTAGCAGTTAATTAGATTTTCGATATGCTTTAAGAGCATGAAGTAATAGTTTCTTGTTCCGTGACCGAAAACTCTTGTTAATGCACAATAGTAGCAACCGACAATTTTTTTACAAGTACTTCTTTGGCGTTAAAATTATGATAAAAAATACTTCGTTGCTTGGAACAATATGCGCAAACAAGAGGGAACTGCCGAAAACTTGCAAACTGAAAAAAGACAGCATGGCTCGTTTCTCAACGTTGTTGTATCGATCTAATTTATGCACACTTACCATTTACAAAAGAAAAACAAATAAAAAAGTACTTATACTAAGTACAAAACACAAACACGACAAAATTGATAAAACTGCTAAGATATGTCCTGAAACTGTATCGTTTTATATTAGAACTAAATTTTGCGTCGATGTCACTGATCAAATAGCACGAAAATGTACCGTGAAATCAGGTTCCAGAAGGTGGCCACTTCAAGTCTTTTTCAATATTTTAGATTTAGCCGGAATAAATTACTGGATATTGTACAAAAATACAACAGGAGAAAATATCACACGGAAAGACTTTCTGTTTCGATTAGCAGAAGAACTTGTTTCGAATAGCAGACGAAATTTCTTCAGAATATCAGACTTCAAGGCAACAAAACACACAGAGCTGATATACCAACTACAAGTGACACGGTTCCTGTACGCAAATGGTGTCAAATAGGATATTGCAATAACAATAAGACTATAAATATTAGCAATACATGCAAAAAAAGTGTATGCGGAAAGTGTACACACAGCAAAATCTACATATGTAGAAATTGTGACTGACAAACTGGAAATAATTCATCGTTTTGTTATTTGACAATGTCTATAAATCCCTTTATCTATTACAATTAATATTGTTCAACTTGGTTTGCCATTTTTTAAGAGTGAATAAAAACTGGAAGCCTCAATAAGCAGTTTTTCTTATACACCAGTCATTCTGACTAGGTTTGGTAGATATAGGTATATTTAAATAGCTGGTAAATCTAGTGTTAAGATAGAAAGCAAAATATCAAAGCGAGTTCATGGACAAGATATTCAAACTATTAATTTTTAACTATTTTCCAGTTTTTTTCGTAATGCACCACAACTTTTTATGCTTATATCTGGATGTAATGCTCACTTTTAAAAACAGATAGGGCAATACAGAAAAGATTTTAGATATGTTTAGCATGCTTCTATTACTAACATAATGTGGTTTTTTCAAGCAAAAATTAGGCTTTGTATTCAAAAGCAGCTTTTTTATAAAATGGATTATTATGGAATTATTTTTGAAATAAAATGTCTATTAAGAGCTTGTTCCTTTCCTATAGACTTAATGTTTTTGGGCTACAATATGTGTATATTACTTTTAAACATATGAAATTTTATACTAGGTAAAAAAACAATAAAAAAGTATTATTTATACAATTTCAATATCAAATAATTTGTGTTTTATTAATAATTGAAAAATATATATACATAAGCTAGTTTATAAAAACTTTTTTTAAATATAGTATAAAAAAAATTGTTTTACCTTAAAAGTTTTTAAATAACCTTTTATATGTTATCGCTGTTGTAACCCTGGTACAAAATGTTATAAGCTTTGAATCAGTATTTCGGGATGTATTGTATGTCAAAAAATGAAGCATTAAACCTAAGAAGCAGGGCGAGTCGACGACCGATCTTGGTATAAGGACAATTTTAATAGAAAGAAAACAGTTATATTAATACTGCTGCTCATTCAGATCCTAAATAATTCAATTAATAACACTTTTCTAATAAAACGCTTAATTATTTTGAAGGAATTAATTAAAAAATAAACAATTTTATATTTTATCACAAGACCGAGGATATAACTGTGTAATCTCATCAAGTCACAATCCTTTTCAGATGACTTTGGATGTGTTAATACTGTGGAATATAAGATTAAATATTTTAATACAATTTGTGCACTTTCAAATTTATCGAAGCTTAGCAACTTTTAAGCAGACGTGCGGTAATTTTTAAAGCGTTATTTATAAAAGCGTCCCTTTATAAAACTTGGAATGGATTTATTAAGTATATAGGATTTTCATAACTTGAGACATTTAAATTGTGTGTTGCACTATTGTGCAAAAAAAAAAAAAAAAAAAATGTTACCCTTATGTTTGAACATAAAACTCATTTATCAAATATACTTGAAAAAAGTTAAAAGCCTGAAAAAACTTGCGTTATTAATTTTTTCACTTAAAACAGCCACCTTTATTTTCTTAAATACCAACCTAATTGTGTAGGAAACATATTTATACCCTTAATTGGTCTTGTTAAATTACTTGGCAACAATTAGTTTGCAAAGGAATTATTTATTTTATTGTATTTTAGTGTTACAATGGAAGAGAGTTATTGAATATTTGAAATTCCTTTTTAATATGATGTTTTTTTCCCAAACTCCGTATAGGTATATTTACAAAGATATAATTTTAATAAAAATTTAACATCACACAATAAGACACTTTCATGAAATTAGCAGACTTCAAACTTTTTTTCTTGAAAATAGTTATTAAAAACCACATTTTTGATTACCAACTCATTTTCAAACAAGATTTCTTAAATACTTTCACTTTAACATCTCCTTTAATAATTTACTTGCATTTTAAGTGTGAAATTTTAAAGTGAAAGGTGACTCATATTGAACTTTCCTGGGTATGTATAAACAAGTATTTGTGTATACTGGCAAATAATTCTCATCTCCAACGTATCACAAATATTTAAGCATCAAGATTGTTGGTTGTACTCAGATTATCTGGCGCCGTCAGCAACACGAGGGCTATAATGCGCCGAAACATTTCGTCATTTAACAAACCAACATACATTTACAAACATCCATGCCAACACGGGACTCGAACCCGCAACCTCGCGGTCTAGAAGCCAGCACGCTAACCACTATACCGTTTGGTCGGCTTAAGCATCAAGAAGTTTGTAGGCAAAGGGGTGAAATAGTCGGATCTCCAACGGATATTTTTACTTCGTAAATTTTATATTTCTTATTCTGGCAATGTTCCATAACGCGATATCTCGTGCTTTCATATCACTCCACGGTAAGTATTTTAAGGAGTAACTTATCTCGTAACTTCTTTTGTGAAATAGAAGAGCATGTAGCGCAGTTAAAATAAAATTCAGAGTTTTATACAGTTTGGTTTATATTCTATTGTATGGGGAGATATGTCAATAATTTTTCATGGTTATCAGAAATAAATTCAAAAAGTTACCATTCTTTTAAACATAAATGTGTGTACAGTGAGAATTTTTTTTTTATAGAAATATGTTTCATCGCACCAAGTAAATATTAAAACTGACCATACCCTTAAAAACCGTTTCCTTAAAAAAAAAAATTAAACAAGTTTATTTAAAATACTTTGCATCAATTTAAAACAGTTGAATGACCATTCAAACAATGATCAATACAATCATCAGTCAACAATCAAATCCTCAATGAATTTCTTTACACAAAAAAGCTGATGATATTGCACTTGTCATAGAGAGGGTTGCCATTGCCTCGAGAGGTTGGACTTCTACCTGTTGGTCCGGGGAAGGTATTTTATTTCCCTTCTACCACCCACTGGAAAACCAGTGGAGGTATTCCCCTATCCGCCACCTTGGGGACGCGCTCTCTAGGGGTTACAGGCTCCCCCGAGAGGCCTGACCCTGCCACTGCTTACACTGACGGCTCCTCCAACTCAGAATGCGACAGAGGAGGTTCTGGCATCTTCCTTCTCCTTCCAGATCAAACATCCCTCAAACATCGGGTCGCAGCCGGAAAAATCGCTTCCAACTTCACTAGTGAACTGATCGCCATTAAATCCGCTCTAGCCCTTTACCTCTCACAGTCAGTTCCCTCGAATGGCATCATCATTTTCTCAGACTGTAAGTCTGCTCTGGAGGCCATTAAAGGAGGTAAATCAAGAGTCGCCCACGAAATCAACGCGCTTCTGTCCACCTTAGTTGCCAGGGAGAAAACCTGCACCATCCAATGGGTCCCCGCTCATGTCAACATCGAGGGGAATGAACAAGCGGACTCCCTTGCTAAGGAGGCTAGGAACATGGGTCCCCCTCCAATGCAAACCACTTGCTTCGATGCAAATGCCGTTGCAAAACATCACCTCTGCGGCGGACTTCGGAAGAAATGGTGCCTTCCGGAGCTTAATCTTGACCGCGAAATCACCACTACCATCAGCAGATTGCGGACGGGGCACATGAGAGGTATGAAGATCATGCCTAACGGCTCCAGAACTTATGCAGAATGCAGGCACTGCCCAGGAGTTCAGCTGGATCCGAGGCATCTCTTCAGTTGCATCTCTGTTGCCTCGACCCTCTTCAACATAGATCTCAACTGCTGCCATGACACCCTTTATACCGATAAAGTCGGAGATGTGGCCAGGGCAGTGCTCAATGCCTTTGGTCCCATTTGACTTGTCCTATCACCTTTTTTCTGCACTTGTCACACGACAACAACAACAACACAAAAAAGCACTTATACTTTATGAGTTATTTAAGCATTTCCATGTTTTTTTTTTTTTTTTTTTTTTTTTTTTAATTTTTAAAAACTATTTTCTGTACTTCACACCATGGATTGTTTTATTTAATCCAACAATGTAATGTTTCAAGGTGCCTATGTGCCCTAATTTTGTTAAAATTCTAATGTGATCAACGAAAAAAATATTGTCGTGTTAAACAAATGTACTAAAAAACTATTTACACTTACTTTGATAATTTAAATCCGTCGGTGTGAACCTATTGTGTACACGTTAAAAAACACAATTTCTCGTATAATTTTCCAATAAAATACAATTTATTTTTTAATTTTCAAATAAGAACTAATATTGATATCAAATCTGGAAACAAGTTATTTGTGAAAACAAGGAATTGAGTCCTTTTATTTAAAACTTATAAGTACTGTTTCGTAATTCCCCACTCTCTTCTATTTTTTGAGTGTTTCAATTGCTAAGTTAAATATAAACGTACAAGGGTTAACTTTCATGCAGAGATCTTTACCATGTCCAATGAATTTAAAATTTATTTTTATGTGGTATTTTAAATGATATGTCTAAATTATGACTGTTGTGGGCGATAAAAAAATTTCAAAACATATTTTTTTTTCTTGTTCATTTGTATATTGATAGTGTTAGATACTCCTAGTTACTACAATACAATTTCTCTAATTTTTTACGAAACGAATGGAACTTATTTGGTTTTGAACTGAAAAGAAAAGGTGCTCTGTCTGAGGGATCCGTTTTTTAACAGTGCAAATTTAAAAAGTTTAACTTCACTATAAACGCTGTAATAATCTGCCTGACCAGTAATCTATACGTGACCAGAAAAAGTTTGAAGAAACATACGAACCTCAATGAAATCAGAGTCTGATGGCTAATGTGATGGACAAAAAAATAATAAGAAACTAGTTAATGTCAACGCGTTCAATTACTTCTTTATATTTGAAACCTGAAATAGATTTTGAAGTAAAAAACCGGCATAGTGCTTGTTTAGAATTGATATGATAAAATATATCGACTAAAGATGGAAATTGCACATTTCTCTAATTAGCCAGTAACTTTAAGAAATCATTATTTCACTTCAATTTATAAGTTTCAATCTGAATGCATGATTTCAGTGATATCGTACTAAAAGTAGCTGCCCAAGAGTCGTTTTCCTCCAAGTTGGTGAGATGTATTTCCCTAGTAGAAGGAGAAGAAAAAGTTATGAGGCAATTTCTTTTGTCATTCACCAGCCTTGCACACAATCCCTATCTTCCACCCATGCAATCTCCATTTTAATACCATTTCAATATTTATTTATTTTACTCGTTTCTTTCCGATCTTTCTTATTTGCGGTCTACCCAAAACATGAATACTGATAGAGGAGAAAGGTTGCGTAGAGATTCAATTGAAATTTGCACATCGAGCTTTGTTTCAAATCAATTGAAAAGGAAGTTGAAAAGATTAATGGTAATGTGAATGAATTAGGAAAATTACCGTGAAACTATTTTATTTTGCAATTAAGTTTTATTTTTTAAGATATTGAATAAAAATTGAATTTAACTCCGAGGACGATTTATTTGATGCTTGTTACGAACTTTCGTTTTTCAGTAGTTCATTCATCAATTTCTTTAGTTTCGAAAATGGCTATAAAAACTATTTGAACTGTCCACACAAGAGTGCATAGTCATCAAAATATATAACCTTCTGTTAAAATAAACATTGAAAATGGCTATAAAAACAATATTAACTGGCTACAAAAGAGTGCATAGTCATCAAAATATGCAACCTTACCCTTGTTAAATTAAACATCAAGAATGGCTATTTAAAAACAATATGAACTGTCTATACAGAAGCTCATAGTTTTGCGAATCATTAAAGACCTTTCTTGTTACATTCCAGAGTGGGATAAAAAATAGAACATACGATGAAGAAATAATAATGCTGTTTACACTCTGCTATTTTTATCATTTAGTTAGCTTCAACAATAGTCTATCTACAAATTTCTTGTCCACTATTTGTATTATCTATTGTAAATATTTTCCTTCGATTTTGCTGATGGGACTTAAGCTCGGAATTCTACTTTTTCATATTTGAGTTTTTTTTTCTTTTTATCTGGAAGAAATGTTGGAAGATGAGTGTAGACATAATACGTGACATTCCTTCCGGCAGCTTTTAAAAAGTGTTGCCATTCGGAGTAATATAAATCTAGAGAATTTCGAAGCATAGGTTTACTTTAAGAATGATGCATTCCTTTTTATAGTAACGTCAAAAATGTAGGATAGTGTCCTATATTGGACACAGACGATTTGAAAATGTATATCGATGATTTTTTCTTTTCGAATCTGTAAAGTGTACTTGTTTAGAATATAAATTTTTAAATTTTGAATATTCTTATACTCGGTGATCTTTTGAAAGTATATTCATGTCGAGTTCTTGTGTTATTTTACAAGGGATATTTGAAATCCTACAACGACATTTTATTTGCGAACTATTCAAATATACATCTAACTTGGCATGCATAAGAAGGGCATCGTTTTATTGCATTTTCTTTCGTGACGTATTTCTGAATAAAGTTCTATTTTTGTGAAAACCTTTCAACCTTTTACAAAAAAAAAAAAAAAAAAAAAAAAAAAAATACAGTTCTATTCCTATAAAATTTGTTGATATAACTTTTCCTGTTTCAGCTGCATTTTACTGGTTTATAAATCTCTTTTAGGATTTGTCTAGGCCACATCATTCGGGAGCTAAACTTACAGTGTACGCCGCATGTTAAATAAAATCCCTCTATAAAAGTAATGAGAAAAGTAATTTTTTTTATTCCTCTATATCCATTCTTTGCCAAATCACAAACGTGAGCAATCTTTACATAATATTTCTTAGTGAGTTTTTGTACTTAGCTAATTTTTCATTCATATTAAAAAATACTATCTTAAGTCTGACATTGTCTTAACAATAATACCATGCGTAACAGAGAAAATATCCTAATTTCAAAAGCAACTAAACGTAGACAAAAGTAACTACATGCAAGTAGAAAGAAATTATCTCCTAGATGCATCAAAAGCTTGATATTTTTTCTCCACATGTTACTACCCAATTCGATTTTTAGTTAAGTTTTTTTTTTTTTTTTCTTTTTTTTTTTTTTTCTTTTTTTTTTTTTTTTCTTTTTCTTTCTTCTAAAGTTTATTAAGACTAGGGTACAAATACCTTTCATTTATTACTGTAACAAGCTGTATAGCTGTAACAGCCTCAGTTGTATAGCAAAAAACAGGGATGGATTCAATTGCCATTTAAGAATATTATGACTAACGACTTTATATTGATATATTTTCGGACATCGAGAAGATAAAATTTCCGTACTTAAACAGGTTTAATAAACGCTCTGGTTATCTTTTAATTTAATCTTAGCCATTCATATATAATGGACATGTTTTCATTCTTGCATTAGTACTACCTACTACTGATTCCACTCCATATGTGCGATAACATGAGTTATCGTGTATTGACAATTTAGCTCGCAGAACAAAAGAGAATTTTATATTCGAAATTGGATGGTATGAAAAAAAAAAAGTTAGTCATCCCACATTCTTAGATGTAAATTTTTACGATTGTTTCAATGCCAGCAATTACTTTTTGAATCAGGGAATTTTTCATAATATATCCCGTTGAGAGATATTGGCTAAAATGGACGTTTCATACAATTGATGCTTTAGGAGCATTCTAATTCAGATATCTATTTTTTGACTATAATTACCACATATAATGGTGCTAACACGTGACATGATGTCAAAAATAAAAGTATGAAAACTATTCAACTTTCGGAAAATAATTACTGTACCAGAAAACGAATTAAATAATAAAGATAAAATAACAATGGATTAATTATTTTTAGTTTTCTATTACATTATTATTTTATTTTCTATTTTTAATTTCCATTTAACTAAAGGGTTTTTTTATAAGAAAAACTATCAGGAATCTGAATATGTGGTTAAAACATCTGTTATATTTTTTTTTACTTAATCATGTTTATTTTAAAATCACTACAAACAGCCCGAAACATGATACAATGAAAAACGGTCTTGACGTATTAAATCATAGGATCTAATTAATGATCATAGGATCTTTAGTTGAGTTGTAATTTATATAAAAAAGGCTCAAGCTGTCATACCTCTTAACTACTGTAGAACCACTAAATTTTCCTCTTGTGTGTATTTATCCTCACAAATGAAAAATATACATTTTAGATTTTAACTGTTCGAATCGGCATGCTATAAAACAAGACAATTACGACGGAAAAGTTTAAGTATAATAAGTACATTAAAGTGATATATGAAAAAGTGTTATTAAAAAATATATATTTTTCTAGTCTTTTTCTTCAAAATTTCACATTAACTGCGATACAAATAACATCTGATCAAACTTTTGTACTTATTTTTGTAAAAACATTATACTTCATTTCAACTTAAACAACCGAAACCATTTTCATTCAGCTTCAGTAGATAATTATTCTAGAATATAAAGTTGACATTTCATATTAATGGAAGCAAACACGCTCTCGACTCATTATAATTATGTTTGACTAAGTTGCTTTCCTGTATGAAGACTGTAAACAAGCATCTTTGAAAATGGACTATCTTATATAATATCATAACAGCAAAGCATCATTTTCTTTTTAATGATACAACGTTTAAGTATATATTTATTACAATTTATGTGTTTGAAAGCTAAACAAGTTATTTACTCTGATTGTAATCTTATTTTATCTACTATTGTTAAACTCAAACATGTCTTCGAGTACATACTTTTTTTAAAATTGTCTTCAATACTTTTAAAGTACAGCCTCAAAAATACAAATTGTCATTCAAAATGCATTGTAAAATGTAGTATAGTAAAAATTAAATTTCTCTTCGATAAGTTTTTAAACAACTCATTTAAGTGGGCCGAATATGAATAACTCTTTCTTATCTTCGAACGCTTTCAGCTTAAAAATATAAACGACTTTTAAATAGCACATTTTTAGTTTTGGTATATTAAGTGTTTGTGGAATTTTGTCTACATTTTATTTAAACTAAATGTTTTTCTTGTAAACCGAAATAGGTTATTGTCATTCAAGATATTTTTTTAATTCTCACCATAAAATTCATTTCATCATAAAATGATAATTATAATTAATACTAGCTCGATTCGTCCAATGAAAAGTTCATTGACACATACGTACAATATAAACTAATGTTACAAGTAAGTACAGTATTAATATATATTAATATAAATATCGCACTGATATTTTTAATTAAGTTATTCCCAAAAGGTTTATTGATTTCGTTTTGACAGGATAATGATCCCTCATTGTAATATCAGTTCTCCTCTGAAGCAAGATAAATGGAAAAAGCTTGAATGTGAATAATACGTAAAGAAAATATAAACCAGCAGAAATTGTAAGAACATATATAAAATCTAAGAACAACTGTTTAATATGACGTAACTTTTCATACCCATTTTCAATATATCTAATATTAACTATACGTTCGTGGTTCTACTACAAAAGTAATTTTGGCTAAAATGAAAATAGTTAATAATCTTGTTAAAGATGTACAGTTACTGCAATTTCATTACCTGCATATCCATTACGCATTAATGTAAAAAGTTTTATTATCAAGAAAGTTCTTTACGTTTTTGGTTCAAACCAATAAAAAAGCGACTGGTTTAGTATTCTTGTCACCATTTCTTGCTATGAAATATCGAACATTTCTAATTCTTCTTCCAATACACTAAATGATATTGCCTTCGTTCCTAAAGAATAGGATAAAAATAGATACCAATGAAGAACGCAAATCCAGTATTGTTAAAGGAAGACATTTGTCTTTGATAAAAAGAACTTTTGATCTCTCCTGTTGTCTGTTGGGATTTCCTATTCGGTTTTATCCTAACAGGAAATAGAATTTATCTTCAAATGCTGAAACTAAACTTCCTAACTATAGATCAACGGAGTTTTCGTTACAATAGGAATACTTGTGTAAAGCTTTTTATTGCCTAGAGGACATTAAACAGGACATTTTACAATTTTATTGCTGTATTATTAATAGTCAGAACGGATTTGAAAATTTTTAGGAACTAACTTCTGAATGCATCAACAAGTATTAAATTTATGTTTTTTTTTTTTTTTTTTTTTCAACTTAAAATAAACCTACATTCTGAAAGAAAGAAAACGAAAGAATTTCAACTGTAAACTACTTCTCAAACTACCTGGCTATTAATTCAAATTTGGTGTAGTTTTAAATTAACCAGCAAAGTTATGATCAAAACAGTTAATCGAAAATAACCTGTATCTAGTGAATATGGTAAAACATATTTTTATTACTTTGAAAAGGTAAAAATGTTCTGCACTCGACACAAATTTAGTAATTCCCAACTTCTTTTTTTTTTCATGTATTTATACAAAAATGTTAAAGATACAAATTGTAAAGCATTAGTTTTTCAACATTTTTTCCTTGAATCTAAGAAAGCGTAACATTTTTTCCCCAACATATTTTGCATCTTCTATTGGTTTATTTAACCCCACTTTTTACAGATTTCTTCTGCATGTGACCCATTAAACTGACTTTTTTTAAAAAAATTATTATTATGAAAGTACACTTAACATTTTTGCTTATCAGTTTGAATTTAGCGCACTTAAATGTGTTGTTGAAAAAAGTTTGACGAAACGTTTTTGTGAAATATATTATGTATAGGTAAATGAAATATATTATGAATATTCAGGACATTGGTATTCAGGCTGTTAACACAGCATAATGTTTAACATAAAAATAATGGAGCGGAATTTTTATTAAAATTTAAGCTCGATCCAAGAAAACTGTTTCTGTTAAAAATATTATTATTTGGAAATAAAATCACAAGGTGATGCAATTATAAACAGCATTTCCCCATCGCTTTTAAAAATTCTTTTGCACCCGACTGTTTTCCTGCATGATGAAGATATCAATGGAAAAAATTGTTTTACAGCGATCTTATTTATTTCTCTATGCCAGTGTTTGTTACTAAATTTTGCGAAAAAGCCGCGACATGTTGCCGAATTCTCACACAGGCCGCACCTTTTTGTGCTCTAGAGTTTTTTTTTTATATACAGTATTAAATTTAAGTTAATTAAAATTCTAATAGTATAATGAAAATTTAGGCTGACTAATTATGCAATATTTTCTTTAAACGGAAGTTAAATTTTGTGGTATATATAATTTTGGTATTTTTATGTTTTACGATGTCTGTTTCTCCTTAAAATTAACTTTCAAGTTAAATATAAATTCTGAGTACTCTTTGTAAAGTAGAAGAACCGTAGGCAGGACTGATCCTATGCCCTCCCCACCCCCACTATTTTCTCAGTCGGCTTTTTTTTTTTTTAACTGAGTCGTCAAATTATGTAAAACATGTCAACTGCAAATAAAGAAATCTATAATAAAATTTCGTGCAAAATCACAATACAACACAACGTTTATTCAAGTCGGCAATTCTTGAACGATGATGAGAATCATTCTTCACCAAACAGATATTAAGAATACAGGTCAGTATAGAGCTGGAGAGTTGACCCCAAGACTGTCCCCTTAGCCCCCATACTCGCATCACGAGTTTTTTCAGAAGCATTATCTCCCCTTTCAGCTGAATCCCTTAATCCCTTCGAAGATAAGCTTTCTCGGGAGGGGGCATCCAACTGTCCCCATGTCCTCAATCAGTATCACAGTATATAGGTGCAAAACAAGTGTTTCAACCAAGTGTCAATTCTTGCCCTCCCGCATATATATGCACGTGTGTAGTATTCTGAGAGCAAACCATTTTACTTATTTTCGACAACAATAATGATAACTAGGGGTGTGGAACATCGCACAACTTTCAATTACACTGTAATACTGACGTGGATTTGTGTCATTTACAGTTTTTATATTTTCATCATTAATTTAAAGGAAATGGTCAGTTTGGCGATATATATAATTTTTGCTATAATTCTTGTCGGATATATATATACTACGTCAAAGTGGTGATTTTGGCGATATATTTTTCGGTAATCCTTATATTAACCTTTAAAGAGAACTCTGCGTTGAAAGCATTCGTTTTTTAACTTTTTACTCTATTAAAGCATTTTTACGGGAGTTTCGGAGGTGGGGATGTTTAGAACACCTTAAGAGGCGATTTTGAACAAAATCGTTACAGTCGTTTTTTAACAATTACTGAAAAACATGATTCTTTCAATGGCAGTTACCTTACGCGCATGCGCGATTTTGATGAAAACCTTAATGGCAGTTTCCATGGCTACCACCAACCCGCACACCAAATTTGAACATCGTAGGTCAATTTGTTTTGGAGTTATGCTGACTACATACACACACAGACATACATTTTTTCTAGATTACTTTTTTGAAATCAGGATGTTTCAAAACGTGCAGAAATGCAAAAAATATCGCATTTTTTTTTTTTGACCGAATGCTATACTTTTATTACTGTATGTATACATATGGGTAATTGAAAGTAAAAAAGACAAGTATTAAAAATGTGATGGTTGTTGCGATGGGAACTACAAATGAAGGCTTAAATTTAGCGAACATGTAGGAAAGGTAGTTTCCGTAAAACATGTTGGAACGAGAACCAACAAATTTATTTCAAGCACCACGCAAAGTAAAAATTGTGGTAAATTAATCTATATTTTTTTTCATTATAGTATGACGTAGGTTAGCATTACTTGGCTACTAGTTTTTACTTTCAATTATCCATGTGTTAACTTAGGACATAGGGTGAAATTATTGTATTGCATTCGGTCAAGAAAAAAGAAAATTTTGATTTATTTCCCATTTCTACACGTTTTGGAATGTGCTGAGTTAAAAAAAAAGTCCGCAAAAAGTGTCTGTGTGTCTTTCTGTGGCCAGTATAACTCCCGAATGGATTGACCTATGATGTTCGATTTTTGTATACGGGTTAGTGGTGGCCATGACACCTGGCATTTCGTCAAAATTAAGCATGCACATAAGGTAGCTCGAAAAATTTATGTTTTTATGCGCCATTGAAAAATTTATGTTTTTCAGGAATTACTAAAAAATGGCTCTAACGATATTGATAAAAATCGCTGTGATAGTGTCTCTTGAGGTGCTCTAAACACCCCACCTTCGAAATTTCTGTAGAAATATGATAAAGACGTTAAAAGATGCCTTTAACAGAGTTTTCTTACTTTGAATAGCCAAACAACGACTGTTTCACCTATGTTTCGCTTAAAAGAATTGAAATTTTAGCATTTATACAAAAAACATATAGCCGATGTTTTCATTTTTTTTTTTACCAATATAATAATTATTGCTCAAAATATCTCCTAAGTGGGGATTTTTTTAAACAATGAAAACATGAAAACGAAGACGGCAAATTTAAATGTAATTATCATTATTAAGAGTAATTCAAAGTTATGCGATTTTCCATACTCATTATTATTTAAATCTTGATTTTTCAAAAATGGAAACTTAAATGAAATGTGAATTGATAGCTATGCATTAAATTTTTGTTCCAAAAAATAATTTAAAATATTGCTTCCTTTTTTCTGTGAATCTTATTGTTTTTTCTTCCTAATTTTTTATTTCAAAAACTAAGGAATGGACAAGTACCCAGGTGACATTTCGACATACACTACATATTTTGCAAACGAAGTAAAGCTTTAACATTTTATTTTCAGACAGTTTTGGTATTAACTCTATCCATTTATGGCCTATCTTATACAAGTACACATCGACGCACCTCCTTTTTGACGCCCACGGTGAAAATTTAAAAATTTCGTTTCGTTGCAAATTCCGACAATTTTATACATTTGTAAATACAATTATAAAAACAATTCCAACGAATTTCAATGAGGATCTACGATATTTCTTCCCAATTTAGAAGTCATGAAAAAGAACCGAACACACAGTCACTATATAAAAGTTTATGACCCATTAAAATTAAAGTACATTTTTAATATAAAATCTGTTTACAGTTCAGACAAAGGAAGTCCACCTATTGGAAGACGTTTCGAAAAAAAAAAAAAAAAGAGAAAAAAAAAATATTTCTCTAAAAAATTTATTAAAAATCTAACTATTATTTTAACACTCTATTTATCAAAGATACAAATAGAAGGTCAACATTACTTGCGGAGAAAATTTCAAAGCTCTACATCTATTGGAAGTCACTTTTTATAGACCCACATACAGATTGTTTTATTAGAATAGATTAGTAAATTAAGTCGGTAAACTTACATTTATAGTCGGCATTTTCAGCCGTACCCCCTCCCCCCTATCCACCACAAAAAAAAAGTTGTATCGTATCGCCACTGACTGTAAGAGAAATTTTCTATTTAAATTCTATTTGGAATTTAATGTATATCAACAGAATGAGTTTCACTAAAAAAAAGTACTCTGCATTTGAAAGTGTTTTAATGTTAAAAAGTTCTCTGAAAAGTCAATGATTTCAAAAACTTTTTATGATAACAAACAATGTAATGCGACGGGAAGAAGTCAGCAAGGAAAGCGTAACATATACATGGTTGATGAAGTTGTGAATCAGAATAGTGTTTTGGCATACGTATAGGAGTGATGTTCTTATTTGTAAAATTGTTGATCCAAAAATGTGGTAAAATATGCCATAAATATAAATTCGAAATCAACATATCATCTTTATATACTACAGGGATATAGTAAAATTATATCAAATTTTTTTCTTTTGCTAAATTATCTTTTCCGTTCATGGAGATAGAGAGAGAGAGAGCTCAATATGATAATCCAGCATATTGCATTTCAAGACCATAACTCTTTGAATGTATTTTGTATTTAGAAGTGTATCCGCTCAAATTTATCCCTCCACAGAAAGCAAAGCAGTATTGTCCAATGTCGTAATCGGGGGTTAACTTCCTGGCTGAAACTAGAGCATCGTTCCGAAATACATGATTTTTGTGAAAAAAATAATCAAGTTAAAAACATTACGAAACGTATTTTTTACCCCTCCGGCATTTCTTATGAAAATATATTTCAATTTTAACACTCTGCACCAATATTTCAAAACCAGTATATTTTATCCAGCACTGGCTGAGATTGGTCAAAACACCAAACAACGGCCAGTCTACATCCGCGACATCGGGATTGGTCAGTGTCGTGCAGATATTGGCCAGCTGATTGAAGCTACTGGTATTTAGCTTTAAAACATTACGGAGAAGGGAAGTGAGAAAAAAAGAGGGGGGGGGGGGAACCTGACCAGAAACTCCAAGGTTCAAATTCTTCTCCCATTAGTTTTTGCAATTTAATTTTCTCCCAACTGTACGGAGAAGGGAAGGGGGGAGGGGAGGGGAGGGGGGGGGGGAACCTGACCAGAAACTCCAAGGTTCAAATTCTTCTCCCATTAGTTTTTGCAATTTAATTTTCTCCCAACTGAAACAAACGTTTTCAAAGCTTCAAAAAGATATAAAATATCTTGAAATGAGCACCTCCTACTTAATTCTAAGTTCCCTGTTTCCTCAATGTAAAACGGAAATAAAAATAAAACAGAATTGCAGCTCGCCTTTCGAAAAAGAGCATATAATTGGTGTTTACTTAAATATTAATGAGTGTTAAATAAAAAGGAACCCACCTCGAGTATTCCAGAGTAACTTCGAGTTCTCCGTTGTTCTGCGGCGATTCCAGTGTGTCCAGCACCACTGATGTGTCTGAGCAAACACTGTCACAAGACATCGCTCTCTGGAGTTTGGCATTTGTTCCTCCTTCGACTGCTTTGGAAGGGAACACGACAAAGTATAAATAAAAAAAAGTAGAGGAGGAAACAAAAATACTTTTATTGTGATCCGGTTCTCAAAAGCTCAGAAATGAAACAGTTATTCTAGAATTACTTTGATGTTTATCTATCTGAAACAAAAATGTTGAATTACAAAGGAACTTAAATGAAAGATATCTTAATGAATGATAGATGGTATAAATGAAATTTTTCTTAATTACTTAAACGTAGATAAAATAATAAGAGTAAAAAATATTTAAAAAAAAATTCTATTAAAATCTTTATTGAATCATAGTAAGAGAGACTGTTTTACATAAATTTATAATTTTATTTTTATCAACTGTTGAAATATATTTTAGCACCAACTAAAATATGCATTCTATTCTTTTAAAATATTTCAATATAAGGTTATGTTTTTTATTTTGAAATTTCTAAGTTTTATTATAAGAACTTTCTTTGTTTGTTGTTAGTATAGGAACTTTAATAAAGCAACACAGGGTGACTATGATTAAAATTCAACTGTTTAGTTAATAAGTCTAGTAATTAAGATATATTTATAAAATTGTGTGTCGCACTACTGAGATAATAAGGGAATGATTCTTGAAGAAAAAATAATAAACGTTAGTTCAAATGTTGTCCTCCAGATAGAAATATATCACTTTAAGGACATAAAGAAATATATCATTTATTAAAGAAATATATTATTATTCGCTTTCCAAGCGAACTCCTATCTGGAAAGATGTAGATGAAATTTAGACGAAAACAAAACTATATCTATCACATGATGGTTGTTCTTGAAAAGTCTTTGAGAAAAAATTGAACAAGTTTTTAAACTTTGGATTTTTTTTCCTTTACATTTTTTTTTTTTTTACTTTTCGTATGATAAAACTGAGTGAATCGAAACAGTTATGAAAAAAAGTTGACTTCATCTGGTTGACTGCGAAAATACAAAATAATAATAATATATAGTCTTTCGGATAAAATTAAAATTGTTAGTCATTGGGCCGAATATTTACCAAACTGTACTATCAGACGCAGTACATACGCACTGACTACAGAGATTCTTTTTGGCGTTATTTACAAGAGCTGCCCCCCCCCCCCCCATGTTAGTACTAAGGACAATTTTAATAAAAATTCAACATTCAAAAAGCTGTAAATATAAAAACACTTCTCGGAATGATTTGAATATATGCGAAGAAGGGAGCTATAATAATAATAATAATAATAATAATAATAATAATAATAATAATAATAATAATAATAATAATAATAAATAATAAATAAAAAAAAATTTAAAAAAATAAAAAAAATGAAGAAGAAAAAAAAGTTAAAACTTTTTTTCTCCTTTTTTTTTCTTCTTAAGCCATACCATTTCCCCTTTCTTCGTGTTTATTCACAATAAATTTCAGGTCATTCTGGCTAAAACGTTTTTTTAATAATTTTTTAAGTTGAACTTTGATTGTAATCACCCTGTACTTTTAAAGAGAATTCAATTGCTATATTTCAATCAATCAAATACATTAGATCTCAAAAGCATAGACGCGCATTTCTTAAAAAAATAATAACCACATATAATACATGCATACATACTCGTTCAACTAACTCAGTAAAAATAAGCCAGAATCGTTTCCTGTACCATGCAAACTAAACACTATAACTAAATCTATAACGAACAAAACAACAAATAAATCGCCAAATATGATCCCCTCTGTACTTGAGCTGCATCTACCATTAATAAAGAAAACACGATTGATTCCATAACTCACACAGTATATCTGGCAGATCCGTGTCGATACTGGCCCTTCGTGCTAAATCCACCGAGAAGCGACGGTGGGTGTCGGTGGCAGGTGGTGGCGGAATGGGTGGCACGGGGTGGCTCGAGCCACCGATTACTTCCACAGACTTCAGGCTGCCCGAGAAGCTTTGCTGAGGGATGAACTGGGGCCGCATGTGCTGGGATTGAGGATAGTTGGGCGGAGGATAGGCCTGGAAGGAAAGTGATTGCGAGGATGTATTAGAACAATTATGTTTTAATACATTTTCTGTGAAAAGAGTAAATTAAATAAGATTTTTTTTAATTGTTTCGGTTCGGTAGAAGTAATATTTTTTATTCTTTATATATATAAAAAAAAAGTGTTTCAAGTTTGGAATGAATTGCATACATTGACTTGACCTTGCTACAATTTTGTGTCTGTTATTGTCTAGGTTTGGGGTCATAATCAATAGAGATAAACGAGTGTTAACAAGCGTAATTTGTTAGGAAACGTCTTAGAAGGTTTAACCTTCAAAAGAATACATAGATATGTGTGGTGGAATTCCCGCGTATTATAGGTTTTCAACCTGTTAAAGAGTCCAACGGTCAAAGTGGGAATCCTCTGCTAATTTATCAGATTCGGAAAAATTTATAATACATTTACCATCAAATAAGGATTAAGGTGAAGTGGTATATCTTTTCTTTGGAATATTATCTCGTTTGGTGAAGATTGCTGGTAAGAATAATTTATGCAATCGTCGGGGAAATAAACTTTGCGGCATGCGCTTTTTAACAACTGCCATTAAAATAGAATATCTTTCTGCCTCACTAGAAAAATAATTTATGTGTAAATACGCCTAAAATCCCATGAAAATTTATTGTGTATATGCGACTTATATTTTTTACAGTGTTAAGTTCTCCATACAATTCCTTATACTTTTAGAGCAGTCTCTAAGAAGTCTGCAATGCAACTTCCTTCGTGGATGTACTTAAAAGGAATATGAACATCATTATAACTGCTATTTTGAATCTTTAATGTCAGAAAATGCAGCTTAAAAAATAAAAAGGTATACAACGGCAGAATTAAATATAGCTCATATAAAAATATTTCCTTAACTAAATTTCACATGTTACATAAACAAAGAGCTGAGTTTATCACGTGATTCCAACGTATAAACCAGGGTAACGGAACATCAAATATAAAACTCAGTCGTATTGCGCATACTTTACTTAGCATAAAATAATTCAGTATGATATTTAAGTTTGTGAAAAGACAGTTCCATGTTGTTGTTTTTTCAAAAATTAAAACTGTAATTTTACTAGAAATTTTATTTCCTTTGTACAAATAACATAAAAAAGCTCGTTTAAATCTCTGAAGATGGAATAGTTGTTTACTGCAAGAAAGAAAATAAACTAATGAGGCTCCTAGGTAGTTAGGCAGTTGCACTAGAAACTTTAATTTAAACTTAGAATATTTACACAAAAGTACATGTTGTTTTGAACACATATATAAAAAAAAAAATATGATTTAATTTAATTTTCTATTTTTGTTTTGTACATTTCTATATTTACCAAGGAAAAATTATTCTCCCCCCCCCCCCTTCTCCCTTTTATGAATAATACATGATGAGGAAATAAAACATTCTAATATAATTATTGATAAAGTTTTTGTATTTGATAAATGACTTGGAAATTATTATAAATCATTCTAAAATGTATAAGGTTTTTAAATAAAACCCCTTTCATTATTTGGAAAAAAAAAAATGAGTTTTTAAAAACACCCAAGAAGGCACTAGGCACTTATAAAGTGTGCAAATTAAATTATGAAAAGGCTCAAATAATTTTTAAATGGATAAGTCTTAGAGTTGTACAACCATTACCTGGCAATAGTAAAATGAGTATTTCACTATCATTTGAGAGTGATTGCAACACTTTAGTGGATACTTATGAAATTATCAATTTTATCTCAAAAACTGTGGAATATTGATCAAAAGATTTTTTAATTATTAATATAATTTATAAAAAATTTTAAACAGAAACATACATATTTTTTTCCATATGATACATCATGGTAGAACCCCTCCCCCTCCCCACCCAGAATTCTTGTTTTCCCATTTTAATGTTTGGTTTGGTTGACACAAATATAAAAAAAGAACTTCTTTAAGGTACTATTGAAAATATTTAGAGTCTAATTGAGTTAAAAAAAATTTCAATGTAAAATTTTTAAATATTTCTTTTATCTTTAAACTACTGAAAACATCGGTGGTAAACTTTTTGTATTTTTCACTGGTTTATTCAGATAGTCACAAATGAATATTGAAATACATCGTGCAACCCAGAAGTTTTGGGAGGTATCAAATTCATTCCTTTGTAAGTTATATCTAGTGATTGAACTGAATTTTTGGATTAGAAGCAACACACGCGCTTAGCATGAAAAACAACTCTGCTTCAATTCCCATTGTAGGTAATACGTAATTTCTGCTTTATAAAAATAAGTAGATGCAACTGGAATTGTACGTTTTAAGTAAGAGTTCTCAATTCCAGGATTCTCTCTTTCGGTACTTGAAATGTTAAAAAGTTCAATTAAAAAATCCTTTTTTTACAGCATTCTCCCTTGAAATTGGAACTAGTATAACAGTTTAGGTGTTACAAAATTTTGGTACAGTATAGCCATCATTTAGATCTTTTTATGCCATGAAAAAAAATATAACGATGCAACCAAATTTTGTTGAAAACCATAACAAGATTACAAAAAATACAGACTAGTGGGCCTCTGGGAAATGTGTGGACATTTTGGAAAGACGTGAAAACACACATATTAGATAATTATTTAACAGATTACAAACTTAAGTAAAAAATATAGTGAATATCCATAACAATGGGATTAAATTTATACAAAACTTCTAATATCGATGTCAGATAATATTGTGATTTAACATGCTTGTATTCGAATGCAATGTTTCAATACATTAAATAATATATGCAAAGTTTAATTAACTAAATAAAAAAATGTAATGTTTTTTTTTATAAGGTTAGTGAAACATATAAAAAATAAAAACGTGACCTTATTAACATCAAGTATTCCACCAAAGTCAAATAAAACCCATAACGTAACAATTTCATATGTGTCAATTTTACTAATACATATACTTCTATATTTTTTTTTGTTCCCGACTTCAATTGGACTGGGTGGGAAGTTGGCTCATCTTTAACTTTGTTAATTATCTTACATTATATTTCATTTCAGACTGAGTTACATTACTTATTTTGCATTCGTATCATGTTAAACATGACACAATAAATCTGAGTAATTTCTAGTAATTTAAGACGAATAAGACTAACGTTGTAGGACCTTTAACGTTCTGCAACAAGTACCAGTTCCGTTTGCTTCTCTCCCAGTTTAATGTTGGACCTTAAAATTACACTTCTCAAGATTGAGATTTGCCCTTTGCTCATAAGTGGCGTGTTTTTAAACTTTTATTGATAATTTGCTTGGTTTGCAAGAAATGTAAGGTTTTCTTAGGCGATAAAAAAAAAAAAAAAATCGCATAATTCCATCCCTAAGAACTTTAACAGTTAGTGCGACATATTTATGGCCTTAATGCCTAAAGTATCAAAATTGATACAGTCATCTTTCAATAACTCGAAGTCTCATAAGTCGAATATTCGTTTATCTCGAAGGTTTCATTAGATCCCAAGACAAATTAATGATTTTTAACACTAAATTATCTCCATATCTCGAAGTGTACACCTTTTAAGTCGAAGTTTTTGTCACAATTTTACTATCATTACTAACGCACAAAATACTACTACTAATAATAATAAATAAATAAATAAATAAATAAATAAATAAATAAATAAATAAATAAATAAATAAATAAATAAATAAATAAATAAATAAATAAATAAATAAATAAATAAATAAATAAATAAATAAATAAATAAATAAATAAATAAATAAATAAAAAATAAAAAAAATTAAAAAAAAAAAACACGATTTTTATTCTTTTTTATCTTTGCATCATATTTTACAATTTAACTTGTTAACCGGGAAGAATCCGTTTGCAGTGACCCGTACAGAAAGTAAACGAGCTTTTGCCTTTACACTTCATTCCATATTTTAAGTGTGAATCATTGGTGGTGGTTTACGTTGGCTTTGAATAAAGTTAAAACTCAAGTTGAATACGCTTAGTTTAACTCAAAGGGTTAAATTGATCAAAGAAACTGAGAAAAGTCTGCGATGTAAGAAAAAAGACGTTGCTTTAAAGAACATAATTCCTTCGACGACTCTTTCAACAATTTTGACAAACAAAGGCGATTTTGAGAAGACACGCATTGAAATTCGATTTATGGTGTAAATGAGTGAAGGTATGTGCCTTTCCAGGTGTCGAAGCTACTCTTTTGAAATAGTTTGAGACGTATCAAAACCATCATTCCAAAATCACTCTTTGTGTGGTGATGTTAAAAGAAAAAGCGAAGGACTTTGGCCTTTTACTAAAAGTTGAAGGATTTATATCAAGTGCAGGATGGCTAGAAAAGTTCAAAGCAAGACATAATATTGTCTTTCGGATTCCACATGAACAAGCAAAAGATGTCCCTGATGAAATATGAATTGAATAGAAAATAACTTCAGAGCGTGTTCCGATAATTCGAATAGTTTGGCCAGTCCCTTGAACCTAGAGTTATCTCGAGTTGACTGTACCTGCTTTTTTTTTTCCTTTCGAAACAAATATATAAAATATGTATTGTGATTTTTTAAAATTATTTTTCTCTTTATCTGGCTACTGCAATAAATACATTGATATATTTTAAAGTTTCATTTTGAAAATCGGGCTTCTAAGTGTTAAATATTTTTTCTGGTGATTTTGATACATTACTCATAATAAAAAGATAAATATATAATTTAAAAGTATCAGATAAGAAAAGTATATAATATAAAAAGATATCTATTAATACTAAGATTTATTAGTTTTTATGATTTCTTTCCTAGGTAGAGTCCATTTTTCATTCAATATAACAAGATAGTAAAATAAATATTTATCTATACAAAAAATCAGCTAACATTTTTGAAAAAATAATTCATATTTGTGAACTATTGATTACATTTATTTTTAATAATAACTATTTTGTGCTTATAAAAAGTTTTTGTGTAAGAGAAATAGAAACATGAAGACTGAATTATTATTTTAATTCAATAAGAAGTAACGGCTGCAGTTGAAAGGAATCGATCAGAACTGAACACAAATAAAACCGACTAGACAGTATTAAAGTCGAAAATTTATCTTTTGAAAGCAACATCAAAATCAAAAAAATATCTTCAGCGGAACTCTTTCGATTGCTCCCTCTGGACTGAATGGAACATTTCAAAGAGCTGCAGCTAAAAAGAACATTTTTAACTGAAGATTTTCACTGATAAATACCATAAAGACTTTTTACGTTTTTGAAGCATAATTAGTTTTAATCTATAGAAAGTAAGGAATATGATACTTTATTACTGATAATGAGGAGCTTAAGATTAATCATTCGAAATGTACGCGTATAATGAAGAATTGTTGACTGATCATACAACGATTACACTTTTAATGAAGAATTACATATTAGTCAGAATGCATTAGGAATTTTAATAAGAAATTGTAGGTATTCAATAATAATAATAATAATAATAATAATAATAATAATAATAATAATAATAATAATAATAATAATAATAATAATAATAATAATAATAATAATAATAATAATAATAATAATAATAATAATAATAATAATAATAATAATAATAATAATAATAATAATAATAATCCATAAATTTTTTTAATAAGGCCCTTGAAAAAATTATAAGGTCACAAAATATATTAACAAAAAAAGTATAATACTTAGTTAAACTCGACAATCATTTTAGTTGCTTTTCCATCCTGCAAATTTGCATAAATCCTAGTTTAACTGGCAATTTATTCGTCCTCATCAATTTGTCCAGGGCCTTATAAATCCTTTATATGCATTGCTAAATTTTTATATTCATTTACACAGCGACGATTCTGTAAACAGCCTGGTGTGATTGGTGTTTGGATCTAGTTTTAAATATCAAAAACATTTCTATCAAGAAAATGTGCGGCAAACTATGTTTCAAAATTTATTTATTAAAATGAAGGTGAATTTATGCACTCCCATTCAAGTATCTTTTATTTATTCTGATTAAAACAAATTTATTGTTTAATTATTTAGCGACAGGAAATAGCTTCTTCAATGGTCGGTTAAATGCTTTTTTTTTAACGCAATTGGATAACGACAGGCTGGTTTATTAGTATTCCGTAAAAGCAACCTTTTAGTGACAGTTACTGCCCCAAAATTTGATAGAATGCATTGTCATCGACATCGAATCTATCTGCCAATCTGCTAAGTTTCCATACGATTGGATGACGGCAAGTAGGTTAATTAGACCTCCGTAGATTTTCCCGCCATCGACATACACATCCAACCACTTACACACTCAATCGTAGTTTAAAAAGAGGTGAGTTGAAACAGAAATACTTATAATATGCCAAACGTTGAATTATAAAACATTACAGAATTGCATACTCTCCCCATGAAAATGCTTTATTACTCTTAATAAAGTAAATCATATTCCTCTAAAAGTTCTCAGACAATGATAATTGAGTGTGTTCAATGTTTTAACGGATAATTTATTTTGATTATTTTGTGTAGCTGATTTATCCTAGGAGACTAAATTACAAAAGTTTTATTCCTGCTTGGAGAATTCTGCATTAGTTTGGATAGAATCTTAAGGAAGCGAGGAAATATTATTTTTTCAAAAAAGCCATTTCGTTAATTTTTTAAGGTAATTATAATTAAATACATCACGCAGTTTTCGGATTATATAGGATTATTGGTAATTATTTATAATTCTTTAGGTACTTACGCAGTAAGCTAGGTTTATTTAATAAAGAATTTATGTAACATGGATTTTTTGAAAATTTAAACTGTTGCTAATGGAATAATAATAAGATTCCTTGTGGCCTTAAAATATTTTAAGGCATACTTATTAGACTAGCCCTGTTCAATGGTGCTTATGCTGGATAATAAATTTAATTTGCCAGTAAATAGACTTCAAATTAAGTTAAATTAATCTCAGTTTTTTTCTATTAACATAATTATAAAGTACCATAAACTCTGTAAATAAAAAAAAATTGATTATTATCTTTGAACTAATAGAATTAAAAAAAAAAAAAAAAAAAAAAAAAAAAAAAAATACAAATATGTATTATCCCTAATTAACTTGGTTTGAAACATCACTATCTAATCAAACTGTCAAATATTTTTTAAAGATAGTTACGATAGCTCCAAAGTTTGTTTTTAAAGTTGTTCAACATAATCTGATTACTTTGAACTATTCGAGGTGCCTTGGTAGCCGTTAGTATTAAGGTTAGTTGTCTGAATTAAATATATGCTTGTGTCAAATGTGAGCGATTTCTTTCATTAATTTAACATTTCTTTTACATTTTTTGGTTAATTTGATTTACTATTGATCTCTATAGTTTATCTACAACATATTGATGCCTATTTTAAATCAGAATCAAAAAGATTAATTTGCATAATTAGATTGTAATGGAATAGCCATCATTACAAAATTTTAAAACTTAGATGAGCAGTAATAAAGTGCTAATTATGTGTGTAATTATAAATTGAGAAATTATATTGCGTGAGATAAAAAGAACTATTGAATATATCGTGAGAAATGAAACAAAGCGGCAAAGCACCGTTTTTGATGATGAACTATATTTCTATATTGTTTCATGTTAAGTAAAGAAACTACGAACATTTTTAGTAATGAGAAAATGTTTTCAAATAATTTTTTCACTATTCATGCTGTGCATAGAAACTTATTGTAACCCAGCATTTATCCATGATTGATATTAAACTAACAACACAGGATTGCCTCTTGAATTGATTATCCGAAGACTGTTACCAATGTGCCCTTAACAAAAGGTAACAGTTTTTTAAGATTATTTATGTTTATTTTAAACCATTAAGCCTTCTTTTCTATAACCACTACATTGAAATTATCACTTAAGATAAAAAGACACTCATCTTGAAAGATTATATAGATCAGAAACAAAAATTCAGGGTGTTCTTAAACTGACACTAAATAGAAATTTGTAGGTTGATCTGTCTGCTGGATAACCACTGAATTTTAGAAGGGGGACTAATGGCAAGGAATTCCTTAAGAGAAAAGGGGGGGGAAAGGGGGGGGGAGAAGGGGGGGGGGGAAAAAGAGAGAGAGAAAAAAAATAGATTAGTTTCAAAAGTAGCCGACAGGTGAATATAAGGCGCTTTTTATTTAAATGTGGCTAAAGTTTTGTAAAGAAAGAAACTCTTATGTATGAAAACATGTAATTCCACAAAATATGCAAATATATATAAAATATTAAGTTTTTTTAAACACATATTTTTAAGTATCTTTTGTGTTTTATTAAGAATTTTTTTGTGCGGTGACTCTTATTTCAGATATAAATTTTTGAAGGGTGATTAAAAAAACTAAATTTTTAAACATACCTCTGAGCATATAGTATCGGTTTTTCCCCGAATAAATGTGTAACTATGATTAAAATTCCATATGAAGAGAAATAGTCCTATGAAATTAATTGAATTCTTACAATGTATCCATTGGAGCCCAGTTCTTCGTGTGATGCCAACTGCGTTCTTTCTTCTTTGTTTCCAGTTACGAATGCGAAGAGGTACGTCCAACCTCCCATCATCCGGCACATTCCGACCAGTCCGGCCGCAACCACTACACTCACCCCGATCAAAATGAGTGCCACTGCCCATTCATCCATTCTGAAGGGGTTGCTTTCTATACTCTCACTCTGAAAAGACAAAAAAATGTTATTATATAAATTTCCGTTTGTTATATTTATTAAGTGATACAAGGGAAACATTTATATTTTTAATATTAAAATATACTTATTATATTCTTACATTTTAGTTCTGAAAATGGTAGTATTCTAATAATGAATAAATATCTATACTAGTGGACAAGCATATTAGACCCCATTGAAAACCCCATTAGACCTCATTGTAAGATAAATCCTTCCGCGTAAAAGATATAGTTCCGTGCAAATCCCAACTTTTATGGTAATATTGATAATCTCCGTACATAGTATTGCATTGAACTTAAATATATGTTGATAACAAAAAGAAAATATTTCTTTAAAATTTAAATTTTACTTCATACTTTACTTTTCTAACTTCGGATACTATAAGTGTTTTAATGAATCATACGGCTTTACCCGAGCTATTTCCAGACGTTACTCACTTGACGAATCCCAATTGGCACGTGACAAAACGTCAATTGTAATATATTATTGCGTAGCCAATCAGGGAGTAGTAAAACCGGATCACACATCGGTGTAGCGTATTAAGTGAGATCTGTAGCAGCCTCCAACAAATGACGTTGCACCTTCCCACCAGTAAATTAGTTTCAAACAAATTTAGTAGTATAAAAAGCCGACTAACCCATCTTTACGTGGAGGATCCTTATGGTAACATGGGTTACGAAAGGGCTACTTTGGTGAACTGCGGACAGTGAAATGAACACGCAAAAACTAATTATACAATGGATGGTACACAATTAACAGTTTACTTGAAAATTGCAAAAAAATATAACGCCACTCAAACAAAAACATATCGGTGAACTAAATAAAGCTCTCACGATCACGCAATGGAAACTATCAACTGGTGGTATCATGTATCGAATTCCATCTCTGATAAAATTCTGAAGGGGGAGTATTGTAGCAGCCGCCAACAGATGGCGTTGCACGTTCCCACCAGTAAATTAGTTTCAAACAAATTCAGTAGTATAAAAAGTCGGGTAACCCATCTTTAACAGGAAGATCCTTTTGATAGACATGGGTTACGAATGAGTTACAGGTCTAGTTAACCTGTCTGCCAGTATAGTTAAAGTATTAATTACATAATAAGTAATTCTTGAATAAATATTAGTCCAAATATTGAACTAGTAACAGTCAATTTTTGATAAATGAATCGAACTATTAATGGTTGCTTGTAATATTTAATTCCTGAATAAATATTAGTCTAAATATTGAACTATTAATAGTTGCTTGTAATATTTAATTCGTGAATAAATATTTGTCTAAATATTGAATTTGGTGCATTTTAAGAAAATTCTGAAAAATTTAAACTTGGAAAAATTGGAACGTGAAGCTTACTCAAATTATTTAAGAATGCGCAAAATGAACTAATCTTTGTATCGTAATAAAATGAACTAAAATCTGGAGTGAATTAAAACTATCCTAGATAATATGCTAATTAGAATAAATCATTTTCTGAATTTAAACGTATATCAGACAATCGGAAGGAATTAAGTTACTCAGGAATAGGAATTAAATGATTCTATTCTATTAATACTGATAATATAATCCTCGTAATTTAAAATATGAATGATTAAACTTTGCGATTGTACTCAAATTACACTCCATTATTCTCTTAAACGCAGGTATCAATTATTTAAAGACATTTTCGATTATTAAATTATTTATGATTCACTAGAATTGTATAATTGACCAGTAATCACATTCTTCGATGTTATAATAGATTTCTAATGCAAAGTATTCCATAAAATAATATTTTCAGTAACTTTATTATGTGGTATTTGAATATGCTTTGCTAGCAGACCGTTATCTTTTTTTAAATATATTTTTCTACATTAAAAATGTATCTACCGATCATAAAACGGTTAAACATTTGGTTTCAATTTCTCAGATAGTTATTTTATTGAATAATCTCTTTGAAGGTTTGATAGTTTTTAGAAAAATAGATTAAAAGTAACTAAATGCGCTACATAGAAACGTTAATAATGAACTGAAACGTTGTAAGGGTTTTTAGATAGATTAAAAGCTGCAAATATATTATTGGAATAATATACAAAGAGTTTCAACACTACTTCTCTTCTGTTAGCCGACTATGTAAATCTTAATATTTTGTTCAAGTTACATACAAACCAAATAGTAGATATTTCCATTTAATGCCTTTACATTTTTTACAATTACCTAGTGGTCCCGTGTACAGCCTGCGTATTTAAAATTGATGACAGGAATTACTTTTTTGGAAGTTCATCTGAGTTAGATATTGTATTCTATTGCTGAGAGATATGATTCTATAGGTTTCCTTGCTTAAATTGCGATTTTCTCTTTTCTGTAGTGCTGCCATCTATTGTATAATATCACAGCTTTCCACTTTTTTGGACTACCTATGATTTTTTTAACTTTTATTTTCAAAAAAATAATCCTAGGTGTCATTGTAAATTAACTATTCGTCAGGAGAGGAGGTCTTAGCCTTTAAATCGATAAAACAATTCAACAACTTTGGTTTGGAGAAAGAAAAGGGAATCATCCTAAAAAGACACCGTACACAAATATTCCATAAAATGTTTCAATGTATCAAAACTATAAAGAGTTATCTGTGCACTTTATAGGAATATAAAATCCTACATTGTTACCGAATTGAAATTTGACGGTTAAAACTAGATTTTGTTTCAAATAAAGTAAAAAATAAAGATGAATATGATACTTATTTTATTGTAATTGTATTTTGTTTCTTTTTACCTCAAATGCCACATTATACAATAGATTTTTAAAATGATGGTTAAATTTTTAGTTGTGTGAGATGTTTTCGTTTGTAAACTCAGTTAATTTGCTGTTTAAAATTTGACATACAGTGTGGCGCAAAAGTTTGTGCACAAGTTAAATGTTTTAATAAATTGAATAATATTCATCCAAATGCTTTGAGATTTTTACTGTATCTAAATAATTGGATTTCAAATTCATGTTTAGAATTCGGAAAATTCATTAAAAGGAAAATAATAATAATAATAATAAAAAAAAAATCAAAATTGTGATGCCACAAAAGTTTATGTACACAAAAGAAATATTTACATTTCACAATGCACAAAAGTCCTTTAGTAGTCTATGGTGTTTCTATTGCACCTGATGAGATCGAACACGCGATTTTCCACTGATAACTCGAGATTATGGAAGGTTTCGGAAGCGAGTCTGTACCAGTCTCCTTCTATCGCTGATTTGAGCTATTTCACAGAGTAATACTGCTTCTCATTCTTATAGAGTCACGTGAGAGGGCTGAGTGGTGGTCAGTCAATCATACTGATTTTCTGAGATCTAAACCAAACACAGGAAGTGTGTATTGAGGCTTTGTCCTGCTGAAAGGTCCAGTTGGGACCACCTAGGAGTTCACCAAACGGCAACAAATGCTCACTCAGAGTTTCCTGATACTTTTCTGAATTTCGTCTGACATTTAGGAAGCAAAGAGACTTTTGGTCATTGTAGCCAAAAGCTCCCCACACCATGAGTGAGCCACCATCTTGTTGCCTGCTGAATATGCTCTTCGGATCTTTCTTTACTCACGAAATGTGGTTTATCTCGGCCTTCCTGAGCTTTACGCGTTTTTAAATTATACTCAACTTTGCAAAACACTATAAATGCCACGTGTAGAACGATTTAAAATAAGTGAAATTTGCATAAGCCGATTTATCTTCAGCTTTCTGATTCCAAACTTTCACAACTTTTTCAGGCGAGAATTTCAGAGATTTCGGTATTTTGAAAATTCGTGCAGAGATAGCTACACTTCATAGTTGAGGGGAAAAGTCTCACCGACCCTCCACTTATCACGTTTCAAGAGATATTTGCATAAAATCTCATTTGTGCAGAAATTTTTGCGACTTTAATTTTTTTTTTTTTTTTAATTTCTGATTTTTATTACGATGAATCTTTTTTAAACTTGATGTATATATTTATGATCATTGAATTCACCTGCAGTGGATATTTGAAAGCATTCCGTCGAACAATTTTTATTAAATATTTTCGTTGCGCTTAAACTTTTTGCACCACTCTCTATATAAAAATTTAAGTATAAACTATATTTTCTTTGATAAACACTTAAGAAGAAGAACTCAAATTAGATGTCTGGTTTTATAAAATCCAGACATGATATTTGGCTACTTTCAATATACTTACAAAATATGGCATATGTGTTGCATTTTTTATGTTGCTAATATTTATTGACGTAAAAGCTTTAAAAGAAAGCTATAAAATAATTTTAAATAAGTTGAAAACTCTTTAAAGCCATTTTTGAATAAAAAATAATTTATTTTATCAATTAATAACTGCAGATAATCGTTATTTCAAATAAAACGTTATTTAAAATTCATGAATTTTTTAAATACTGTCTCGGTGCAGCATTGTCTTAGTGTTCCTTTGCGCCACTAAATTTCAACAAACTAGTCAACCTATGAAAATTGTCAAGACCATTATATTTTCTCATATGGAGCAGTTTAAAAAAAAGTAAAAATACATTCCATGTGAACTGTTAAGTGTTATTTAAAAACAGAAATATACGTGAATGGTTGCCCAACGAATGTATTTACTGTTTTACATTTCATTTACATGTATATGAATTTATAAATTCAAATGCCATAGTAAATTAGCTACTTAAAGGTCAATATATTCTGTAAAACCTTTTTCTCACAGTAAAAATACGAAGGGATTTCATAAGAAAAATGCATGAATCAGTTACAGTTTCCTTTATAGAGCCTAAAAGCATTCTTCCTATATTCTTGTTTACTCATTTAGGATTTATTCACCCATTTTTAGATTTTATGAAAGTCAATTTACACACAGTGAAGTAGTTGCATACTGCAAAATTTCATGCACAAACGCAAACGTACACAATGCAGATATATATCGTCCCTAAATTTTTGAATATGCATAAATAGAAGCTTAGACATTTTGCGTGGATGTTAGAACAGAAATGGAGTTTGAAAAAATAATTCTTGTCTTCACTAACTATAGCGATAAAAGAAATATATATATAAAAAAAAGACCAAGGCTTTAATTCCACTTTCAAAGACCTGCATCAAAAGTGGCTAATGGTACCTGGTTTAATGGGAACTTGATAGCGCCATTAACTATCAGCACCATTGTTGCTATTTCCAGCGTCTTCCTTTAAGAAAAAGCAAAACTGCTTTTTACTCTTTGAGATCCATGGAAATTACGGGAAAGTCATTCCAAAAGTTTTAATAGAAGGTTGCATTGTTCGAATAACCAAGAACTTTGGGCATCGTTTCAGACGTATTGAGGCTTTTGAAGAAGATGAAAAAAAATTGTAACAAAGATAATTACAAAGTATTACTTGTTGGTTGCATTGCTTACATTTGTTTTCATAAAAGAATAAAGAATCCCATTTAGGGCAAAACAAGTGAACTAATTTGATAATATAAATTCAAAATAAAATTAATTTTTCCTTGTGCAGTAGGCAAAAATATTTAAACTATGCGGATGGTTGTATTTTTGGATCTGAAATATTAGAACAAAGTTGTATATACCTATATGTTCCATTTTTAATATTTTATATATTTCTGTATAAGATTATATTTTAATTTATTATTTTCCAATTTATTTATGCCCTGAATGGTTACAAAGGTAAAATAATATATTGGTTGATAAATTTAATTGACTTGAAATGTCTAACAGACCAGTCTGAAGGTACTAATATACTAACCACAGTATTTTTCCGACTTTTCCAGCAACACGAAGTTTAATAAACCAATATAAGGCTCCGGAAAAAATTATAAGGTCGAATAAATTGCTAGTTAAACTAGGATGTATGGAAATTTGCAGGATGGTAAAGCAATTAAAATACAAAGTATGCAAATGATTTTTCAATTATAATGCACGATAATTAAAATCTAAATTAAATTAATCGAATTAATTACCATATTAAATATTGATATTAGCTGCTGATGGAATATAAGTATAAGGTCGTCGAATTTTTTTCAGGGATATGCAAATTTTCTGTGGTCGGAGAAAGTACTATATATAAAAGACAACCCAACGCATTTAGGATTAGTTTAATCTTTTTCTGCGCTTTTGACAACGATGCTGAAGCAGAAATAATTGTCCGATGTAGAACGTGGGGAAATCGTTGGAAAGAAAGCGAGTGGAATGAGTGGTGCAGCTTTTTGCAGGTCTATCGGTAGATATAAAATGGTAATCAATATTTTTTTTTAAATCTTTCAAAGTATGGTAAATATAAGCGCCTAGTTAGACTAAGTGCATTTTCAAAATCGACCATTTTTCGATGGGTGTACGACAAAACAAAATGTCTTCTTCTGAAATAGTTCATGTTTTAAGCTTAATTACAATCTCGACCATCCTTTACAAAGAAGCATGAATTAGCTCGCTTAGAGTTTACTAAGAAATATGTGTCGCTTGGAGATAAATGGAAAGATATAGTTTTTTCGGATGAGAAAATATTTAATTTTGATGGGCCAGACGGCTTTAAAAAATACTGGCATGATATTCAAAAAATAAAACCCTATTTTTTCAAGCGACAACATGGAGGTGGATCAGCAATGGTATAGGGAGTGTTTGCTGCTAATGGCTGCTAATTGTGGTAATTGATACTAAAATTAATGCAGAAAAGTATCAAGATATGATGGATGATACTTTGCTTCCAAATGCTCCACTAGTTACACAGTGGCGGATCTAGGATTTTCCTGGGGGGGGGAGGGTGCAACACCTGTGCCTTAGCCAGGATATAATCAAATATTTTTAAAAAGTTTTAAAAAAAATAAAAAATAAAATAATAATAATCTATGCAGTGTTCTAGAAATATACTTCAAGATAATTCGTATCCATTGATTGACACTCCCCCTCCCTCCCCTTTTTTGTCACATTTCTGACTCGCTATCTTAGCTCAAAGTGAAATGCCCAGGTTATACCAAAATTACTTTTCAATTAAAAAAAAAAAAAAAACTCCCCCCTCCCACTCCTCAAAAAACACCCTTCTATGCTAGATATTTTTATGAACTCCTTTGTTTCTTTATACTCATGACAAATAAAACGTTTTTGCAAAGTTTCATGAACGGACCAATTTTTTACTTTTTAATGTCGTATTTTACCTTTCCTTGGATTTTACATGTGTTTTCGTTTATAAAAAAGAACTGTAACTTTTTTAGATTAGTTATATCGTTTTGCTTTTTTTCATTGGATTCAGCATAAAAAAAAGTACTCTAAAAACATGTGTCACCATGCCTAGATTTCTCCAAAATTAATTTTTCAGCCAAAAATCCCCCTGACCCCCCCCCCCCCCAAAAAAAAATCCCCTTCTTTGCTAGATATTTTTATGGACTCATTTGAATATTCATTTTCATGACAGATATAGAACATTTTTGCCAAGTTTGATCAAAGAAACAATTTTTGTGTTTTTCTTATGGTCTTGGGTACTATTTTACCAGCACTAATACATATATTTGGTGCGATTTTATACATCCATATTTTTTTTTTTTTACTTTCAATTACATGTATGGTATAAAAGTATTGAATTCGGTAAAAAAAAATCGATTTTATTGCATTTCTACACGTTTTGGGAAGTGATGAGTTCAAAAAAATGTTTGTGCCTGTTAGTTATCAGCATAACTCCATAAACGGATTGACCTGCGATGTTCAATTTTTATGCACAGGTTATTGATGGCCATGGGACCTGGCATTACGGTTTTCGTCAAAATTGCACATGTGCATTAATAAGTAGCTGATTTTGAAAAAATTACATTTTTCAGCGATTACCAAAAAATGGTTTTAACGATTTTGATTAAAATCGCTATAAAAATGGCTTTAAAGGTGTTCTAATCATTCCCACCTCCATAGAAATGAGATAATGCGAACGCCCATCAACGACTGTTTCTGCTCTGTTGCACTTAAAAGAAAGGATAATGCAGTGTTTATTGAAAAATATATCACAATTTTCACCATTTCATCGGCGTTTTTTTTGAATAATTGCCAAACTGGGCATTTTTTTTTTTTTTTAAATAATGAAAATAAAATAGGTAAATTATATCAATCCGTGACAAATTAAAAAAAACATCGCATACTGAAATATTTTGTTCAATTCTTCAATTATAACTGGAAGAGAGAGATTGTAGGAGGATTATTTAAAAAAATTTAAGAACTTCATTTTGAGTTGCAATATCATTTTACTTCTTTCACGAAACTTTTGAACAAGAATCAGAAGTTTCATAAAAAATGTTTTGGAAGAATAGGCTTAGAATAAAATTAGAGTAATCTTAGCCTTCTCTAAAAGTATGTATATATATTATGCCATAAGCGTTATAATTACTTATAAAGTGCAATATTTCTTGCATTACTTCTGCAATAACGAAAAAAGAAAAGAAAAAAAAAAAAAATTGAAAGTATGTCCAGGTGAATATTTGTATAAAACGTTTCAAATTATCGTAAGAAACATACACATTTATTTTGTTAATTCATTCGTTTAATTTCGTACAGGGTTTAAAAGCGATGTTTTTTTAAATAATTATTTCTGCTACTGTAGTGCTACTTTACACAGATAATACTTCTTACAAAATTGTTTATAAGTCTATTTTATGTAAAAAAAAAAATTCCCATACCTTTCCAGTGTGGTGCAAGAGAGGATTGTTAATCGAAATTCAAATATGACGCTTATTTACAAGCCGAAGCAGAAATTAGAACTGGACGAGTTCCTTATGAAGTTAATAAATAACCTTCCTCTTCCTTTCTTTCAAAAGTTTTAAGTTTAGCTTATTACCATGTCCAGTTGAATGGGGGTGGCCATTTCCGGGGGTAGCCCAAATAGTCAAACTCTCATTATTTTTTTCTTCCGCTGGTTGGTGTTGGACATTACGCATGTGAGTCAAAATCTCTTCCTCCCACAGAAAAGGGATCGGGTATCAGGGGTCCAAGATATTTTCAAGGTCAAGAGGAGGGAGGTTTGAATACTTGTACAGTCTTCTCCCGTTAAAATGGGAAGAGAGAAAGCTATAAATAGAACCTTGGTACAAAAATAAGCTCTTTTTTTTTGTTGCTTTTTTCGGAAATTAGATGAAGGTTAAAATATAATTGTTGCATGAACTTATTGAAAAAAACTTGGAAAAAAATAGTTTTATTATTATTATTATTATTTATTTATTTCTGTAAATTGTAAAAAAAGACTCCACCTGAGAAGGGGGCGCCCCCCCCCCCCCCGCGTCCCCTGGATGGATCCGCCATTGTAGTTACATCAGGAGATTGGGAATTTCAACAGGATAATGCCCCCATCCATTCTTCTCATTCAACAAAACCTTGATTTGAAGCAAATGAGATCTGTCTGCTTGATTGGCCATCCTGTATTCCGGATTTAAACCCAATGGAAAATATGTGAGGCATATTTGCGCAATCTGTTTATAAGGACATGCG
This sequence comes from Linyphia triangularis, assembly GCA_963978545.1. NCBI lineage: Eukaryota > Metazoa > Arthropoda > Arachnida > Araneae > Linyphiidae > Linyphia > Linyphia triangularis. The sequence continues at coordinate 66,452,531 of OZ021725.1, forward strand.
ACAGTATCGAGGGAAAGGCGAACTCATCTATGCGATCAGGAATGCATGGAAAAATATCGATAAAGAAATTTTTCTAGACTTGCTGCAACGACGACTGATCGACTGATAAAAGTCATTAAAAAAAAGGTAAATTTGTAGGATGTTGACTTTATATTTTCATTCAAAACTCCTCGACCTTATATTTATTTCCAAGATGAAGTGCCATCAGATTTCAAAATTGTCATTTAATGCTTTGATTATATTTTACGTATGTTCATAACCTATGTTAATGTTTTGCAATTTCCTTTCTAAGAAAGTGTGATATTAAAATTTTCGTGTTTAACTAAGTTTTATACTTTTTTTGCTAGTATTTTTTACAACCTTTTAAATCTTTCCATGGCCTTATTATAAATATACTATTGTATTGCTTTGTATACAATTATATTTTCATAATTTGTAAGTATAATTTGTATTTCATTGTATGCCATTACATAAATGATGTTCAACGATACAGTAACTAAAATTTACCTTTGACCTATTAGGATATCAAATTAAGAAAATGCTTATTTTGTATTTAAAGTTATAGTTATCAAGTATTAAATGTCAAAACATTTAAATAATAAATGGTATTGTGAGACGATCTATGTTTATTCGTTCTGAACTGATTTTATTCATTTAAAAATTAAGTCATTTGGCTTTTAGCAATTTGTTTCTAACTGCTAATTATATCTAAAACAACTTTAATAATAATGCCTAAATAAGTGACATGTTCAAAGTATTTTAACATTGTCTTTAAATTTGAAAGTGTTTCTTATCTATAATTTTATTAGTACTGACTAAAAATACCTCTTCATTAAATTTATTAATTAGGAAAAGGGCCATTTTGCAAGCTTTATAATTCGAAATGTTTACAGGTATTTGTAAATGTACCTGAAATCTATAATGCATTTAAATAAATAAAAATGTTTTATAATTTACGTCGAGTTACACATAGGCTTTATAAAGTAAAAAATAGATGTAATGCTTTATGTAGACATTAAACAATGCATTTTTTAATTCAACTCATGCTTCTATAGTACATCTGTTTTGGAAGTGTTCCCAAACATTTTGGCTTAGAATACGAAATATATGATACATATTCAACTACTCCACTTAAACCATGTAGAAAATTAGGAGTTGGTGCCAATTTAGACAAAATCTTTGTACATGTGAATTTTTTTTTTTTTCAACAGAAACTGGATGAATATCAGAAAAGCACAGTTTATTTAATGCAATTATTTAGTTTATTTTCCACAATGTGTTCCAAACTAGGGCTTTGTATACCTAAAAAGTAGCTAAATAAAAATAGTCAGAGAACTAGAAATAGACTTTTAATCTAAATAGAAGTTAATCGCATTCGTTAGTTTTTATTAAAAAAAAAGCAGTTATAAATGCATAAACTAAAGTAGTTTGTATCAAAACAATTAAAAAAAAAAAAAAAAAAAAAAAAAATTCTACCAAAATGTTTAAAACCAGATCAACTTTACATAGAACAGTCTGCTTTCTTCATTCTGAGTGATTTGTTTGAACATCTTTGAAAATCATATCAATATCAGAAATATACTTGTATTTTTCCCTTAAGCCCCAAAATTTCAAGTTCATGTTGGTAAACTATCCCAAATAGTTATATCATATTTAGTTCATTTGAGTGCGGATTTTAAATAATGTATAAGATTTTTTTTATTTTTATGATATGTGCTACCAATCCAAAAAGAGGGAATTTGAGTTCATCATAGTACAGCAAAAATATTTATTTCGTCTTTTATTTATTTTCAGAAAATCATTCAGAAATCACAGGAACGCGTGATTTGAAAGCATATAACATTCCGGAACATTAACACGGCATTTTTAATTACTAGTAGTTAATTAAAGATATTTAAAACAATTTCCGCCAACTTCAATTATCAACTTAATAATTAGATACTAAGTGTTTAGTACGATCCCAAGTTTAGCCAATACTAATTCTGTAATTGCTTCCATTTACAATTAAGTGGAATCCTCTACTAAGTCAGCATCTGTGTATCATCGTGTTAATTGCATCAGTTATGTTTACAAGGATCTTGTGAATCGTTGACTCTTACTCATGAATCTTGCTGAGCACGTCATTTCTATCTCTTCCAGTTAAGCGTTTCTCCGGTTTGAGTTAGGTTTGTTTGAAGTAGTAAGTAGTTTGAACCCTTTATGTAGTAATGTAACAGTCTGAATATATGAAGAATATTGTAGAAAACAAGGGTGTTCTAACTCTGTTCTGTTACTAGGAACATTCCTTAATATTGTGAATGAAACAATATGAAGGAATGCAAATACTTTTTATAAATGATTTCCAAATTATAGTGCATCTGCAAGACATATTCAGGCCGGAGTAAAATAAATTGATTTAATATGTAAGAGTACGAAATTTTGAATGAATGTATACTATATTCACTGTTTAATAATTACCTACTACACTTTAAAGCCGGTGGTAGGATTTCGCTTCCATACTATTGTAGTTAAAAAACTTTTCAGTGCTATTTTATAAAGATTACTTTTCTGTTAGAGTTCGACTCACATAAGTCACATTGTTGTTTCTAAGTAATTTCCATCAAGCAATGAAATATCCAATAATAAAATAATCTTCAGTTTGTCTGTATGTTACGGCAATACACGAAACTTAATTTAATTCGATGGATGCCGGTGGTAGGATTTCGCTTCCATACTATTGTAATTAAAAAACTTTTCAGTGCTATTTTATAAAGATTACTTTCCTGTTAGAGTTCGACTCACTTAAGTCACATTGTCGTGTCTAAGTAATTTCCATCAAGCAATGAAATATCCAATAATAAAATAATCTTCAGTTTGTCTGTATGTTACGGCAATACACGAAACTTAACGTAATTTAATGTATGTTTTTATTCAAGTAATAACTCAAGTGTTCTATACTCAGGCTATAACAAGGGCATTAAAATAATCAATTTGGCTATTGACACTAACTTTTCTCATCCCATTGTCCTTTTGAAGTGGAGTAAGTCATATTTTCATTACGTTATAGTTGTAGATAAATGTAAAAATAGAATATTACTTTTTTCACATATATGATTTGATCCAAGAACAGATTTGACAATATATCCAATAGATGATTAATAACAAATATAATTTTGTAACTCTCAATATATATTACTTAAGAATATCACATTTTCTTTATGTGATTTCTTACTTAATTATATAAGCATTTTTGCAATTTACACTTATCTCACTTGAGTTCTAATATTTAAACAAATAAATACCATAACAATCTTTCTGCCACACCATTTAGAGTATGGCATAACTGTGGTTTAATAAGGCTTAACTAAGGCTGTGGACTTTAGGTCAATATTTCTTAACAAAATCGACGAATTCATAAATATAGATAAAAGAAAATGGGTTAAAGTATGTTCTTTTATTTTTTTTCTTGCAGCGTATTAAGAAAAGTTTAAAGGCAAGTTTGAGGATATTTTCTTTTTTTTTTTTAATTTTAAAAATCGGTCATTATAGCATTTCCCACTCGCCCTTTTTGTCCGTTTGGACAATATGTATTTATATTTTAAACTTGATATTTTTTCGCATACTTAAATTTAAGTTAAGCAATATCGCCTTGTAAGATAAAATGCTTGGAAATTTTATCAATTGTGATAAAATTACTTAATTATTTGTCAACTGGCGAGTATCAAGAAATTGACACATTTTATAAATATTTAATAAAATAAAATCTCTAATTTAATTCATACCACATTAAAATTAACTTAAACAAGTTTATTTAAATTACACTTACGTTCTTTTAGATAAGGCTAATAATAAGAAGATCATACAAGTTTTAAACTATCTCTTCGTTCATGCGATTCCCTTTGTAACAGTACGATCCTTAAAGATATTTACCATGTCTTTCATCGAGCACATTACACCTTGATGCGTCTCTTTATAAACTTTTATTACCGTGAAATTATGGCCGTTGTTGGCGGCTCAGTGGGAATTCCCTCCCCTCCTCCTCACAGTAAGTCCCGCATTCCCCAACGTATTAATTAAAGTGTTACATCTTATGCAAATCGAAGAGCAGTTTACCTCTGAGAGCGCGCTCTTGACTGGAGAGTTGGAGAAAACTTGTAAATGTAACCGTATAGAGAAGGATGTTTATCAGAGCTTGATAATTGTGTCGAATTGTCAGGTTGGTAATGGTGTAATTTATCATTGATGGAGGGATTATTGAAACAGGGATTTAATCTCTGAGAGCGATTTGGAGACTTGTTTCATCTGTTGTTATGGTAAGAATAGTTTTGGGTTGGTTGGTTGGTTGTATTCAGATTATCTGGCGCCGTCAGCAACACGAGGGCTATAATGCGCCGAAACATTCGTCATTAGACAAGCCAACATACATTTACAAACACCCATGCCAACACGGGACTCGAACCCGATGCTACGTAAAAAGTTATAAATGTGTTTGACTAGTAAATTTTTTTGTTGAATTGAAATGTTTGTAATTATTGATCATCAGTGAATTTAGATATGTAATATATATTTTTACGTTTTTTTTTTTTTTTTACTTAGAACTAATTTACTTGTCAATTCATAATTCTTCTATAATCGAAAGGAAACCTCTGCACTCTAACTGGATTGTTATTATCTATTTTCTAGCAATTTATTCAACTTTATTTTAAATATACTTCATATTTTATATATTCCATTCTAAATTCTTGAAAACTATTTTTTATAATAATTATTATTTTTACTTGCTTTACCTGTATTATATTTGAAGATCTAAATTATGGTCTCTTGAGTTTTTATAAAGCATTATCTTAAATGCAAATATGAATTACAACTATATGTTATAAAAAGTAACCAATAAGGAAAACTATAAGTTCGTTTTAACACAACTGCATATTTTTGAAAATACAATACAATTTAAGGGGCAATCAACGTTTTTTGACAAAAAATCAAAAAAATATTTTTCAATGAAAATTTACATTCTCTTATTGCTAATTATACTTTTTATGGTCTATTAGTTATTTTGATTCCATGTATAATATTTATCTCACAGATAGAGATAGATAGAGAGAAATTTCAAGTTCCTTTTGTTTGTCTTTTAAGTTACTTTTATTTGACATTTTTATGAATAGAATTATTCAATTCACTATAAAATTTAACCAATTTAAAATGTAAACTTCTTTTATTTGCAAAATATTTTGCAAAAAATTATTGGCATGAAACGTCATTTAAACTTGTTTAGTTTAGTATTCTGTATAACCATTCGTCATTATTACTTTTCTACCTACAGTACATTATAATTTGATCTATCGTTATAAGTGTCTTAAATGCCTTTAAACTTATTGGGAATGCTGAATAATAGAGATTTATATATAATTTGTTATCTAATGTATATTTACTCTCATAGCTGGTTAGACAACATTAAGCCTACACATTATTTGTCCATTAAAAATAAGAAAAATTTGCAATACAACTAAAAATGTATTATTATTTAAAAAAGAAAAGTAGAACTTGCAGTGACATAATATGAGTAAAAAGGTTTCTTCTGAAGAAAATAAATATACTAGTTAACTCACATTCGAAGAATATAACATGAAAGCAATGGCTAACAAAATTATTTTTCAAAAGCAAAAGATATTATCAATCCAAATCGGTGCGTCTCATACTTCAAATTTTTATTTTGCATTTTTTACCTGCTCTATTTTATATCGATGAGGACGTAAAGGACTATTTTGCTTCATGTATATAGTCTCTTTATAGTTTTAAAATATTTACCGTAAATGTTCTTTGGCATAAGTTTTAGATGATTGTAAACTCTAGATCGTCTAATCTGAAAATCTCATCTCCAAATTTGATTTGCAGGCTAAAGAAGTGTAAGTAAGATTGTCTTTGCGAGTTTGAAATCAAGAGGGGGAAAAAAAACGTATTTCAATTTCCCCTTATGGAATTGAAAAATCCCGCATCGGATAAAAAACTTTTCGGTTATTTCATTGTCAAAGCCAAGAAAAGAGCTTTATATTGGTATAAAACAAATTTCGTGATTTTCTTGTTTTCTCTTGGTCTACTTCCTGCATTTCCTGTGAAAGATAATCGGTAACCATGGCAACAAAACAACGCTCGCCTTTTGTCTGGTTGATTTTTTTTTTTTACATTAAAAGCGAGTCTTCTTTCAACTTAAAAAATTAAGTAAAGTTTTTTTTTTTTTCTCATCCACAAACGATAAAAGGTTTTTGCAAAAGTTACATTTATAAAAAAGAAACTTTTGCGGTTTTTTTTTATTGATGAAATTTGCGTAGTTTTGGGCGAAGAAAGTGCGGTTATAAAAAGTTTATTATTAAATTTAAATTCCTAAAGGTAAGAGAAAACTTGATAACATGTATTTTGTATTTCATTATTACCCTGATTCTTTTTCAAATACATTTAACTCGAGATAAAAAAAAAATATATATATATATATATATATATATCTTCAGTATTTTTTATAGGCTGAGCAGATTGGAGTACTTAATGTAGGGTTTGAGGATGTGGATGTGATAAATTATGTGTGTCCTCTGTATATAATTGTAGATAGCATACATATTTCTTTTTAAAATACTGTTTTCTTAAATTTATTTGTCAACAGTGATAATACATTCTTGAAAATGGTGGCAACATGCAAGTTAATCAAGAAATTTAGAATAGTTTTCAGCACGTACTGATCGTCAGATCGATTGCTCTGGGTTTTTTCGGAAAAGTTCGCAAGCGATGATATAAAAATCGTCAAGACGTGGAATTTGTGTCAGTTGGAGGTTTGGCGTCGTTTTGGTTGGAGCTCTGCGTTAATTTGTCTGAGTCTTAATTATCGCTTTATCCAAAATTGTACGCATGGAAGCTATTGTGAAAGCTTGATAACGAGTTAGCTGTTGTTTGGAGAAGTTTTGTAACCTCAGAGATGAAAAATAAATTATCAGTTTTTATTTTGTGAAAGCTGTGTCATCATTTTCTCTGAGAAAATTCATAACAATATGTTATGAGGGTGAAAGGAAGTACATTCATAAGTTATTAAACCAATTTGAATCGGGTATAGTTTTAAGGTGTTTTTGACCTATTTTAGATAATTCGGGAGATGTTTCATTCTGGCATATTTTTTGGTATTAAAAGAGGTTGAAATGTAGGAAGGTGATGAAAACGGGTGTGCTCATAACTTGCAAATTTTAAGGGTGTATTTTTTCAAATTTAACTTTACCAATTCAGATTAACAGGAATAAAATTTTCCTTTTTTGAAAAATACTGATGATGTCCGTATTTACGTATGGGCTCTTATTACCAAACAAAGAGGTAAGGAGGGGAGGGGGATGTCCAATAACATGTCTCTTTTAGGAATATATATTTTGTTCATTATCTTAAAATTATGTTCCTACTAATATTTATCCTACCTGTATTAATCCATGCATCTAGTAGCCTATATAACAAAACTTTTGTCTTAAGTGAGGGAAGACAGGCAAAATTACAGTGGCCAAATAGTGACTACATGGTTTACAATGTTTTTTTTTTTTTAATTTGTCATCGAATTTGGGAATATTTTAACTCATTTCATCCAATACTTTTAGTTACCTTGAGTAGCTTAATCTTTAGCGTGTTGTGACTTAATTTTTTATGTTTTTCGTTGTTTTTTATCATCTTGGTCTAAGATAATGTCTGCCTATGTATTTATTACTACGAAACTGACTTATCTTTTTCAAACGAAATTGGAATGGATAAGATTTTAATTGATAAGTTTCGTTTTGACGATAGCATTATTCTGTCGGGGTTTTTGATAGAAATATTTTTAAATGCTACCGTCAATCCAGGCAAAGTGGCTGGAGTAGCATTAACGTTCGGCCACATTGTTCGTTGAACAAAACATATGTATTTTTTATTTTGGATTATTACTACACCTGATTGATGCATAAAACTTTGAATAGATACTTTATTATCTTTTGATTATTAAGTGATAAATACACCGTTTCTGCTTCTCATTTAAAGCAGCAGAAAAACATGGAAGCTGTTGTGTGACAATAAGTGTTTTTGGTCACAGAACGAGAAACTATTACGTCATGCTTTTAAAGCAAAAAGCAGATCTAACTAACTGCAACCGTAGTCTTTTCCCAACTTTTAGTTCGCATTTCTAGTTTTAGTTTTAATTTGAAGTATGTTTGAATACGTTGTTAGCTTCCCTTGTAGGTGCTTTGTGTTTCGCGATGTCTCGATAAAGTTTGTCTAAAAATTCAATGGTTCTGTGTCAGTAACTGCGCTTAGTAAGAACTTGAATTTTAATAAAAGCAAAGGTGGAAACAAAGGCTATGTGAAGGTGGAATCATATCAGCATGAACTGAAGCTGCTAAAACTGAAAAAAAAAAAAAAAATGTAAAAGAGATAAATACTTAAAAATAAAAACTCACAGAAGTAAATAAATAAAACAATGATAGAAAGAACCCAAGCTCAAGAAAATTAACCCAAAGACGATAATTATTTGTTGATGGTATTCATTTTCGAAAATCCACCAAGTGCCTACACTGCATCGACAGTTTTTCAGTTTCAAGTTCACAAGAGCCAATGGATCCAATATCTAATGAGTTACTTTTGAACCTACATACTCTGTTTTGGAGCTGAAGAATAAAGCTAATATTGAAAATTTTAATTTTTCTACAAATAAAATACATTGCTTTACAAGTATCCCTTTTTAATTGGTATTTTTTACACTTCGTCCAATCACGTCGGCTAAAGTAGAAAAAAATTAAAGAAAATAATTATTACTCTTGCAAATAATAATTAATTGAATATGTATGTAAAGAATATTGATTACTAATCTTCATAACCAAAATTGTTATCATATAATAAAGATTTGCATATACAGAACACTTATAGTTACTTTGAATATAGAATACGTATAGTTCAAAAGTAACATTGCTTGGTAAAATTAATTGAAAAAGTTAAACTTAAGAATTTTAGCAACAAAAAATTTATCTTAAGGAATCAAAGCAACAAAATTCTTTGAAACAATATTACTTTTATAATTAAAAACTCATGTTGCAGATTGAACTATCCAGAAATAGTTTACATGCGCATCATAAGTTCTTGTGTTCAGAAATAACTCAGCAGTTGTTTGTAAAATAACTTACAAACATACATCATATAAATTCATGAAGTGGTGAGTAGCTGTACCTTGCGATAGGAATAATTATTATAAGAATATATATTTTTTTTTCTAAATTTCTTACATTGTCAACTATTATGAAGTTTAAATTTTACCACTGCTCTTTGGAAAACAATGTGTAATACGAAAAATCACACGAACCAATACCTCTGAAATTGTAGCCAAAATTTCTTCAAACTCAAAACGATCAAATTAACAAACAGAAGGAATCAGTTTCGTGGACGATTCTATAAAGTAGGGTTGATTGGAGTATTTTGAATTAATGAAATTTTATTTGTTTGGACATAGAATTCCGCTTTTTTACCTACTATTCAATTTAAAATAGAGTTATGTAATAAAAAAACACCTCATTCTTTACAAATCGATCAACCAAAAAGACCAAGACTGGCGTGACTGCATAAACAGAAAGCAAGCGGTTTGATACCTCATCCAAAGAAAAGAAAAATCTATTTCCTCGGCTGAGAAACCCAATCTTCGAGATCTCCATGTCATCAATCATCATGTTAGGTTTGAAGAGTGAAGACCGGGGACCTATGTAAAACGATCACATAAGACGCCTCAAAAGAAATAAGTGGGAAAAAAATAATAATAATAAACGATTTTGTCTTATCACCATGGTAACTGAGGGATACTTACACCTCACCTGAGATTCTCCAGTTACTGAATGGGACAAAAAAGGATTTTCTTTTATATTATTGTACTTAGTAGGCCTCTTGGGAGTTTTATTGTTCAAGATGATTGCTTAACGTGAATTTTATTAAAAGGTGGAGATTCTGAAGGAGATAGGATTGGGAAGATAATTAAAAAGTATTTATTTCCGAGTGACGTATATAAATTAAATTTTTAAGGTGGAATCGTACCTTATCTGATGAAGTCCGGGATATTTTGTTCGTTCGTGATTGAAAAGAGGAATTGGATGATGTTGGGATGACTAGTTTGGTTGTGATTAAAAAGTAGAAATGGGAAAGTAATCGAATTTTTTTTATCAAAAACCTAAAAAATGGTATCAGGGCATGTGAATTTTTTTTAAAGCAGTTTTGAATTAAGAAGATCGATTTCGAGATTAAATCTGGAAAGAAAGTGGAAAAAAGTAAAAAAAGTTTATTACCCGAGTTTAATACAATAAAAATTCGATGGATTTCGAAATGAGCATTATCCAATTTTTGCTCCTTTTGTAAAGTCTAAGTATTATTAAATTTTTATGGCTAAGGTTTTAAGAGAATCTTAAGGATTTAATTGATAAATAGACTCATAACCTTATTATTCTACTTATGAATTAAAATTATGCTTACAAATAATTTTTCAAAAATGAAATAAATGAGCTAATATCAGAACAATTTACTGCATTATTTTTTTTATTAATACATTAGTGTTTAAATCCAAACCACTTGTCTATTGATATTAGAAGTTTGTTTCGACTATATATATATAATATATATATATATAATATATATATATATATATATATATATATATATATATATATATATATATATATATATATATATATATATATATATATATATATATATATATATATATATATATATATATATATATATATATATATATATATATATATATATATATATATATATATATATATATATATATATATATATATAATATTTTATGAATTAGATTAGCATCTATCTCTTAACTTTTATCAGGATAAATTACGTAGACGGTAGTTTCTAATTTCTATAAATCAAAAATGAACCTTATTTTGACTTGTTATGATAAATTTTCTTTATTAAAAAAACTACTTTAATCAAATTTCACCCGCTTTTAAACTATTTGGAATTTTCTAAATTCATTATAAAAGTAAATGTGAAAAATTGTATTGTGAAGTTGTCGGTTGAATAATAAAAGTATAAAATTATTAAAACAAATATTATTTTATTATGAAATGTATAAAATGTTAAATAACTTAACCGAAAAACTTAAGTCAGAAATTCTTCAATTAGGTAATTTATTTATTGGCAAAAGCATTGAATGCATTAAAAATCTCAAAAAGTCGTCCAAAATTGAATTACCAATAATAAAAATTAAAACGTTACATGTTCCATTACGAGGTTGTTATTTAACTGACGTATTTTTTTACATATATAATTCAACAAATAAATAAAACTTATACTGAAATCGGCAGGTTATTTAAATTAGTTTTTAAATTAATAGTATAACGCCTTCTTTCGCTTACTCTTGAAATTTGTATTTCTATGATTTTTTATACGTTCGGCATCGCTGGATTTTTTTCTTCTTGACTAGTCATTTACATCCATCAAGTTTTGAAAGAATGTGAGTATATCTATCTTGTTCATCGTTTCAAGAAACCCGAATAGATGTTTAATGAGATTCTCAGATGAAAAGAGATTTAATTAAAATGTGTTTGTTGAAAGAACGTGTTTGATTAGAAGCTATATTTGGCTCATGGAATGACAACGAAAATAAATAGAAAGTTTCAAGGTTAATAGAAAAAGAACTGTGTTTATACAGTACATTGAAGGTATTTACACAAATTTAATTAAGTTTTCTTGGCCATTAATAAATATTTAATCTTCATTTACGTATTGCGCTCCATGTGAGTGATTTGTTTGAGAAATAATTTAATTCAACATTTATTTAAGAGAAATATTAAAATCATTTTTTATTGTTACACAATAAATTTAATTTAAATACATTGTTTTGTTTAATTCTTTGGTATTTCTAGCCAGCTTCTTATTAAACACTCATTAAAGAAAAATATTACTTTAGAAATAATCAGTGAATTGATCAACAAGCGAATTTGTTTTCTAGAAAGCTTTAGAGCAAAATTAACTGAAAGTTTCAAAAGAAATTTTGCCGTATTTATGAATTTATAATGCAACTACTCAACTTGTAATTGAAACTATTATTTTTATGTTATAATCTAAGAAAATCATACTTTACACTTTTCAATAGTTATTATTTGTTTAAAAAAAAGTATGCGAACTTAGAAAATTACGACTAATTTAAAAGAGTGGGGAAAGTATAGTGTCGTAATATTAATGTTATTAAAGATCATTGATATTAAATACAAATGGTATCAATTCATAAAAATTATTTAAAAATAATTATTTACTATATATTATTAATTTCTACTTATAAAAAACAAAGCCTCCTCTCACTCACTCATCACTAATTCTCCCACTTACCAGAGAGTCACAGTTCTGAAATTTGGAACAAATGTCAACACGAACAAACATTAAAAAAAAAGTAAGCTATTCCAATCTCAATAAACCAACTTTAAGGGATCGAAAAGGAGTCAAACGTTCAAAACGAGGGATTTTCAAGTGACCTACGTCCCATAGAGTCACAACTCTGAAATTTGGAACAAATGTCAACATGAACAAACATAGAAAAAGTAAGCTATTACAATCTCGATAAACCAAATTTAAGGGGTCTAAAAAGAGTCAACGCTCGAAATGATGGATTTTCAAATGACCCACTTCCACTCGATTAACTAATTTTAAAGTGTCGAAATGGGTCTAAACGTTTTGAATGAGAGATATTCAAATGTCCATAATCAAATATAATCATATTTCGAAATTTGGAACCAGGACGGGTAAACATAGAAATCGTAAGATCTTCCGATCTCGATTAACTAATTTTAAAGCGTCAAAAACTGTCCGAAATGTTCCATATGAATAATATTGCAATGCCCCACTTCCAATATAGTTACAATTATAAAATTTTGAACATTTATCAACAAGGGCAACCGTAAATAAAGTAAGGTATTTCGATTTTGCTAAACTATTTTTCAGGAGTCGAAGTAGGATCAAACGTCCAAAATGTGGAATGTATGAATGGCTTTTGATTGCTAAAATGCACTTTGTAAAATTTCGTTGCGAAGCAAGGGCATTCATCTAGTTATTTATATACCAGTAATAAAAATTTATTCGAGAACTATCTTGTATTTCCAAAGCTCAAATTATATTGTTTAGATAGCTTTATATTTTTTCAAGAAGAGTGGATATCATATCAAGGTCTTAAAGCCATCTTAGAAAGTTTAAGCCTAACTTTCTTAGGTAGCGTCTTTTATCTCAAACTTTCATTTTTATATTAAAATCTAGCTGCATTACCTGGCGTTGCTCTGTTCACGATAGGATATAAATATTAAACTGAGACATAGTTGTAAGACATTAAATAAAGTATTTTAATTCTGAAAAGAACATGTAATTAGTCTTGAGAAATAACAAAAGTTTATATTTGTGACCGCACTTTGTATTTGGTCATAAGAATTCATATGTAAACCCACCATATTATAGGTTACTGCTAGAACTAAAAGTTATTGTTCCCAATAATCTGGATCACTAAAGAAACATGCATAAAAATCGGAATAGAATTGGTTAAATAGATCTCAAATTATGAGCATAAGACATTTTAACTCCTTTCTTCGATTTCACGCCATTCTTTACAAAATGTCAGAATGAAACATCTTTTCGAAAACCAGTATTGAAAACACATAAATAGAAAAAAGTCTTGTTCAAATGTTTCAGTAGACGGTATGAATATTAGGGCGTATCGAAAAAATCGAAAATTTTCAAATCTTTTAGCGGTAGTGGGGAAAATTTGCGGACACCCATCACTAATACGTGTGTGAAATTTTAAAACTCTGAGTTAATATCTTCTGTCGCCTCAATAGCTCGAAAGTTCCGAAATTTGGGCTAAAAGTGATTAAAATTCAAAAATTCATAAAAAATTCCAGATTTCGCTGTAAGTTTAAGGATGGTGCTTACTAGTTACTATTGGGTGCCAGGTCATATTGGTGTAGAAGGAAATGAAACTGCAGATAAGCTTGCTAAACTGGGAACTGCAGACCTACCTTTAAGTCCTGAACCTTTTTGTGGGATCTCCAAGACTACTGCAAAAAGGGTGATAGGAGAAAAAATGCTTAAAGAAACTACAGAAAGGTGGAAACAAACCACCGATCAAAAATATGCGAGGCTTATGATCCAAGAACCTTCCATGAAACTATCATCTCAGATCCTGCGTCTTAGCAGGGATAAGATGAGAGTGATAATTGGATTTCTTACAGGCCACTATCACCTAAGAAAACACCTTCATAGAATGGGAATATTTAAAGAAGAACCTTTATGTAGGAAGTGCAATATGGTAGAGGAAACAGCCCACCATATACTTTTTGAATGTGAAGCTCTTCTTCACATTAGGCACTCAGGCTTATGTCTTGGAACAGAACTTGATACAATCCAGGAGGAACCTGTCAAAAGCCTTTTGATCTTTCTTAAGGAATCTGGTTTTCTTTGACAGGGGGTCGTAAAATAAAGGGGTTGGTGCAATATTCCCTAGTGGAATCAGCACCTAGGCTCAACTGACCTCCCCATTCACTATGACTATGACTATGACTATACTAGTTACTATTTTTGACAACAACAACTATAACTTTTTATAATTATAAGTTAATATCTTCTGCTACCTCAGCAACACAAAATTTGGAAAATAAAAGGATAAATTTCAAAAAAATAAATAAAAAATGCGAATTACACCAGTAAACATTCCTGTGTTCACCACAGTGCCGTCACACCCGACAACTGTGAGCTTGCTAAAATCACCCAAAAAAGTGCTTGTTACGTATTCAAAAATGCTGTTCGATACATGAAGACTACATCCACTTTCAGGTGTAACATGCCACACGTACGAAGAACCAGTCTCCGATACAATACAGTAATTCGCTTCTACAATTGTTCTTTGGAACTGCTTTCCCTCGAGTGTTTCTGATGTTAAAGTTTTGTCATGCCGGCCATCAAATTAAAGGCCAGATAGATTATATTTAATTTTAATACCATTTGCTAGTAAACTCTTGATTTTTCCTTCCATACTTTGTTTTTGTCTGTGACGAGACTGGAATTCGATTCCGATATTAAACCCAAATCTTTCATAACACTCGATGCAATAGCTCTGTTAGAAACAACATATCTTTGACTGGCAATAATTGTGTTGTCCAATTTTACACGCATCTGAAGACTCCTTGAATCCTTCTGAAGAAACGGTGTGTAGGGCGCGTCTTTGGTATCCATCTCCGCCTCCACCTCCATCATATCTTCATTTTCCAGAGTAAAGCTTGAAACAGAAGCAGGAGACACCTTTTTTTTTTTACTTTGCACAGCATTTTGTTGTACTCGCATTTGACGTTTCTGAAGTCGTTTTGTTTCGGGTACATCAACATTTCCAATGAACATTTTTCTTTCCGTTCTTTGGTCTTTGAGGAACGCCTGCTCATTTGGCGGAACTTTGCTCTCTTTTGGACAGATACACTCCTTAAAAATAGCGCATTTACAGGAAGATATGTTGAATAGTTTCTTTGCTTCCGTTTTAAAGTTCTCAACATTTTCAAGAGCAGTCTTGCTTCTTTCCACACGTTTTATATTTTTCATGATAGAGCGATATTTTTTCTGGTAAGCGTGTATCATATCACAAACGCACTTATGTGAAACAGAAGGAATGGATGAATCGACGTATAAACTTTCAACTTTCAAAGCAACAGTTTCTGCAATAACAGAGAAGCATGGTTCTTTATTTCCATCAGTTTCATTACCAATACGACATCTCTCATAAGCGCAAAATCTTATGCATGCGTGAAAAATCTTGGTGTTCCAAAAATAGGGCATTGCAGATTTGTCGAATTGAAAACTTTGAATGCGATGATTCTTGAATTATTAATATATTAACCAATATCTTTTACTAACAAATGACTACGACACTAAGCAACGAGTAAAAAAAATTCTTAAAAAGAAACGACTACATTGCTGCAAATATGTTTGATATGAAGATCGAAACTAATTGAAAGAAAATATTCTAGAGTTAGACTAAATACTAAACAAATGAAAATGATCACTTGATTTATTGGTCGCTCCGATTTGTTTCTCGGGGTGAAAATAGGGGTGTTCCACTTTACTTTTCTGACAGTACGCCAAACCCAGTGTGGTAGAAGATATTAACCAATAATTCTTGCTTACTTTTTGTTGTTAAAAAAAGTAATTTTTATTAAGCGCTACCTCAAAACGATCAACGAAATCTGCGACTGATGATTAAATATTGAATTGTATTCCTTTTTATTCAAATTTTCGGAATTTCCGGTTCACTGAGGTGACAGAAGATATTAACCTATAATTTTTTAAAAAATTGT
This sequence comes from Linyphia triangularis, assembly GCA_963978545.1. Lineage (NCBI taxonomy): Eukaryota > Metazoa > Arthropoda > Arachnida > Araneae > Linyphiidae > Linyphia > Linyphia triangularis. The sequence continues at coordinate 66,468,883 of OZ021725.1, forward strand.
AGTTGTTGTTGTTAAACTATACTAACATTTAACCACTACCCCCAATCGTTAAACGAAATATGGGAATTTTTAGGAATTTTTGAATTTTAAACACTTTTAGCCCAATTTTCGGAACTTTGGGGCCATTGAGGCGACAGATGATATTAACCCAGAGTTTTAAAATTTCACACAATCATAATTTAATTTGATTGACAATCATAATTTAATTGAAATTTTTAATTTAAAAAAAAAAAATTATAGTTGTTGTTGTTAAACTATACTAACATTTAACCAGTACCCTAAATCGTTAAACGAAATATGGGAATTTTTAGGAATTTTTGAATTTTAAACACTTTTAGCCCAATTTTCGGAACTTTGGGGCCATGGAGGCGACAGAAGATATTAACCCAGAGTTTTAAAATTTCACACACTTATTACTGATGAGTGTCCACAAATTTTCCGCACTACCGCTAAGAGATTTGATAAACTTCGATTTTTTCGATACGCCCTAATGAATATATCATTTTTCATCACCTCTATCCCACATTTTTCTCTTTTTTAATTAAATCCCATTTGAAGAAAATTGTGTTCACAATAATCAGGGTTAGTCAAGATACTTATAAATAGAACCCCATTTAAAGTTGGCCCAATAGATCTCAAAATTTGAGCATATCCCTATTACCTGATTCCTAAGCCTCTTAATCATTAAAAACATCGGGATTAATTTATATTCGCAAAAAGCTTTGTGTTGGTAAAAAGAAAGAAGGAAAAAAAAAAAAAGATGTGGGGGGGGGGGGGAGGAAAAAAAAGAAGGAAGAAAAAAAAAAAAAAAAAAGAAGAAGAAAAAAGAGAAAAAAGACACGGTTAAAATTGGCTCTGTTTCCCATTCTGGTTTTCAAATAATGAGTACGCTTCCTTTCATCCTCTTTCTAAGATTTCACATTTTTCATCACAAAATACATGAAAGTAACATCTTCGTATCTCCTAATTAAAATATTACAAATATGCCAAATTTCAGACCAATAGTTGACTAATCAACAAATGGGATTTTAAATACATTCTGTCAAGGGCAAAACACACACTGGCAGAATACAATTCCGATAAACCAATTGAGACTGCAATTTTAATGACAATATTTTATGCTTATAATGATATTATAGTAAAAAATCGATAATGACAATTTAATAAGATATCTTTCTGCATAAATTTCAAATAATAACGATATTTATATGTCATGTGAAAGTATATATTTTCAATAAATCCATCATTACCTTAATTTCAAAATGCACATTATATGACTAATTAACTGAACTATCGAAATTCTATAAGCGTATATTAAAGCATATTGAAAAGCCTCGGTTTTTGAAGTAGCATCGACGAATCCTTACATTTGCTTAATTAAAATATAATTTTTTATATTTGTAGAAAGAATGTATTTAGTTTTATAGATATCTATCACTCTTGAAGATTTGAATATTAATGATTTAAAAGATGAGCAGTCTCTAACTATTACTTTTAGATCTCTGCGGAATTTCACCCATAGGTTAAATTTAGATTTTATTAGTATATAGTATAATTAGTAAAACCAAAATTTTAATTCTATGTTTCAACTTTTTATTTACTGTGCTGACATTAGTTCTAAACTTTATACATAAGTTTCTACCTACGCATCTTTATTAAAAATAATTTATTAATAGTGACGTTTCAGTAATATTTATTACACTGTTATTGTATACAAAATACTAAATATTCAATACCTGAATATTACTTTTGCATTCCTAAAAATAATTTTTTTCAATAAACGTAGAATTTTTTTTGTAAACAAAAAATGTAAAACATCTTTATTCATTCATTAAAAGTTGGCTTAAAAAATCGTCTGTAAACAAAACTAATAGCAAAAGGGAACTAGTATTTATAAAGTGAATTCCTTGAGTGTATACGAAAAATAAAAAAGAGAGGTTTCTTCGAGTACATATCTTTTTGGTTTTTGAAAAGCAAAACAATACAATTGAATTTTTTCTTTTATGACATCTCCTCGTAATTATTGTCACGAAAAGTTATGTTGTGAAACCAAAATAGCCACAAAAAATTAACTTCTTCAATTACCATAAAATTCTTTTCATGCAGTTCTGAAATTGGTGTTACTTTTTTTTCAGCTTTTTTCTTTTTAAAACCTTATGCAGTTTTTTCGTAGTTTTAAATTGTATCGAGAAGTTCATTTTATTTGAATTTTATTTTATCGATTAGTACTTTAATTATGTGGGATAAAAATATATAGTTTTTTTGTGTTTTTCTTATGCATGAGGATTTAAATACATTTTATTTTTTTATTTTGCATGGGTTATATAAGAAGTATGGTGAAAGAATAAAATTTGATAGCTTGATTTGCGCCATCTGTGTAGTGTCCAATAAATTGAAATTTAATAACTGGTTGTATGAGCGTGTAATTTAAAACACATATTATGAAATTTAAATGTAGCATCATTAGCTTATGACATTTTTAAATAAGAGTATAGGTATCGATAAAAGTTATCCAAAATTAGTCATTTAAAATTCGTGCATTGAAAAGATTTAAGCTGAATATAGTTATTTGAAAGTTCCAATTCACATACATTTTTAAAACGCAAATGAATTGTAGAAAGCAAACAATAAATTATTACTGATGTGAATATTCACACTATAAATTAACTAAAATTTTGACAGTTGTGTTACTAAATTAACACTAAAACATACACGACTTTTCTGGTACCTCAAGAAACTTCATGTTAAATACATTAATGTAATGCATATAACAACAAATCACAAACACTTGTAAATAGCTTACTCTGCATGCGAACTTTTCAATGAGAAAGGAAGGTACCAAGTACAGAATGGAAGTAGAAAAAAAAATTCCTAGTTTTTAGCAAACTTTTCAATTGGAGTTGTAAAATTTGGTGTTAAATCTGATATCGTAATTTATAATCAAGACAAATTTTAAACTTAAACGTCACTTCAAGCCTTTATGATTGATTTTAGTATAATTAAGAGATAATTGGACATGTTGGACCACACTTTTTCCAGTATATAAATTAAGGTTTAAATATAAGGTCATTCAATTCCATAAGTTTTCTTTTGATTAAATATTTTGCTTATTTTTCAGAACCACACATTGCATAATATAAAGTTTATGTATGTAGCAAAAAACAGTAAATTTGCTGGTTCAAGCTGAGATAGTTGCACCCCCATGACATTCTGATTTTTGTCTAATTTGGACATGGATTATTATGAAATTGAAGAGTGTGATTTGATATTATGTACTTGCAGTACTTGTAATTTTAGCTGTGAATGTCAGCCTGAAGCAATGTCAGAAATAGACAGATCCGTTGAATGAGCTTTTCACTATAGTATAGTTTTAAATGTATCAAAACTATATACACAGTTTAAAACGATTTCCATATTTCTGGATATAGAGGATATCTAGATTTAGAGAATTGAGACAAATCCAAATTCTTTTTAGGTTGATGTCTTATCTTCGAGTCAGAGTTTATTGCAATTCGGGCATTTAACCAAAAAAGCTTTCATTTAGTGATAGCTTCTCAAACCTTAGTAACAAAATGCCTTTTTGTCAACAATTGATATTAAACTCTGATCATATCCTTTTATGATTTATTCAGTTTCACTTTGTATTAATTTTTAACAAATGAAATTGAAAGAATAAATATTAATGAGTTTACATTTTGAGTTAGGATCTCAAATACATTCGCATAACATTATTTAGCACATACTCCTTTTTTTCCCCATTTCTCTTTAGTGTATCAGTTTGAAATAAATGCTAGGGAAAAGCAGTTCTTGACCTAAATATTAGTAGGGAAAGTTGCCAAAGTCCATTTAACATTCCTTTGTATTTTATTTATTTTCATGTATTAATCTCCTTCATGTGTCCCATTTTATTTCACTCAAATACTGAAAATAGAAAGAGAAGCGAGACTTATATAAAGGATTATAAGAAGAAAATATTGATTTTCATTTTATCCACATTAAAGCTGTAATGAATAAAAAAAAATTAAATTTTTCAGAGATATTCTTTGCATTCATTATTTAGCAAAATGCGTGTAGCCATAAATTTATTAAGATGGTATTGAAACCCATTCACATTTACATTCCAACACATAACTATAAATTCTAAACATACATATATAAAATGAAGATAATTAAAGAGAACCAAAGCTCCAACCCACTGACATCTAGCTACAACTTTTAGATATCTTATCAGCGGTTTCTTTTCTGTAAGCAGATGAAGTCAATTCAATACACCTCATCTCTTCATCTATGCTACTTAATAGTTTACAAATGGTTACCAACATATTCGAACTAGTTGGGCGATAAGTTGTTAATATAGACCTCTATAGTCATTGTGAAGCCTTCTTCGACTTCAAGTCAATAAGCAAGCATGCACATTCTTGAAATTGTAGATAAAGATCAGTGACAACCATAAATACCGGAAATGACACCCGAAAGACAATTGGGAATTCGTTCAGCTTAAACTATGCATGCTATAGTTATAAATATATATTAGAAAGTTTTGATAAGAATGTATAAAACTTAATCAACGGTTCCAACAGTAAGGATTATCAAATTTGACCAGAAGAGTGCTGCCATAGTAAGTCTTCAGGAAGTTTAGAACATGGATACCCTAGAAGCACAAATCTTCTGGCCAATATCGGCTCAACACTGGCCAATCCCTATGTGGACCATTCAAGACTATCCCTTACAGCGAATCTTGGCCAATCTAGTCTAGTTCTGGGTAAAATATACTAGAAGTTTTAAAATATTGATGCAGAGTTTTAAAATTAAAATATAGTGTTATAAGAAAGGACGAGCGAGGAGGAGGTAGAAAAGATGCTTTGAGATAGTTTTGACATGTTTATTTGTTTGTTTTTTAAAAAATCGTGTATTTTGTTTTGATGCTCGAGACCCGGCATAAACTGGCTAATCTTCCTAAACCCCCTCTTTCCGACATTGGTCAATACCACTGTGCTATCTGGGTATTCAGAGATAAGTTGTTGTTTTTTTCTCACCTCATTTTTTATCAGTTAAGTAACCGAATATGCTAAAATATCACCAAACTCGGCAACTTGGTGATATTTTTATTTATATAAAAATTACAAATTGGTAACATTTTTGTTAAATTTCATTTATTAAATTTATCAAATAGTGCAAGCATTCTGTTTCTGTTATACTGAAAAAGAAGCGTGTGTAGAAGGGAAAATTTAGTGACAGTTGTTGTCGCATTGTGTAGTTTTGAGATATGTTTTCGGTTTTGTTAATGAAAAGGAAATATTTTAGAAGAAAAACTTCATTTTTATTTAAGTCCTTACCTAGTGTATCCATGGACTGATATTTAAAAAAGGCAATGCGATGTTTAATTTCGTAAACAGAAAAATACTTTTTGTGTTAATTGTCTTATTTAATTAACTTCATTAAAATTGTCAAATTTACTTCAGTTACAAGTTCAATAATCTTGTAATATATATTATCCGAACACATAAAAGAATACTTGTAAAAAAATTGAATTGTATACCTCTTGAAAATATTTACATTAAGTATATTTGAATAGTTTTTAAATAATTTAAAAATATACCTAAACCATTTGCATGAGTGAGCTTATTTCTTATGATTAGAAAGTACAGTTTCTTTGAACTTATGATTAAAAAAGCAATAATTATGCATATTAAAATTACCCAACAGCACATTATCGTATGTCATGTGCCTTACCTGGCTTTTTGTGTAAGAGAAATTATCTTCGACGTAAATTACTCTTGCCATAATGATACCGATAATCTCATTAAAAATAAACGTTGCTGACAGCTTCCGGTGATGTCCATACAATTTTATCTTTACTTTCAATAAAACCAAGCAAAGGGTAAGAGTAATTGGTCACACGTTATTTTTGAAAATTGCAAGCAGTATTTCATCCTATCTTTCTGGGATGGCGGCCGCCAGGGAAAATGGAAGTGACATTTTAATAACTTTTTTAGAATATTGCTTGAGGTATTTTATTGAAATTTTTTACTTATTTTATAATACACGCCCACCAAAAAGGAATGAAATAAATTATTAGTTTATTAAATATATTTCTTATCCTTTATATATTGTTATAACTATTGTAATATAGCAAAAGAGAAATAGAGTAAAGTGCTAAAAATATTCACGGGAATTTATTTTTATCAGTAGTAAATTAGTGATATATATCTTACTCTCGATAGAATTTATAGTTTTGTAAAAAAAAAAAAAAAATTACAGGCATTGGCATACATGATAAATTAAACAAAGTTGATAGAGGCCTGATTTAAATTTTTTTATATTCATTACTAGAAGCATATGAGGAATTGGCGTTTTTGTGAATTTCCATTTTCGCCTTCCAATTTTTGGAGAGCTAAAGTTTATAAAATGCTGTAAAATGTTTAACCTCTATTCCAAGTAGATAATATGATAATCATAGTAAAAAAATATATATACAAATCTCACGCGCGTATTGCAACAAAGCATAATTTAGCATAGTCTTTAAAATTACCAATATTTTTATTACACAGCATTTTGATATACTCATTAATTTCCTAATAGTTTCAAAATGATGTGTGGAATAAATTTTATGCATTTTGGCTTCTATTTTATGTTCAAAGAAAACCTGTAAAAATAGAAGCTTCAACACAATAAGACATACGAAACATACGAAGCAAATCCTTATCAAATAAACCAAAATACATTTCATTGCTTGATTATTTTTCGGAAACCTAAAATACGTTCATGGCGAAAACTATTCATTAAGATTTATTTTTATAGTCCTTAAGTTTATAATCAATATAGTTTAAGCTTCTCATTAACTATCCAAATAGAAATCTTTTTAAGTACTTGTGCAAGTATTTAGCCTGAGGCATAAATTTATACTTTCTGTAATTGAAGACTCTTTATATGCTAAAGTTTTTCTATAAACGTTTATTAAAAAAAGTTTACAATTTTCAGATAACGTTCGTAAAGTTTTCACATAAAATTCTCAAATTAGTTTTACTAGTTAATTTGATTAATTAAAAACTGATATACTCTTAAGTGACTAATTCACTTGACAAATCAAACAAAACTCGACAGAAAGTGTGAAACCACAATATTTTTATTTTTATTTCATAATATAATTTCATGGAAGATAAATTGGTTGGAATAATTTCAATCTGTGAGTGCAAAGAAATTTTTATATTTTTTTGCCGGACAAAACTATGGGAGCCTAATTAACTCACTTGCCGTCATCTGATCTGTTTGAAACTTGTCAGATATATTCAATCGATAATAATGCATTCTATCAAGTTTTTGGGGCTGTCACTGTTACTAAAAGGTCGCTTTTACACACATTTCTATGACGGTTTTGGAATACCAATAAATTCTATTTAACCGATAAATGTTGATACTCTTTCTTGTTGCCAAAATAATTTTAATCAGAATAAATAAAAGATAATTGGGAACTAATGCATACATTTGCTATGGAGTGAAGTCCAATCAATTCAACTTTGAGTTGCGTAGTAACGCAATAAATGAAAGAATTTTAATCAATCACTGTTGAAACTCTGTCCTGTTACCAAAATTGTTTTGATCAAAATAAATAAAGATGTTTGAACGCGAATGCATTTATTCACATTCAATTTTAATAAATAAATTTTGAAACGTAGTTTGCCACAAATTTTCCTCTTAGGGAGGCTTTTAGTATTTAAAATTCTATGCAAACACCAAGCAACTGACAATATAATCGGCACTATATTAATGAATTTAATGAATGACAATGCATATAAAGGATTTATATTAAGAACTTTGTTTTTATAAGTTATATTATTATCAATAAGCTCATCTATTTTAATTAAAGTAATTTTAATACAACATTCAGGTTTAAAAACTTGTTTTGCACCTCTAATCCGACTTTATTAGTATAAAAACTTTGTATCGTGTTAGTAATTAATAAATATTATTTTCCTCAAGTTAATATTTAATGAAGATTAATAAAATAAAAACTTTATATCGTGCTAATTCAATATTTTTTCAGCAAGTTATTAATTAATAAAGATTTTTTGAGTTTTTGAAAAAAATTCTAAGTATGTTTTAACGTTGGGAATTAACCTACTAAGTTATCTTATAGAGTTAAAAATGACTTTTGTTCAGAAAGTAGTATTTATTTGATTTTTGATAAGATATACTTTTATTTCAATATTTTGAAGGATATTTGAAATTTCAAATATGTAGTATAATACAGGCTATCAATAAAAGAATGCCTCAGTTAATTGTACGTCGTAACATTTTAATTTAGATTATTTTCTACAAATAATAAATCAAATTGAATGCAAAATGGTTTAGTTTTTTTACACAGTCTAGGTTTTTTTTACACTGTTAAATTCATAGTTAAAAATTTATGTGTATTAATTACACAAATTAAAATTTATAAATGAGATATTCTTTTATGGACATATTGTACAAGAACCATATACAAAATTTGAATGATCTAACCCAAGGTAGCAATCAACCATAGTCAGAAGATACTAGCTATGAATTCTCGCAGAATGATACCTAATGAATAAGAAACTATAATTACTGACATTTTAAGGAATATTGTATTACTTATGGTCCTTATTTTGGGAAGAAAAAAAAACAATTTACTGAAAACAAATGATATTTATGAATACACCAATTTCGGAATATAACACGTAGTTTAAAATAATTATACATTTTATTGATACGCTTTAACTCCTACACCGAACAACATAACACTATACTAATATTGCAAAATATATACAAAGTTTCTGTCAGTGTGTTTAGTCTGTTATAGGTCATTATTCCCAGATAAAAATATAAATGCTATAAAAGCTGGCTATGTGGTAAATTAAAGGTCTCAGTGAATGGAGTTGCCATACCATAATTCAACTTAGAGTTACGACCGGAAGTAAAGGAAATGACCACTGGAAGTCAATTTTAAATTCGTTAAGTCTAAACTATAAGTGCCACATGTTATACATTAGTTCAAACGCCTCGACAAAATTAGTCAGATTACATAAAAAATATAATAAGAAATTTAACTGTTCATGTGAACATATTATAAAATTAAAAGTAAATTGTTCGGGCTTTTGAAACTGAACTTAAAAGGCCCCCCCCCCCCCTTCTCCCAATCTTCACAAAAAAAATCAGTTCTGTTGACTTAAGTTAAGCCAAAGACTTAAAATACTTTTCCTTTTATTGAAAGTATTCATTAAATGTATATTTAACCTGTTTGGAAGCGGAAAAGATATTTAATTTCCATTCAGGAAAGAATTTTTTTAGAGTGGATAAAATGGAGAAAACGTATTCTGTGGAGAAATAAAAAAAAAAAAAAAAAAAAAAAAAAAAACGAAAAAGATATCTCAGGGGCGGTTTTCTTTCTTCCAAATCCAATTTTTCATTGTTGTCAAGTGGGTTAGAAGTCTCGAAGTCCCCTCAAATACACTGAAAAAGGTAAAACAAGCCGACGCTCAAGTGTTTTATATGCAAAGCTTGTTGTTTCTCATGCAAAAATTTATTGAGAAAAGAACTATACACTCTAAAACTACTTAAAATATAATATTTAAAGATCTCATGTAAAAGGGATTTTTATTTTTATGGGTTATTTAAATGTCTTCATGCTCCAAGATTGTTTAATACATTATTTAAGAGGAAAGAAACATATATCTTTGTATCAACTACATAAGAGACTATATCGAATGCAAATCAAACAAATGCAATTAGCAATTTATCAAGTTCTCTGTTGATTTATTCTTACTAGAAAAAAAAATATGTTAAGAATATCAATAATAGAAGGTTATCTTAGAAATTATTATGTATAGATATAATCAATAATCATAGTGGACAATTATTTTCTCGTCTCGTTGAGTGAATTGAAATACTGCTCATTGTTTCATTATTGCCTTATTGTCTATGTAGATTTTTCTTTAAATCACAAGTGAATTCGATACAAATACCAAAGAAAACCAACACTTAAATTAAGGACAAAATTTCACTAATGGATGAAGCTTGTTATAATGTAGTATTCCAAGTTACTTAATGAGTTTGTTAAAAGAATTACAAAACTAATATTTCAAGGTGGCAATTAACTTATTTCTTATAGGGGTGATTTTTCTATCTTAATATTTCTGAAATAGTAATAAGTTTTTAAACAGTATATGTAATATGTCATCCAATCTAGCTGATACTTGGTAAATGGACTTGTTGTCGGTTAAAATGCATTCTTATTAAGATTTATCCGTAAAAGAAAGTCAAATAGTATGGCATGAGTGTTTTCTTTGTACTAGCCAAACACTATGAAAACTTGATCTGAGCTCAAAATCGCTTAAGTATGCAGCAATTGCACATAAAACTTGGCAATGTAAAAGATGTTTAGTAAAAAGTTTTTTTTATGGTTTAATTAATTAATTTTAGGTACAACGGTAACTTTCAGAAATTTTTAAATAGCTTTTTTTAATTGACGTTGCTATAAAATATATACTAAATATAGTTAATCATATGCGCAATACAAAAATTACAATAATAAAACTTTAATCTGATTTTAAAAGTAAAACCTTAATCTTGTTTAAATAATATGTATCACTTTTACTTTCAATAAGATATTTTTCTGCATCTTACATGATTTTTATATAATTCCTCCCAAAATGATCTTATCTTTATATATTATCTTCTTACGTAAAAGGAAAATGACATTAAAAGTGAATCCTAGAGTCACTTATCTTAGTTTATGCCTTAGAATGACTAAATAGACATCTTAGAAATCTTACAAGTGTCATACCAATTCTGTTCGTTAGATTGTCCGATGCCTGGAGCCTTGCTATTTATATTGAAGCATATTAGAGTGGGCAATTTCCCAGATATATTAAGTTTACTTGAAGGGGTTGAACAAACACAGAGAAGTGTTGTCATGGTACTGAAATAGATGAATCACCAGTGACCTCTTTCAGCTTTGCCTGATCATTTGTTATTTCCACAAAATCGTTTGGGCATCACAACAGATGATTCCAAATATTTATTCTCTGATCGACATTGAGAAGCAATAACATTACGCAGTCAAATGTTATTCAGGAAGGTGTTTTGATCTGTTTACAATCATTTTCATATTTTCATGTAGGAGGAACTAGGGATACTTAACCCAATTTTTAGTTTTGAGTGTTTAATTTTTATATTATATTACTTATGGGTGTAAAAATTATGTTTAGTTATACTTCATTAAGTATTACGCAATATTTATGAATATCTTTCTGAAGTATTAATTGTAAAGGTGGTAAAATATTAAACATAAAAAACCTTCAACTTGGGTCAAGTATTCCAATGTATAGGGATACTTGACCCACCCCTTTGGGATACTTGATCCAAGTCATATATTTGGGAGTATACAATTTAAAATTATAATTGTAACACTTTTACATAATAATTACAACATAACTCTCATTAATAAGTCCAATGTAAATACTTTTCTATACTTGTTCAATGAGGTCAATACGTTTTCTTTTTATTAGATACATAACGTTAATATGGTGTCCACTTTTAATTTTTATTGTAGAAAGCTAAAACTATAAGCAGTTTAAAAGTTATTTCTGTTCAGTATACAAGCTCAAGAATAAGAAAAAAACTATTTATTTAACTGCAAATGTCAAATCACATTAAAATTCAAAGTTGAATAGCCTGAATTTAGTCCGGTTTGTGTATCTTCAAGTGAATTGTGCATTGAACATTATAAAATCTTTTGAAAAGTGAGTAAATTGATACACCTAATGGTTGTAATCTGTGAAACAATGTGGATGGAATTATAATACCGTTAACTCACGTGACATCGATGATAGGCAACGACATACAACTTTCAAGAATATCCATCAGTAACAATACCTTTTTATCAATTGAACATCTTACATACTTCACAAAAAGGAGTAAGACGAATACAAAAAATCAATAAAACCCGCCAAATGCATTCGAATAGTATCCTTATCTTGGTCAAGTATCCCTATATGCCTTGGGTCAAGTATCCCTAATTGTACATTTACTACTTAACTCTAAAATAAGTGGATAAACACTATTATGTATGTAATTCTAACTAAAAGTATGCACAAAAAATAAATAATTTAAAAAAAGTTTACTTTTAAACAAAACCCTTTCGCATCAGCGTTTACAACAAAAAGATATTACTTTTGGAGCATGAAAATTTAATTTGTCTTATAGTTTAGAAACGGGTGCAAAGATTCAGTTGTGATTTTCACCATGTAGTTAGCTAACTAAAGGGCAAGAAGTGATACCACTTCAAACTTATAAAACCTTTCCAATTCTGAGAAAAAGGCAATGGGTTAGGTATCCATAGGGGTTAAGTATCCCTAGTTTCCCCTATTAATAATGGTTAAATTCGATGATTTTCAGCTGCCAATTCATGATACCTGATATTCCTTTGATAATTTAATAAAAGTACAATGGAAGTTGTCCAAGAAAGATTTTTGAGGAGTTTATTTACCTATTATCAATGCAGAATCAGTGTATGCCCAGCGGAAGATAAAGAAATCTTTAAAAAATGGTATTTTAATTCTAGGGCATTTTTTTTACCGTAAAAGAACTTTGATTTTGTTTCGTACAACGTATTGAAAGAAGAAAAATGTCAATTAAAAATTGTTTCTAAGGTTTCTTTAAAATTCTGTATGAACTATTTCTTGAATTATGATAATATAGTGTTATGAACTTTCGGTACTTACGTATTATCGCAACCAGGTTGGCGCGATTTGACGGCATTCAATCTAACCAGTAAGCAAAATAATTTCTTTACGAAAAACCACGTATAACACGTAGGGTTGCCCTAAGTAGGGTCGCCAAATTTGGCGATTTTTGCGAATTTTGGTTGCCGTAAGTAGGGTCGCCAAATTTGGCGATTTATGCGAATTTTGGCCTGGTTGCGTTAATACGTAAGTACCGAACTTTCTTCTCAGATGAATTATGACACTGGATTACATAATAATAATAATAATAATAATAATAACGACAACAACAAAAACAACAACAATAATAATAATAATAATAATAATAATAATAATAATAATAATAATAATAATAATAATAATAATAATAATAATAATAATAATAATAATAATAATAATAATAATAATAATAATAATAATAATAATAATAATAATAATAATAATGACGATGATGATGATGATGATGATGATGATGATGATGATGATGATGATGATGACGATGATGATGATGATGATGATGATGACGATGAAGATAATAATAATAATAATAACAACAACAACAACAATAACAATGACGATGATGATGATGATGATGATGATAATAATAATAATAATAATAATAATAATAATAATAATAATAATAATAATAATAATAATAATAATAATAATAATAATAATAATAATAACAACAACAATGACGATGATGATGATGATGATGATGATGATGATGATGATGATGATAATAATAATAATAATAATAATAATAATAATATTGATAATAATAATAATAATAATAATAATAATAATAATAATAATAATAATAATAATAATAATAATAATAATAATAATAATAATAATAATAATAATAATAATAATAATAATAATAATAATAACAACAACAATGACGATGATGATGATGATGATAATAATAATAATAATAATAATAATGATAATAATTTTATTCTTTAACATGAAGTGTACAATTCTGTAAACAGCATCAGCAAATCGCATGCAAGCTCACACCAGAGCTTGCAGTCGTCCCGACTAAACAGTAAAAGAAGAGCAAACTTCTTGGTGTTCGAAAAACTAGAGATGAATCTACAACAGCTCAACTCAAAACGTACACAGACATAACTGAAATGTACTGACCCTTATTTGTCTCATGCGAGCCTTTTATAGGTTGGGGACATTCTCCATATCCAGATAAAACATTGCTTTCAAGGTTGTATTTCAGATACTATTTACAATTTTTACAGAAATAAGGAAGCTATGATTAAAAGGTGATTGCCGAACTAAAATAGAATTAGAATGTACCAAACATTCACTTTAAGTTCAATTATTTACAACTTCTCAAACGCAACAATAGCTATGCATTATTATAGAGTAAGGGAGAAAACTTGACCAGTGATTTAAATATGTTCATGTGTTAAATTTTTAAATTATGTATTACATTTTTATTTAATATGAATAATAGTCAATTGATTCCCACCAATAATAAATATTATTTATTATGTTAAGTTTCATCATCATTATAATAATAACAATAGAAATAAAAATAATAATTGCAACAATAAGAATAATAGTAACGATAATAATAATAATAATTTTTTAAACAATGCAAGTTGTAAAATATATCGATATAATTTAAAATGTAAAGTTCTAATAAAGTATCATTTTATAATAAAAGCCAAAATGAATGACTTTTCCACACGATACCATTAATAGGTACAAAATGTCATAGCAAATTTTTACTTTCAATTACTCATACGTTTACATAGAAAAATAAAAGTGTATAGCATTCGGTCAAAAAGAAAAAAGAACAAAAAATTATTCTTTTTTCTTTTACTTTTCTCCCCGTTTTTGAACATCCTGATTTCAAAAATGTAGTATAGAAAAAAATGTCTGTCAGTGTGTTCGTGGTCAGCATAACTCCCGAACAAATTGACCTACGATGTTCAATGTGTATTTTGGTGTATTGGTTAGTGGTGGTCATGGGACCTACCTTAAAGGTTTTCGTCAAAATAGCGCATGTGCATAATTTTAAATCAAGGGAAATCATGAAAAAATCATATTTTTTATTAATTTCTAAGAAATGGCTCTAAAGATTTTGATTAAAACCTCAGTGCTAATGCCACTTAAGATGTTCTAATCGTTCCCATCTTCGAAATTCCCCTAGAAATGCGATAAAAATCTAAAAACTTGAAAAAAAGAGTGACTTGAACACAGATCTCTCTACCTTTGAGCATCGCTCATCAAAGATTGATCCTTTTCTGTTTCACGCAAAAGGAAAGACTATGTAATGTCTATCGAAAAACATAGCCAATTTCGCCCTTTTGGAGGTGTTTTTTTTTGCGCCCATGTAAAAATTAATGTTAAAAATATCACCAAACTGGCCATTTTTATTTAAATGAGTGAAAATATGAAAACGGTGAATAATACGTTATTAAATTTTAATACAATGATCTATATTATAATGTAATTAGAAGTTGTGCGATGTTCCACACCCCTAGTTCATTTATGGTTTGATTAATTCGCCATGGAGGAGTTAAGTGCTGTCTTGTTTTTATACCATATCGGTAGTTGACATATTCGGCAGTAATTGCCATATTATTATATTATTTAAGTATTTTTTTAGAAAGTTTTAACTAAGAAAACGTCTGTGATGATGTGTTTAAGGAATGAGTTAAGTTTTAAAAAGGCACATATTATCTTTAACATTTTTTTAATCCATTTGTTTAAAACTTAATTAAACGTTTTTCATTATGCATAATAATCCATAAATGATAAAAAAAAAAAAATTAAAAAAATCACTGGAAAATAACAGTGACAATACTAATAAAATATATATTAGTTTGAAATTGCAATAATTAAATAATGAAATTTGAATATCACTTCAAAAAATATGACCCTGTTTTTTCTTATTGATTTGAAACTATTTTTTAATTATAAACAGTATATTTCTCTTAAGTAGAAAATTTTAAAAATCCATACAACATTTTTCCACAATGAAAAGTTACCTAAATTGTAAGGTATTATCTCAAACACATGCATTACTTTTCAAATATGTATTATTTTCATACAATATTTCAAATCATTAATCTATCGAATGCAAATATTCTATCATATTAAAATATATATATATTTATATATTGAACTTACCATTTTAGATTTTAACATATGATAGAATAGTGGCATTCGATAGATTAATGATTATACAGGGTGTTCGGAAACCACCGCACTTCATATATATTTTCATAATTATGAGCAAAAATGAATAATATTTGTAATTTGAACTAGGGTCCGCAAATCAATATTTATTGAGATATTCGCAATCAAAGTCTTATCAAATCGAACCAATTAAATCCTTTCAATCCAAATCTGAAACTCATTTTATTCGTCCGTTTATCATTAGAGGTTACTAGAATTTTAATCGTTTGCTGATTGGAAAAAAAATATTTAAGTGGGCGTGGTGGACCAAAGCGCAAGAAAAATTAAAGTTTTAAGTTTACTTTTTTTTTTCTCTTTATCACCTTTTGGCTAACAGTTGATTTGAAAATATTTACAATTTTTAATGCTTGAATTTGAAGTGAGCACATGATTTGGAAACCCTAACTTTTCAAAAGAAATAATTTATATTTGGAAATTTGAGTTGCAATAAATAGCAGATAATTTTGAATTTTATTGTTCTTGTTTAATTAATAATCTTCGTTCATACTATATTATTTTATTAAAAGAAAAAATTTCTTAGACAATTATCATAAATACATGTAGAAACTTATCTTACTATAATTAAATAAGTTGTTAAAAGGCAGAATGTTTGGGCAACATGGAAAACGTCCCGCAATCGAACCTCGCCGACGCTTTTGAGTCTTTCTTTAAAATGAGTATACACGACAGTTATCGTAACAGATAGTGTTGTGTGAATTGTTTGGCTATATTAGGGAGTTCTCAATTTTATTAACTCTACAGACTGAAAAAACTAGGACAGTTTCCATTGAAAGACCTCCCGGAAGGCACGACCATCACACAGGTATCGATTTAACGACATTTCGGTGCAGTATGGCTCCATATAGCTATTACACTTTAAAATATATGACCAATGCCGAAAGAAGATACCGGTAGGGTCGCTGCAGTCATTTCTGAATGCACTTAATTGTATAAATTGTATTTGATTTTTTTAGCAACAGGGCTAGACTTCATTAAGACAGTGTAACATTGCTGTCTGAGATATAAAAATTTATTGAAAATGCCTTCCAGGAGGTCTGTCAAGGGGGAAGTTACACGCATTTTCGTCTTGAATGGGAAGAAATATAGAAAAATTCCATCACACTTCAAATTAATCAGATCGAAATCGTAACAAAATTCAGATAATAAAATTAAACTACAAACTTCGATTTGTTACAGTTAGAGAGCGCTAAGGGCCGTGTAGCCCAGTCGGGAGAGTATCGTTCTCGCAACTAGAAGGTTGCGAGCCCTGAGGTTGCGAGTTCGGGCCTGGGACCGACTAAAGACCGCCGTGATCGCTAATGGTGACTGGAGCACGTTAAATCAGTCATGGTCGCAAAGTCCTCCAAGTTCCCATACAAATCAATACCTCTGGGGGTGGCAAAGCCAAGTCTTCTGGGGGTGGCAAAGCCAAGTCTTCTGGGGGAAGCTTCTGCTTGGTATTGCCTCTAAATTAAGTAGTTCCACATACGGTCGGTAGTGCTGCCATCTACCGGATAGCTACCGAAAGAGGTAGAAATGAACTCTTCGGCGGCTATAGGTAGACTTGTGCACTCCCTCTTGCGAGTGTGCGCTTACATCCTGTGCAGTACTGCCCAATACCGATCTGTACGGGATATGGGGTTGGTACAAAATGCTTAAGCAGAGGTGCCTTAGTCCCCATAGTCCTTGATAAGAAGAAGAAGAAGAGGGCGCTATATTCGCTTTGAGAAAGTATTGAACTGAATTCATTGTATGTGATTTTTTTAGCAACAGATACAAGAGGACTATACTGTATTGAATGATCAAACATAGGCAAATCATTATTGTATTATCCGTACTATAAGGTGGAACGCCTTCCGGGAGGTCTTTCAAAAGGAAACTGAAACACATTTTCGTCTTGAATGGAAGGAAATACGGAAAACTCCCATCAAATTGCACATAAGTTCGAACGCGATTGTAATAAAATTCAGGTAATCAAATAAACCAACAAGTTAAATTTACTACTGTTAGGGGTTGCTATGGAAAAGTATTAGTTGGTTTTATGTTATGTCTTAGCAACAGCTACAAAACAAGAGGACTATACTGCACGGAAACATCGTAAAACATTGGCAGTTCATTTTTAGGTCATCCATATGTAATGAGGACTGCCTTCCGTGAGGTCTTTTAAAGGGAAACTGAAATTTTTTTATTTTTTTTTATTTGATTTTTTGAATTTCAATGGTCTTGTTTTGATTATTGTGTTCTTTGAAGGGAATGTTCTCTATTTCCTTCCATACAAGACAAAATGCGTTGTAGTTTCCTCTTTAAAGATCTCGTGGAAGGCTTTTCCTCCTTATCACTAGCACTACGTTCCTTAGCTTAGTTATAGTCTATATCTTGTTGTAACTATATCCTGTCGCAATTTAATCTTTATCTATAGCCATAAAATATCGATTCAAATCTAAAAAAAATTAATACAATATGTTGCCACTCTGGCCTCGCATGTCAAAGGTGCTGGTTTCGAATCCTGAGTTCAGCATCGATGTTCGTCGTGGATCAGAATCTACTCTAAACTATGCGTCCCCGCTTCATTAGCTTAGTTATTGTAAAATGCAGTATCCCTGTGAAATACATCCCAGAAGGCTTTTCCTCCTTATCACTTGGACTACTTTCATTTATCTGTATATTGTTGAAACTATATCCTGGCATAATTTAATCTTTATCTATAGTCATAAAATGTCGAATCAAATCTAATAAAATACTAATACAATATGTTGCCACTGCCTCGCATGTCAAAGGTGCTGGGTTCGAATCCTGGGTTAAGCATCGATGTTCGTTGGGGTTTGGAATCCACGCTTAGCTATAAGTCCCAGCCTGATTAGCCGTGTTATAGTGCAAAAAATTAGGTCGTTGAACGTAAAAAACAACCAACTTATCATGGTTTTAGCAATGTGTTATACAATCTTTATAAACGTTTGGTAGAGAGATAATGGGGTTGAACGGTATATTAATACCCTTTATAAAAAGATTTTTAAAAAAAAAGTAACCCATAAAAAATGTTTTTACTATATAAATCTTTGTATGCAACTTTTATGTGCAATTGCAACTTGTCGAAGGGATTTTGAGCCCAAGAAAGTTTCTATAGTATTTGAGCACTACGAACATAACCATCGCTTGTGTGACATTGACTAATATCCCTCCCCCCTCCCCCCCCCCCCCCACCTAAAGAAAGAAATTTAATAGAAGATTTAGTCATCGACGACGAGTCTATCTGTCAAGTTTTAGCTCGATTGGACGTCAAGTGGTATGTCAGTCCTTCGAAATAGAAATGTGGGTAAAAGCGACCTTTTTATGACAGCCAATACGCGATAGAATCTAAGGATAGAATGCATTGTCATTGAAAACGACTATCTACCTCCCAAATTTGTGTTCGATTCGATTTTAGCCTCCGTAAATTTGCCTGGCAAAAAAAAAAAAAAAATAATCGAATTTAATATTCAAATTATTCGAATTAAAAAACCCTCTTCCAAATTAAAATCTCTCAATCAGTTTGAGATTCGAATCACATAGCAATATGCAGTGATAGGTTTGGCTACAATAATGAATTAAAATTACATTTGGCGTCAAATCAATCGCCAATGTTGATATATGGGTGGAGTTTAAGGCCTTTTATAATAAAGGCGTGAGCAATTTGTATTTTATTCACTGCCATTGGTGCGTTTGGGGTCGGTAGTTCGGTTTTTAACCTTGCGCTGACTAAAAAGAGTCCCAACTTTAAAAATTTTTTAGACCCAAAAATTTTCATTTGCGGTCCCGACAATATATTGGAAATATATTTTATTTTTGTTATAGAATACGCTGGACGTTATAGAATATTTTGTTATTAACCACCGCACTTCCTTAGTACCAGCGTATTCTATAACAAAAATAAAGCATATTTCCAATATATTGTCGGGGCCGCAAATGAAAATTTTTGGGTCTAAAAATTTTTTAAAGTTGGGACTCTTTTTAGTCAGCGCAAGGTTAAAAACTGAACTACCGACCCCAAATTTACCAATGGTAGTGAATAAAATACAAATTGCTCACGCCTTTATTATAGCAGGCCTTAAACCCCACCCATATCAACATTGGCGATTGATTTGACGCCAAATGTAATTTTAATTATTGTAGCCAAACCAGGGGCGTAGCCAGGATTTTTTTTTCCGGGGGGGCTGAGAAATTATAAATGTCAACTTCGGAAACAATAATTATCATTCAATAATTTACAAATCAAAATTAATCAAACTAAAAAACAAATAAACACTTTTTGGGATTGTAATACTTTTAGCACATATAGTATAATTAGTTACTGGAATTTTAAAACTATATGGTAATTAATTTAGGTAAACATATTTCAATAAAAATATATTAATTATTAAAATATTATAATTATATCAATTTATTATTGGAGTTATAATGTTATTGCCAACAATAACCATTAACATTTGATTAACAACGTTCCAATCTAACACTTTAACGTCCCAATCCGCATGCCCAGCGAAATAGGTCAATAGTTTTAAAAAAAAGCTTTATGATCATTTATATAAAATAATTTATTTGAATAGTGAAAAATCGCACTTACCTTGAATGGGGTAGAAATAAGAAATTTCTTATATAGAGAATTCTGAAGTGTTTAACAACGTGGGATCCGAGCAATGTTGAATATGTATACAATGCTACTCTTGGAGGTTGGAGATGGCTGCTAAGAAAGAGCCGGTTTGTGGCTTTCTGGACACCCCTTGTCACCTATTGTACTAGTGAACCAGAGTCCCTGGGGGGGGGGGGGAATCATGGACTAGACAAGGTACAAGATCCTCCCCCCTCCCATCCCCAGGACTCTGAAAGCCTTTTGTCGGACGAAAGTCCGCACCAACGAGACTAGACATCGCATATCACGTCGACTAGTCACCACGCCTGAAGTCTGGAGTGCTACATTCAGGGCAGATTCAACTTAATTCAATTCGTTAATAATTCCAGTGCTTTGTCTGTCCAATTTCAAAAAATTAAAAAATAACGAAAACTTGTGTTAATTTCAAATTTTAATTATCCAAGCATAAATAGATCTATTTCTGACTTTCGAGGTTTGAAAATTTCGGAGGGGGCTGCAGCCCCATCAGCCACCCCCTGGCTACGCGCCTGAGCCAAACCTATCACTGCATGTTGCTATGTGATTCGAATCTCAAACTAATTGAGAGATTTTAATTTGGAAGAGGGTTTTTTAATTCGATTAATTTGAATATTAAATTCGATTTTTTTTTTTTTGTACCAGGCAAATTTACGGAGGCTAAAATCGAATCGAGCACAAATTTGGGAGGTAGATAGTCGTTTTCAATGACAATGCATTCTATCCTTAGATTCTATCACGTATTGGCTGTCATAAAAAGGTCGCTTTTACCCACGTTTCTATTTCTATTCCGAAGGACTGACATACCACTTGACGTCCAATCGAGCTAAAACTTGACAGACTCGTCGTCGATGACAAAATCTTCTATTAAATTTCTTTTTTTAGGTGGGGGGGAGGGATATTAGTCAATGTCACACAAGCGATGGTTATGTTCGTAGTGCTCAAATACTATAGAAACTTTCTTGGGTTCAAAATCCCTTCGACAAGTTGCAATTGCACATAAAAGTTGCATACAAAGATTTATATAGTAAACACATTTTTTATGGGTTACTTTTTTTTTATAAAGGGTATTGATATACCGTTCAGTCCCATTATCTCTCTACCAAACGTTTATAACGATTGTATAACACATTGCTAAAACCATAAGTTGGTTGGTTTTTACGTTCAACGACCTAAATTTTTGCACTATAACACGGTTAATCAGGCCGGGACCTATATCTAAGCGTGGATTCCAAACCCCAACGAACATCGATGCTTAACCCAGGATTCGAACCTAGCACCTTTGACATGCGAGGCAGTGGCAACAGATTGTATTAGTATTTTATTAAATTTGATTCGACATTTTATGACTATACATAAAGATTAAATTACGCCAGGATATAGTTTCAACAATATACAGATAAATGAACGTAGTCCAAGTGATAAGGAGGAAAAGCCTTCTGGGAGGTATTTCACAGGGATACTGTCTTTTACAATAACTAAACTAATGAAGCGGGGACGCATAGTTTAGAGTAGATTTCGAACCACGACGAATATCGATGCTTAACTCAGGATTCGAACCCAGCATCTTTGACATGCGAGGCCAGAGCGGCAACAGATGGTATTAACATTTTATTAGATTTGATTCGATATTTTATGGCTATAGATAAAGATTAAAATGCGCCAGGATATAGACTATAACTAAGCTAAGGAACGTAGTGCTAGTGATAAGGAGGAAAAGCCTTCCGCGAGATCTTTAAAGAAGAAACTAAAACGCATTTTGTCTTGTATGGAAGGAAATAGAGAACACCCCCGTCAAAAAACACATTAACCAAAACAAGACCACTGAAATTCAAAAAGTCGTAGAAAAAAAAATATTTTTTAGTTTCCCTTAAAAAGACCTCACGGAAGGCAGTCCTCCTTACATATGGATGACCTAAAAATGAACTGCCAATATTTTACGATGTTTCCTTGCAGTATAGTCCTCTTGTTTTTTTAGCTGTTGCTAAAACCAACTAATACTTTTCCATGGCGACCCCTTATAGTAGTAAATTTAACTTGTTGGTTTATTTGATTACCTGAATTTTATTACGATCGCGTTCGAACTTGTGTGGAATTTAATGGGAGTTTTCCGTATTTCCTTCCATTAAAGACGAAAATGTGTTTCAGTTTCCGTTTGAAAGACCTCCCGGAAGGCGTTCCACCTGATAGTATGGATAATCCAATAATGATTTGCCTATGGTTGATCGTTCAATACAGTATAGTCCTCTTGTATCTGTTGCTAAAAAAAAAACCACATACAACGAATTCAGTTCAATACTTTATCGAAGCGAATATAGAGCCCTCTAACTGTAACAAATTGAAGTTTGTAGTTTATTTTATTATCTGAATTTTGTTACGATTTCGCTCTGATTAATTTGAAGTGTGATTTGATTTTTCTATATTTATTTCCATTCAAGACGAAAATGAGTGCAACTTCCCCCTTGAAAGACCTGGAAGGCATTTTCATTAAATTTTGATATCTCTGAGTTGTTCAATGTTACACTGTCTTAATGAAGTCTAGCTCTGTTGCTAAAAAAATCAAATACAATTTATACAATTAAGTACTTTCAGAAATTATTACAGCGCCCCCTACCGGTATCTTCTTTCAGCATTGGTCATATATTTTAAGGCGTAATAGCTATATGGAGTCATACTGCACCGAAATGTCGTTAAATCGATACCTGTGTGATGGTCGTGCCTTCCGGGAGGTCTTTCAATGGAAACTGTCCTAGTTTTTTCAGTCTGTAGAGTTAAAAAAATTGAGAACTCCCTAATATAGCTAACCAATTCCCACAACACTATCTGTTACGATCACTGTCGTGTATACTCATTTTAAAGAATGACTGAAAAGCGTCGCCAAGGTTCGATCGCGGGACCTTTTCCATGTTGCCCAAACATTCTGCCTTTTATCAACTTATTTAATTATAGTAAGATAAGTTTCTACATGTATTTATGATAATTGTCTAAGAAATTTTTCCTTTTAATAAAATAATATAGTATGAACGAAGATTATTAATTAAACAAGAACAATAAAATTCAAAATTATCTGCTATTTATTGCAACTAAATTTCCAAATATAAATTATTTCTTTTGAAAAGTTAGGGTTTCCAAATCATATGCTCACTTCAAATTCAAGCATTAAAAATTGTAAATATTTTCAAATCGACTGTTAGCCAAAAGGTGATAAAGAGAAAAAAAAAAGTAAACTTAAAACTTTAATTTTTCTTGTGCTTTGGTCCACCACGCCCACTTAAATATTTTTTTTCCAATCAGCAAACGATTAAAATTCTAGTAACCTGGAATGATAAAAGGACGAATAAAATGAATTTCAGAATTGGATTGAAAGGATTTAATTGGTTCGAATTGATAAAACTTTGATTGCGAATATCTCGATAAATATTGATTTGCGGACCCTAGTTCAAATTACAAATATTATTCATTTTTGCTTATAATTATGAAAATATATATGAAGTGCGGTGGTTTCCGAACACCCTGTATATATATATATATATATATATACAGGGTGTTCGGAAACCACCGCACTTCATATATATTTTCATAATTAGGAGCAAAAATGAATAATATTTGTAATTTGAACTAGGGTCCGCAAATCAATATTTTTTGAGATATTCGCAATCAAAGTTTTATCAATTCGAACCAATTAAATCCTTTCAATCCAATTCTGAAACTCATTTTATTCGTCCGTTTATATTTAGAGGTTACCAGAATTTTAATCGTTTGCTGATTGGGAAAAAAATATTTAAGTGGGCGTGATGGACCAAAGCGCAAGAAAAATTAAAGTTTTAAGTTTACTTTTTTTTTCTTTTTATCACCTTTTGGCTAACAGTTGATTTGAAAATATTTACAATTTTTAATGCTTGAATTTGAAGTGAGCATATGATTTGGAAACCCTAACTTTTCAAAAGAAATAATTTATATTTGGAAATTTAGTTGCAATAAATAGCAGATAATTTGGAATTTTATTGTTCTTGTTTAATTAATAATCTTCGTTCGTACTATAAGAAACATTTTTTTATAAAATAATAAACAATTATCATAAATACATGCAGAGACTTATCTTACTATAATTAAATAAGTTGTTAAAAGGCAGAATGTTTGGGTAACATGGAAAAGGTCCCCCGATCGAACCTTGCCGACGCTTTTCAGTCATTCTTTAAATTGAGTATACACGACAGTGATCGTAACAAATAGTGTTGTGTGAATTGTTTAGCTATATTAGAGAGTTATCTCAATTTTTTAACTCTACAGACTGAAAAAACTAGGACAGTTTCCATTGAAAGACCTCTCGGAAGGCACGACCATCACACAGGTATCGATTTAACGACATTTCGGTGCAGTATGACTCCATATAGCTATTACGCCTTAAAATATATGACCAATGCTGAAAGAAGATACTGGTAGGGGGCGCTGCAATCATTTCTGAAAGTACCTAATTGTATAAATTGTATTTAATTTTTTTTTTAGCAACAGGGCTAGACTTCATTAAAACAGTGTAACATTGAACAACTCAGAGATATCAAAATTTAATGAAAATGTCTTCCAGGAGGTCTTTCAAGGAGGAATTTGCACTCATTTTCGTCTTGAATGGGAATAAATATAGAAAAATTCCATCACACTTCAAATTAATCAGAACGAAATCGTAACAAAATTCAGATAATAAAATAAACTACAAACTTCAATTTGTTACAGTTAGAGGGCGCTATATTCGCTTCGAGAAAGTATTGAACTGAATTCGTTGTATGTGTTTTTTTTTAGCAACAGATACAAGAGGACTATACTGTATTGAATGATCAAACATAGGCAAATCATTATTGGATTATCCATACTATAAGGTGGAACGCCTTCCGGGAGGTCTTTCAAACGGAAACTGAAACACATTTTCGTCTTGAATGGAAGGAAATACGGAAAACTCCCATTAAATTGCACATAAGTTCGAACGCGATCGTAATAAAATTCAGGCAATCAAATAAAACAACAAGTTAAATTTACTACTGTTAGGGGTCGCCATGGAAAAGTATTAGTTGGTTTTATGTTATGTCTTAGTAACAGCTACAAAACAAGAGGACTATACTGCACGGAAACATCGTAAAATATTGGCAGTTCATTTTTAGGTCATCCATAAGTAAGGAGGACTGCCTTCCGTGAGGTCTTTTAAAGGGAAACTAAAAAATATATTTTTTATTTGACTTTTTGAATTTCAATGGTCTTGTTTTGGTTAATGTGTTTTTGGACGGGGGTGTTCTCTATTTCCTTCCATACAAGACAAAATGCGTTTTAGTTTCCTCTTTAAAGATCTCGCGGAAGACTTTTCCTCCTTATCACTAGCACTACGTTCCTTAGCTTAGTTATAGTCTATATCTTGCTGTAACTATATCCTGGAGCAATTTAATCTTTATCTATAGCCATAAAATATCGAATCAAATCTAATAAAAAATTTAATACAATCTGTTGCCGCTCTGGCCTCGCATGTCAAAGATGCTGGGTTCGAATCCTGAGTTAAGCATCGATGTTCGTCGTGGATCAGAATCTACTCTAAACTACGCGTCCCGGCTTCATTAGCTTAGTCATTGTAAAATGCAGTATCCCTGTGAAATACCTCCCAGAAGGCTTTTCCTCCTTATCACTTGGACTACGATCATTTGTCTATATATTTTTGTAACTATATCCGGGCGTAATTTAATCTTTATCTGTAGTCATAAAATGTCAAATTAAATCTAATAAAATACTAATACAATCTGTTGCCACTGCCTCGCATGTCAAAGGTGGTGGGTTCGAATCCTGGGTTAAGCATCGATGTTCGTTGGGATTTGGAATCCACGCTTAGCTATGGTCCCGACCTGATTAGCCGTGTTATAGTGCAAAAAATTAGGTTGTTGAACGTAAAAACCAACCAACTTATCATGATTTTAGCAATGTGTTATACAATCGTTATAAACGTTTGGTAGAGAGATAACGGTATATTAATACCCTTTATAAAAAGATTAAAAAAAAAAAAAAGTAACCCATAAAAAATATTTTTACTATATAAATCTCTGTATGCAACTTTTATGTGCAATTGCAACTTGTCGAAGGGATTTTGAGCCCAAGAAAATTTCTATAGTATTTGAGCACTACGAACATAACCATCGCTTGTGTGACATTGACTAATACCCCCCCCCCCCCCCAAAGAAAGAAATTTAATAGAAGATTTTGTCATCGACGACGAGTCTATCTGTCAAGTTTTAGCTCGATTGGACGTCAAGTGGTATGTCAGTCCTTCAAAATTGAAATAGAAACGTGGGTAAAAGCGACCTTTTATGACAGTCAATACGTGATAGAATCTAAGGATAGAATGCATTGTCATTGAAAACGACTATCTACCTCCCAAATTTGTGCTCGATTCGATTTTAGCCTCCTTAAATTTGCCTGGCACAAAAAAAAAAAAAAAAAAAAAAAAAAAAATAATAATCGAATTTAATATTCAAATTATTCGAATTCAAAAACCCTCCTCCAAATTAAAATCTCTCAATTAGTTTGAGATTCGAATCACATAGCAATATGCAGTGATAGGTTTGGCTACAATAATTCATTAAAATTACATTTGGCGTCAAATCAATCGCCAATGTTGATATGGGCGGGGTTTAAGGCCTTTTATAATAAAGGCGTGAGCAATTTGTATTTTATTCATTGCCATTGGTACGTTTGGGGTCGGTAGTTCGGTTTTTAACCTTGCGCTGACTAAAAAGAGTCCCAACTTTAAAAAATTTTTAGACCCAAAAATTTTCATTTGCGGCCCCGACAATATATTGGAAATATGCTTTATTTTTGTTATAGAATACGCTGGTACTAAGGAAGTGCGGTGGTTTCCGAACACCCTGTATATATATATATATATATATATATATATATATATATATATATATATATATATATATATATATATATATATATATATATATATATATATATATATATATATATATATATATATATATATATATATATATATATATATATATATATATATATAATATGAACTAAAAAACTATACTTTTTAAGAAACAAAGTAGTCACTGAATAAAACAAAGTTTCTACCACAAAACTTTTCTAAACATCGCATTTATTCCCATCTAGTGATCACATCAAAGTGTGCTACAGCTGATACTTCAATATGTTTACATGTTGTAGAATGCCTACAATAAAGCGATATAGTCTATGATATACCACGAGACCAGCATATCTCATCATCGAAAAAGGGAAAAATAAGACTTCATGGGACATAAACCATGTTCTATTATAGTGATAAACATAAACCGTCGTGACTCGGGGGTCATATGCTATGGTTATTGCACTTTTGAAAGCATTGTGTAATAGCCTTTCAAAATACTTGGCATCCTTTCTATCTGATGGGCTCAAATAGGCTTATGCTTTTATTGAAAATATTTTATTAAATATTTATACGAAAAGTGGTTTTGCGAAGAGTACGGTAACAAAAATAAAGAAAGTGGCCCATCAAACGATTACAAAATGATTTTGTTTATGTTTAAGTAAGTTAAAAAAAATTATTTAAAAAAAAAGCTTGTTACAGTACGATGAATGGGGACTTATTTGAAAATGATATTTTCTGATTAAGTATGGAATAAACGCACACATAAAACATCGGTATCCGTGGAATCCTCTTTATAAAACAGAATAAATAAATTAAATGGGGAAATTTACTTTCGGTTCAAATCGTGCTCTTTTATAAGTATGAGTTAGAACGCTACATCCATATGTTACATCGAATACTAGAAAATAAAATAAAGCAGCCATTAACTAAATTTTAACAGGATATATTTCTTATTTAATTGCAAGCTTAAAAATGACAAAGACTTAATATTCCACTTTCTTCAATCAGCGCTATGGCAATCTCTCCGATTTAATGTCCATTTCTATTTCTATCGAGATACAAATTCAGTTAGATGCTTCAGTTTTCCGTTTGATGAAGTCGAATGAAGCAGTTGATGCAGAGAGCATTACAGCTGCTTAAATGAGTATTCTGTTAGAAACAGAATGCAATTTAAGGGTGGAACTTGAGTGCTTCGGAGGAAAATAAATAATTGCATATTTCATTGAATCTGAGTTAG
Organism: Linyphia triangularis; assembly: GCA_963978545.1. Taxonomy (NCBI): domain Eukaryota; kingdom Metazoa; phylum Arthropoda; class Arachnida; order Araneae; family Linyphiidae; genus Linyphia; species Linyphia triangularis. Next base: position 66,497,622 of record OZ021725.1, read on the forward strand.
AGAGCGACTAAACGATCAAGTCCTTAACTTTTAACGTTAACTACTTATATTATATTCAGATTGATGAATTAAAGTACTTCAAATAAATAGTTTCACAATTTAATATCCAAGGTCATGCGTAACAATATTTAGAATTACGATGTTAAAGAAAAGAAAATGCATGCTATGGAAAATATATAAATTATTTTCTTAATAATATTAAAGAATTGATTATACAATCTGTAAATTAAAAAAAGGTAATTAGTTATTGTGTTGTAAAATTTTAGCACATGTTTTAGTATAGCAGAATGAATGTAAAATAATTTTGGTAAAATGACAAAAATGCTCATTTTTTAAAAGATTTATATTTTCTATTATGCTTTAGGTACCAAAGGTAAACTCAAATTTTATACTTTAAATGGAGAATGATAATACTTCTCCGAATATTTACAGTCATGCTATTATTTAGAAAAAATGCAGCTAAGTTGATTAGATTTAAGATTAATTCTTAAATTTTTTTATAATGTGATTGAAATTTGATGTTTTTGAATGAAATGTGATTGAGATTGCAAGTACATAATTTAAAACAAAATAAATCATTTAGGAAAGCATACAGTTAACAAATTTAAAAGGGTTCAAATACTCAAATTTAAAAGCCATTTTAAAGCTTAAGCTGAAAAAATTCAAAACTGTTATAGTATTTACTACACAAAGAGTTGAATAAAGAAAATTGTTCTTTGGTTGTAAAATATTCGATTCTTTTTAGAACTGCTCTACTTTAAATTGTCTATTTCATTCTTAAACTTAGAAATATATTTAATACTTTTTATATTTAATACGATTAAATATAAAAGTTTGACAATTGAATAAATTTCCTTAATTAACTTATATAGAGTATACAAATGAACGAATCATTCACAATTATACACATTTTATAACCTATAGTTAAACCTTCAGGTAATAATTACCCTAAATATGACAACATTTTAATATTTAACTATATTCTATGAAAGCAATTGCAGCATTTTTGTTTTAATTCAACCTATAGCTAAGAAGTACAATTTAAATTGACTTTGAAAAATAACAATACCACGAACTACTTTTACATTTCAATTAAGATAGAATTAAGATTTCGATTAAGATAGAAGTTAAATATCAAACGAAAGATTTCGTAATCTAAAATTGCTTGAATGATGATTAAATTTCAATTTATAACATTTCATTGATAACAAGTTTCTTTTTTGTATAATAATCACACGACGTGGTTTGGTATTTAATTACGATAAAAAGTATATAAAAAAAAATTCTTATAATAGACCATGTTAAATATTAGAAGTCAAGGTTTGATCTTTTTTGAAAGATTCACTTCAATTTCAAAAGATGGGCTGAGAAGAATACAAATACTGTTAAATAATAAAACAGAATTTTAATATTGATCTAATATGTGTTGATAAGTTTTACTTAAAATACATATTTAAGTTTTAAAACATATTTTTTTATATCAGTATTCTTATTTTACAAAATAGGTAGGAATCATTTAAAAAACTTTTGTATTCTAAATTTTTTTCATCGAAGTAAACAAACTTCTTCGTTTTGAAAACTGCATATGCATTTGCATTTCTAAGTTTCCGTTCAGAAGTATTGGTGAAACTTGAGAACATTTGGCTTTCTCGCAAAGTTCTTACAATTTAATAAACATCTCACGTCTGTTTTATTAGATATTTAATTCGCACATAACGTATTAAAACATAACACCTCTCGCTTTCAGAACAATAATTATTCTTTTTCTTCTTTGTAAACATAACGTTACATTTTTCTAATACGTATAATAAATGTTGACCATGTAAAGCCATTTGAAGCCTGTAATAATAAATAATAAAAAAATAAAAATAAAAATAAAAAACATTTTACTCGAAATTTGATATACGTGCGATTGATATCATAGAAAAAGGGGAAGGGGGTAAGGAAAAAAAATTAGTTTTTTGATGTAGTATTTTTTTAAGACACTGAGAATAGAACAATTATAGAACATATATTCAAAACTTTATTAGATCATTTTCTTTTAAGATATTCAGAACTTCATTTACCACTTTTCCGATAAAGTACAGTTTGTACTTTAGCATTCAACATTTTAACCTGCTTGTACTTTCATATAAGTACTTAAAAAATCATATTTCCATATTGTAGCAAAACTTTGCATGATGTGTTTTAAACCATTATCTCAACAGTACGATGAAAAAAATGTAATGAATATCAGTTGATTTCTTCAAGCTTCAGGTAGTTTTAAACAGAATAACTTTAATTATGAATACCCAATAAAATATGTATTTAAATATTAATTAAATATGATGACTTTAAAGACTTCAAATAAAAAAGTCACTTGGTACTTTCCCTTTACCCTTAGTTATATAGTTTATTTTACTGCTATTATATTGATTAAAAAAAAGAAATTCGAAGCATTATTTCGAGAGAGTGAGAGAGACGACACTTAAGTGATTTCCCTGCAGTAGAAGTCAAAATGAATTGAGGATTGGTTTGACAAAACTTTTAAAGTTAAATTACTTTGGAGTGTATTATTTAACCAAATGTGAGAAAATAAATTGCTGCGGCACTCAGATTCATTTTTGAGGCAATTCGACCAGCTTTCATGGTGACCGTTACCAACAACAAGCTTTCTAACAGTTTGGCTGAGAGCCAACAACAAAACGTTCTTCAGTTGCAACCGTGAATGCTAATCATTCAAGGAAAATGGAGTATAATGAATAGTCCGAATAATTTGTACATTTGCCAATAAAAAGAGGGTACACAATAACAATGCGTAGAAAAATTATTCCGTAAAAGAAAAGTTGTCATGTCTGACGTTTTCTTTCGTTGTTATGTCTATGGCGCTCCACGAATTCAAAGTAGATAACAAAATGAAATTGATAAAAATCATTTTCAGGATGTATTGAATTTTCAAATTCATTTATATATATCGTACATCCTTTCATTATGTTACCAAGCTGTTATCATAAATAAAAAGCGCATAATGTTTTTTATTATTTCACATTATTGCATCTTAAAATTTACTAAATCTACGCATATATGCGCTAAAAAACGCATATATTTAGAGAAAAAAATTTATGATTAACAATTAAAACGTAGTATTAAAAATATTATATTTTGAAGATATATTCAATGTGTTAAAATACTATTAAATTTTTAGATTACTTTTTCAAAAAAGAATAAATACTCACACTCTGAGAGTTGTGCACTCGATTTCTACGCTTATGATAACTCATTCATTATTGTTTTTTTTATCGTAAAAACATATTCGAGAGTGGCTTATGAACAGCTATTTTATGGTTAAACTTTTCATCCTCGAGACAATTTCAATATAGGTTAGATTATTAATAATTACTTTGCAAATAATTAATCACAAAAAGTCTAGAGATAGAAACCGATATTTAATTTGACCCTGAAAAGAATTGTTTTCAAAATGCATTTGATGTTACAAAAATTTTAGATTAGAAAAAAAGAAAAAAGATTGGAAAATTGCTGATAAGCAAATATATTATATTAAAAGAATATTTTTTTCAATATAAGATATTTTCAACGACCAAATGAAATTACCCTTAATCATCTATATTTGGGATCGCTCTCCCAAAAAAAAAAAATTTCTGCCTGAAAGATTCGAAATAAACATGTCTGAGAATGTATATCCTCCTAAGACCTACAACTGTTTGAAACATGATTTAAAGCTAATTTTTATGTATATTATTCTTTTGGGTCTATGTAATGTACTTTTAAAGTTCAGAACTGATCCATTCACTTTAAGTACACTTAGACAAAAAATGACTATGCCCTTAAGCTTGCAAAAATTCTGAAATGTAATTGTTCAAATGTGAAATTTAATCAAGAAAGGCTGCAAAGCAATTTCGTGAGGACGTGATACATAAAAATACATTACAATTAGAGCAAAAAAAAATTTATTTGCGCTCAATATCCAGAGATCTGACAATGTGAGGAAAAAGTCTTAGTATTCATTGCTGGCATGTGCTTCGCACCAACTTTTCGTGACGTCTCTACTGGCAGGGGAACTGCTTTTTTTTGCCGTTTAATTACAGGCTCTAATTCGTCACAATCGGTGGAACTATCATCAGCTGCAGGACTGAATTCGGCTATTTCATGCAATGAAAAATTATGCCCCCGAAATCCGATGTGTATTTAAATGTACGGGGGGGTCTCAGGATTAAATTTCAGCCGACCAAACGGTATAGTGGTTAGCGTGCTAGCTCTAGACCGCGAGGTTGCGGGTTCGAATCCCGTGTTAGGCATGGGTGTTTGTAAATGTATGTTGGCTTGTCTGATGACGAATGTTTCGGCGCATTATAGCCCTCGTGTTGCTGACAGCTCCATAATCTGAAAACAACCAACCAGGATTAAATTTCGGAAGTAAATTAAATATTTTGATGGAAAAAAAAGAAAGAAAAAAAAAAAGACGTACAAGTTATATTTTAAATCATCTCATCTTCAGTTTTCATTTGATACCAAAGACGACGGTGATTAAATAAAAAAAATTGAAACATATAAAACTATTATAGAATTTTTGAAGGAATTATTATTTTTTTGCCGATGTTTGAGTAGGTCTGAACTTGCTGTGTAACAAACTTTATTAAAATCATTTTAATTTATTTTCAATTATTTCGGATGGAAAAACATCGAAGTTATTTTGTTTGTGTTGTGTTTGGCCTTAAAAACAGCAAAATAAAGAAAAATTCTCAAATTTCGGAAACTCAAATGCCTAATTAACATTTTTATCAACTCTTTTAGTAGAAGTTGTTTGAATATGAAAGCTTTTGCATCCCTTCAGAAGGAATTTCTATTTTTTTTTACTAGATAACTAAAAACTTTTAACAATTTTTTTTATATTTAAAAATTCTTTTGAAGTATGTATGAAAATTAAAAACGCGCTACGAAAATCACGTGAAATCATATAGAATCAAATGATGTAAATGTCACCACAGGTAAAAAAAAAATGCAAGTAGGAATGAGCGCATTTGTTATGTAGGTATACTCGTCTTTTAAACAATTACCTTTCTTTTACAAAATTCATGTCTCTTTTTGATTCAAATAATAACTGTGCGGACGAAAATACTAATGATAATAGTAACATAATAGAAGTAATAATATTAAAAGTGACATTAACAATAAAAATAATAACTTTACCTTATTAAAAAGAATTTAAATAAAAGTAAAATATGTTTCTAAATATGGAATTTTATTCAGATACTGTTTTGTTCATTATTTAAAGACAGCATAAAATATCAATTATTCATTGTTCAATTAGATACGTGTATGTAATTATATTTTTTGTAATTTTTTTTAATTACTGGTTAATTACATGTCTTATTTCACATAAAACATTGAGTATAACTTAATTAGAATATATTAATATTTTTTATTGCTTTTAAAAAATAATCGGATAAAATTTTTCGTAAATAGTTTATGTACCATTAGCTTATATTTACGTACTAATATAATTAAATTAGCAAGTAAATGTGGAGCAATTAGGAAAATACTACGCTTTGGGAAATTTTAATCACTTTTAATTAACATTTTTGCTAAAAATTTCGCAACAAGTATATAACTATTTATTCCAGTATTTGCCCAGAGCTATTACAACTGATTAATTACATTTATTTGTGAGTAGGTTTTTACCTAATAAAAACTACGAGTTAATTTCAAAATGTGGGTTATCTGTACAAGACTATGGGAGAGTTCAGGCACTTAAAAAAATAATATTTACTTTTGTGTTATTAATCCATTACTTTTACTTAATCTATTACTATGTAAATTGTATAACTTTTAATAAAAGTAATAGGTTAATTGCAATATTTTTTTTTGTAATTTTTTTATGAAATCTACTTAGGACTGAAACGAGAAAAATATAAAGCTAGACTAAAGTTATCTATATTTATTTGAAAATAATCATTAAAACCTATTTCACAACATTTTCAACCGATTTGAAATATTCAAGGTATTTTACTACTGAAGAATAAGTTTTACTTTATTAATTTCACGTTGTAAGGTCTTGGTTGGTTGGTATAATTTTCTGGCGCAAGAGCTCAGTAAGGCCATAGTAGCAAGCATATTTCATGACTTAATGGGTTTTCTTAAGAAACTTCCTACATTGCATTTCTTGAAAAATGTCTTGGTGCAAACTTCTTCACTTCTAACAAAGAGCCTTTTGTAATCCGACCTTTAATAATTAAGAATCGTTTGCTATCGGAGACAAAAATTCTAGTCCGAATATTCTCCTTCCGGTGTCCTGTCTCACTAAATAAGGGCAACTTGGCACAAAGTGGGTCGATGTCTACCCCCTGCACCCTTTCCCAAAACTCCCAACCTGGCATCGGACCAAGAAAGTCCTCGACCCCGATATTGGGGGATTGAGGAATGTCACATATCGTTGCGTTACAACACTCTGCCTCCAAAACGCAAATCAATAAACTTCCTACCCCCCCCCCCCTCACCACTATGCTTGTATACTCTCTTAACTCCAGCATTTTCTTGTTCTGTTATCGGCCTTTTCTTCTCTGGCCGTGTAATTCTGTAGGATAAGTTTTGTACGCAGCTGTCAGAAAAATCATCTGGTGAAAGCTAAATGACGGTGCTTACTTTTGTTTCGTGTCTTTGGAAATGGCGCTAAGTTGGTTTTGACGTTGGCTTCGATGGACGGTTTATCTTATAGGTGTTAGAAGAAGTTGATGTCGTTGTAGTGGGTATTTCAACTTGGTATTCAATCACTAGTTGAGTCAATGCTTTTCCAGCTCGTAATCTATCTTTTTATTCTCTGAATTTCATATTTTTTACGTACATTATATTTTATTTTAGAGCACTAAATCGGAAAATACTATTTTAACATTCAAGTTATTCTAAATATATATGTATGACTTGCTATATTGTTTTGTTTAGAGATTTTGTCGAAAAAAGGGTGCCAAGTTGTTTTTGACAAAAAAAATTATTATAAAATGTCAGTTTTATCGATTGATATTTTTTTACGATTGATAAGATGTGGCCGTTTGTACAAACATGAGAGATTTTTATCCCATTTTGAATCTTGTTGCTAAAAGGTATCGAAAAAGTCTCAATCGAGCATGGGAATAGGACTTCTCTCTTCCATAGGGTTTCTCTATAGAACCTTAACCTTCGTTAGTTAAAACATAAAATAAAAAACATTATGTCGTTTAAATTATTTTTAATTTCTCAAATTCTTTTTAAATAATCACACACTTCCTAGTTGTTAAAATTATGTATAAAATTTAATTTCAAAACTGTTTTTAAATGAAAAATTTATCAACAGCTAAGTGTAAAGAACAATTTACCCTTTTGAAATATAATTTCTGGTTCTCCTTAACAAATTAAATGTTGAGGTAAAGAATCAAATGTTATAAGTTGAAGAAAAAGCATCTAATAAGTTAAGTTTACGAGATAGATTAATTTGCTTCCTTACAGTGTAAGTTCTCAAAAGGTAACGCAGCATCTACATAAATAGTTTCTACTGTTTTCTAAGGAGAATATTCGGAATAGAGGAATATAAAATAGATTAATGGATAAGAGGAATATAAATCCTATATCCCAATAAATGCTCTTTACATTACGGAAAATGTTCTTCCACCTTCTTGAAAACTGAAATACTGGTCACTAGTCTTATACTCAAGTAAAAATTTATTTCGACAGCAAATCTATCGCATGTTATTGGAATGAAAGTTTTAAAGGGTGAATGAACAAAGGGAATTGCATCAAATTTTTAATAAAAACTTAATTCCTTTTCCGGAAAGGAACTTTATGTATTAAGAGTAGGGAAATAGTCTTTATTCACGTATTGTTAATTGAAAAGAGCTTTCGAAGCGCTCACGCACAAACCTCATTTCCTGATTCCTTTTTCTATCTCCAGCATAGGAAATAAAATGTTCCTCCTCTTACATTAGCGTGAGTTATGCAATATGTCAAAATTAGATGTATTTAATATTCCACACTTATATTTGTTGATATAGTTTTAAAACTATAAGATTCCCTCCCGGGTTTACATTAAAAAGTTCAAATCCTCTAAGAGAGCTATAAAAAAGGTGTTTGAAGTTTTGAATGAAAAATTTATTTAAAAAAAATTCAAATAATAACGTATTAATTACTTTTGGCAGTAAATCATCTTGAGTAATTTGATAAGCTATAGTAAATTTATATTCTTTAAAACTTTTTTTTCTAATGAAAATGTAATTATAATCATTTTTCGTAGTTATTTTACTGCACGTTTCTTATTGAGAAAAGTATCAGACAAAATAATATATATATATATATATATATATATATATATATATATATATATATATATATATATATATATATATATATATATATTAAAAGATATACTCTGCAGGACAGTTTTTCCAGTAAACTTGTCAGTTACATTTCTAAATTTTTATGTTACAACTGCAGTCGAAATAAATTCCATTTATTCATAAATCACAGTCCTTCTCAAATAGTTTGAGTTAGGAATTTTAAGAGTCTCCTGACAATGCAAAGTATTCAGATTGGAAGAAAAGAGCATCAAATGCTCCATTCCAAAAATAGCTCTTTTCATCGACCTACATCACGATACTAATGATCTTCCGCCTGTCTTATTCGACGGAAAAGCATTGGATTAAGAAGGGAAATAACTTACATTCATTGTGACACTTTAGCCCCTAAAATAGCTTCTGATATAGGACCAATAAAAATGGGATCGGACATCGTAACAAGATGTTATGTAGCAATAAATGTCGGCTTGTTGAAAAGTTATATCATTTTAGCGTAACTAGTTGGATTACCATTTATTACAACAAAAACGCTTATTCATAAGAAGTGAGATATTGTAAGTTGCTTTCTTTTAATATTAAAGTACACATAACTAGGAGGGGAAGGTTATGGAATAAATTCGGGAATTATGAAATACCATTTACATTTATGAATCGAGCTCCAGTTTGATCTTAAACCAAAAATAATCTTGAAGTCTTAAACCAAAGTGAATATAAACTTTAACTGTTTGTGACTAATTAAGTTTTGCTAAAAAATCATTTTAAGGATTTTATATTTCTATAACGAAAAAGAAAAAATAGTTTCATTTGGAGGGGAAAATTAAATAATCAGAAAAATATAATTATTTTTTTAAGAACTATTTTTGTTTTAAATTTGACAAAGACATTAACCAATATTTTGCGTCATTTATAATGTATTACCAATTTCAAATTGGCACCAGATTGAGAAATAAGCGAATGATTAGTGATATAGCCGATTTAGTAACTAGACCGAACCTAGATCTGAACCGAACCGAAATCTAGACAGTGGTCTCTTGACTATGATGAATATCCAGAATAGAAATGAAAACATTTAATACCTTGAAATAAATAAAACCAAGTAGTCCGCTTAAAAAACTTCGCTTTATAAGTAGAAAATCAAAACTAAGAGAAGAAGACAATCATTCAGTTCTAAGTGTATAACTCTGGAACTTTAGGACGTAAATATTATTATAAAAAATTATTAAACTGAAAAGTAATAAACTGTCAATACCTTAATAGAGAAAAATAATCGTTTTTTGTCTATCCAACAAAATCTGTAAAATTAGAAAATACTAGCTTTGCAAATGGTCCAATCAAATTCGACTGCGCAATGCTTGTTTTATAATAAGTATACTACAGTTCTGTTATCAACTAAGCCCATCTAAGCAATCCCCATCGAGTGTTAATGTCAGTTGATTATATACTCTCTTCTCCCCCTTCCCACAACCACTGATGAGCAATCTGAACCAGAAAATTAAACTTCAACAGTGTCTCGATGGAATATAAAGGTGTCGCTAATTAGAAAAGTCGTTTGGTTAGCGGCTGTGACTGATGAAAGCTGCGTTCTATATTCAGAAGCCCTAGAATCTGTGGCACAGGAGATGTACGGATGGCAGATGTACAGCTTCCATCTTAATTACTGCTGTGATCAGATGGGTTTGGTACGTGTCTCCTGGAAGCTATAAATATTAAGCGATTCATGAATATGCAATGAAGGAGTTGTTAAATTCTAATACTTTAATATATCTGTAGTGCGTATATCAAGAATGTTACGGGAATTGTAAATTGCATCAAATGGACAGTAAAAGTTTTTATTAATAAATGTATTGACAATTTTTAAGTTTTTGGATTTTTCGTTTACGTTGGAAGTATAACTTATTTTATTTTTTTTTACTTAAGGAGACTATAGGCTCTATTTATTTTTATTGGCTTTTGTAAATAAAATGTCCACAAAATATTCCATAAGACTTTATTATAAAAGTAATAGTTTTTACAAATAGAAGATAAATTATTATCACATAAAGTATTGATTTCCTTAACCAACGAATTCCAATGTTGTTGTTTTTTATCATTTAGCTACAATTTTTAAGTGACCAGCTTAAAATAAATGTAGACAAGACTTGAAACCAGGGGACAAAATTTTAATAAAATTAAGAGTTGTTAAGAATATATAATTTAACTATTATAAATTTTTCCATTTTCAAAATAAAAAACCAATTTTTTAATGGTTTTAAATATTTATAATATCTTTGATTTTTTTAAATTTTTATTTTTTAATGCATGCAGGCTTTTGCATATGTTTTTCAAGCAAGTTCATTTACACGTAAGAAATCGTAATCGTCACTTAACCTATCAAGTGATAAACGACACTTGAGTTTTTTCTTAATGTCGTTTCAAGACATATTTTAAATTTAAAGAGTTAAGGTAATGTTGGAAATTTAGATGATGGCATTTGACATCACTTGTCGAATGATGTTATAACATTTACTTCAAGCAATAATAATTGTTTTTCAGTTCTAAATTTATTTGTCGTCTGCTACTCCAAAAATAGCTTCAAGAAGAATTAAAAGCCTTAAATTTAGATTTTAGGTAGATTTTGTCCTGAATGGGTGTACAATTTTATTTTGAAACTTAAAATTGGCTTGGGAAGAAGAGAAAACGAAAAGAAAGGGGCTGTGGAACAATGAAGGAACGCGCTTTCCTAAATTTTTTAAAGACTGATATATTTGAAATTAAGATAGGCTACATAAAGCACACATGGATATACGAATATATTTTGGAATGTTAAATAACTTAGAAGAATGCCGAAAGATCATGCTCATCATATATTGCTGTCTTAAAGCCTTTGATATTTAGAAAGTGTACAATTGTCAAGTTGGAATTTTAACATAAAGTGTCAATTTTAATATTTTGATCTTCAAGGTTGCAGAGAAATTGGTAAAAAATGACGGGTATAAAATTTGCTGTCTCTATGCACATGGGTGCCATCAGGATTATTTCCACGAAGAGGAAATAAGCAGGAATTGCAAAATGGTTAGTATTTTTATTTCAGCCTTAATTTTTTTTTTGAAGTTAACTATATTTGTAATATAACATTAGCTAATAGTTATGCATTATACTTCTAATAGAATGAATAATTTTAAATCTATATTATTCGCCTTTTTTTGTTAAATTTTACTATTCTTTATTTTACCAAACCCATGTGGATGTCCGGAATATTTATAAATTTATAACTTTAAAAGTTAGTATTTTATAATCCCAAAATGTGTATGTATATCTTTCAATGATTTAATCTCCGAGAGGAGGGTTACGAATGATTTCTAATACAAAACGATTCATGGACGTTTTCAAATAGATGGGATAAATTTTAAATGGTCTGAACTACAGCAGAAATAGAAAAATAAAGTCCAACATTCCGCCATATTTTGTGTTGTTGATTTTTTAACGAGTTCCATATGATGGCTTAATAATAACTTGTAACAATCGAGGCAATATATTCCACTATTTCCGTCTCCCAGTGTCTGATGATGTATGAAAAATTCCATCTCTAAAATACTGCTGATGCTTCAAACTCGAAGCAAAAACATATTTTTAATGCAATTTTTTTCTTCTAACAAAGAATTCGTTCATATTTAAATGACCACCTGCTTTTTTCAACAGCACAAAAAACTTCAGAACTAGGCTCTTTTGTTACGGACTAGAGAATTTTCAACGACCTAAAACAAGTGTCATCCCTGTGAATGATTGAAATGAAAACTTGAATGATGAAAGGTGACGTTGACCTTCATCATTATGATGGATGGTCTAATATTTCTGAAGGGAAGTACGATGATAAACCTTGCTCCGTTCCTCTTCGTAGTGGACTTAACCAAACGGTTTTTAATCATGGACCAAAGAAGGGAGTCCTTCATGTGGAGCATGGGCCATCCGCTCATTGAGTCAATTCATCCTCCGAATGGAAAAGGGAAAATGTTCTTGCTCTATCTGCATTCCAAGCACGTAGTGTTTTGGATCTTTGCGGAGGATAGAAATGACCTATATTGATCTATTTATAGAATGTCTGGTATCAAGGATCGTGGTGTTGGAGTTTTGCTTACGTATAGAATTTAAAATGGGAGGCTTTTGAGTTCTATTTATTGTTGGGGGTAAAGTAATTGGGGGTTTTATATTCTGCAAATGCTTTTAGAGTTTTGTGAAATAGGGATTGTCAAATATACTATCGCAAACTATATCATACTAAAGATTTTGATTTGTTTGATTTTCAAGTATAAAAGTATCTAGTTTTTGTTATATGTCACTGAGTAGTGTAATGTGCTTATTTTCTTATGCTTGTTTATAAATAGTAGAGTAGTAAATTTACAATAAACTATGTTTTTGTTATCTAACTTCTATTCCTAAATTTTTCACAATTCAAAAACCAATGTATAAGAAAAAATAAATATTCAATGTGCCGTGAGCTTTAGTGGATTAATAAGTACAATGGGTAACCACTTTTCAAGCATTTGTGAACAATCCATACATTCTTAAATTGACTATTTTTTAGTGTATTCGAACGAATATAAGTAGACCAGAGCCTAGAACAAAGTTACCATAAATACGCCATGAATTTCATTGGATTAATAAGTAAAATTAGAAATAACAAAGAAACATTTCATATTTACAAGAAAACTCTAGTGAGCCGAACAAAGCTTATATTAAATTAAATAAATCAGTGATTTAATAACCTATTAGAAAAACTCAGGTTTTCCTATTTATTCCGAAATAGTAAAATATACACAAATGAGAAGAACATCCTCGAATGGCAGTATCAAAACCATATATCCAATAAATTACAGTTAAAATAATAAAACTACACTCTCAACTTTATCATAATAGTAATAGTCGTACATCCCAATTTTTAAAATTACTGACAGTCGCTGAAAGCATTGAGAAATTAATATACCGGCTGAGCAAGGGAAATAACTTACAATGCAGTGTTTTTTACTCATGGATTAGGATATGGCGTGGGTGGTCAAGGAAAAATCTGCCAGGCTCTTCTGTCGAAAGTCAGGCATCTGGGAGGCGTTGCGAGAATTCCATCGTTTTTCGTGGGCCAGAAAAAGAATTCTGATTTTCTCTAAGAATAGGAAAATTGTCTAGTCGTTGGGAGGAATGTGTGCTTTGTCATAGATGTCAGTGCTTTTACTCTCATGGGTCCACGTCTGTTTTTTTCCATTCACTCATCAGGACTTCTGATTTGGTATGAGGTTTAACCACCCACAATTAGTTAACTGCAGTATGAGAAAACCCATCTCCAATCTTGGTAGGTTAATATCTGCTCTTACACAGCTACAACCCTTGTGCCATTAGAACTAATATCAAACTCCAACTCCGCTGCTACAACCAGGAGATGTGTGTAAAGTGCTAAATTTGAATACCCCTATTACCAAATTAATCAAATGTACGATTGCATTGTGACACAATTCATATTTGTTCATATTTATTCTTATAATTCATCATATTATGTTTTTTTGCATCCCGTTACAAATGCACAATTAGTTCTTAGTGAAAATAATTTGTAGATTAATTGTAGTATAATTTGTAATAGATTTTTATGGCTATTTATTATATCTTAAATTATATCGTAAAATTTTTGGCATCACACAAAAACACCTCTTCTAGTTTATAATTTTTATTTCCATTCAAGTATGAAGTGTGCTATTTTATCGTGGCTGTTGTAATCAAAAAATATCAATGTAAAGTTCTATTTTATATTTTGAATTATCATTGAGAGTAGTAAAAAAATCAGCGATCATCTACAAACCTGTATATAGATAAAATATATGGGTAATGAAAATAACTATTAAAGTTTATAAATAGTTATCTAGAAGGCAGTTACATCAATAAGTATATATTTTATGTAAAACAATGAAAATTAAAAAGTTGAATACAATGAAACTTACTAATGAATATAGTATTGGACAAGAGTGCATTATATATATCTAGTAAATGGAATAGATTTGTATCGATTTCTATGTTTAAGATCACCTGTGAGCGTCACTCGTCTAAGTGTGCATTAACTCAACAACGATTCAATTGTGGTTTTGCAAGCTCATTTTATAACCCAACAGCTGTGAAAAGTCTCATATTGATTCACAAAACATGGAACAGGATTTCACATAAATATGGTAAACATAAATTTAATAGATTTATTTGTTTATATGATTTGATACTGTCTTCTGTGTATTTTTATTTATGAATAATTTAATTTAAAACTTTAATACTAGCTTTTAATAATGTCTTATTTTATAAATTTATTTTACTATAAAATTTCAATTAATATTGTAATTTTTGAAGTTATTTGTATTAATTTATTTGTTTATTAAAATGCATTTCGTTTTTGTTCAGCGGAATTATTGCATTTCTCTCTCAGTTGAGATGTTATTATTAATAAATTAGAGTAATTTGATTAATTGCAAATTGGTTTAGTTATAGCATATATTATTATTTCAAGATTTCACAATTGTGTATTGAGAGAATTTTTGACAAGAACAATTGCATTTTAATAATTTAGTGTTCTTGATAGGAATAATTCCTTCTTGGTTGTTGACAATAAAAGTAGAGGAAATGTTTTCTGTAGTTTTATTGTCAGGTTTGTAAATTTTGCACTCAATTCAAAGTTTATATCAACCTTTTATATGTTACTATTGTTCGTGAATGTTTTTATATTTTGAGAGGAAATATACCTATCATAATTTTTTAAGTTAGTTTATTATTTTATATAAAATAATAATAAAAAGTTCAAAATAAAACTCAATTGCTTTCGCTATGTATCAACTAACAGATAAACATAAGTGGTAATTCAAAATGCTCCATTTTCTGCATTTTTAAGTAAGAAACATAAAAAGTTATTATATACTTTTTACATTGCAAAGCTATAAAATATAATTACTGAATAAATGGTAATGGGTAATATATTAGTGAAGTCTAAGCCAACAGTTGTTCTCATTACAAATTTATCTAAAAAACACCAGTTAACTTTATACTTATAATGAATAAAGAAGTATACTTTTCTTAACTTTTTCGCATTTATTATACTAAAAATATTAAATACCTAGTATTATAGATTGACAATTTATTTTAACATCGTAGTTTTCTGTTACTGTCTTGTATTATATTGAAGCTACATTATTTTGTCTAATTTTTGCACTGTTACCTTCGAATTCCCGGTTTCATTTAATAGCAATGGAAGTCTTTAAGAAACTTCTGGTATTATGGATTATCACTAACATCTGTAAAAGTATTATATATCGAGATAATTAAAATAAAAACCAAAACGAATACGAACCTTAATTATTTTTCTGAGCCATTTTTTGCCAATTTTTTTGCATAATTGCATTTTATTATAAATTTTTTAAGAAGTTGTATTTTTAAAGTAATAAGAAATATTTGGGTATATTATATAGAAAAGGGAGAGGGGGGGGGGGGGACTGAAATTGAAGAAAACAATATTAACTAACTTTTATTGTATCTTTTATTTTCACAATTCTCATAAATCTCTTTCGTAATCTACTTTTTCTAGATCAGCAAAATCACGGTAGGCCCTCAAAGAACAAGCCATACTGTATTTTAGTATATCATATAATACGATACGCTATCTTAGAAAATATAACTTCTTACCAAATCAGAAAGAGATCCCAGCTTAAAGATAAGCATTCCATTAAAAAATAACACCACTTACCTTTAGTTTTAAAGTGTAAAGCATGCTTCTAATAATTAAAATGGATTTTTGAAAACTTACCTGAAAAACTTCATTAAAATTGAAAATAAATGTTACTGCTAAAAAAGTGATAAACAAAAAAGACAACGATTAAATAATATAGGAATATTCTTTGACAAATTTCTCAAGCATTTTAAAGAGAGAGAGAAAGAGAAAAAAAGAGAAGGGAAAAAAAAAAAAAAAGGGAAAAAAAAAAAGAAAAAAAAAAAAGAAGAAGAAGAAGAAAAAAAAAAAAAAAAAAAAACAGCATCCCATATTAATCAACTATTCTATAATACCTAGAATTTTCTGTATTTATTGCAACTATTACTGAACTTTCTACTTTAATCTAAATTCACTTTCGATAATATTTTCCTATCATATCGCATTTAGCATTTTATTCAGGAAACATTTAAAAGTACAGATTGTTTCCTAATATTTAAAAATTAAATTAATGTTAGGTAACGGTTAGGATTAAAAATGTGTTTCTTTCAAGATAAAAGGAATAAAACATTTAAATTTATTTCTATTATTACAGTGCTTTGTTTCACAAAGTGAAAGAAAATTTTTGGCATTTAAATAATTCCCCAGTTAAATAATACATTGAATAATACATTGAATGTACGTATCGTATTCAAAAAGGTAACATTTAAAAAAGAAAGAAATCGAAATAGAATTGTTACGTAGATTTTTAAACTTATTTGAAAAAGAAAGTTAAGAAACTCCAGAAAGTCTGTTACAAAGCATTTCATAACGTCTCCGCTCATTTTCAAATGACGCCAAATATTGAAATTTAAAAAAAGTGGTGAAAGTATACGTTTCAGATTGGGAATCTTATTAATCAATTTCTGCTCAGTGTGAAAAGTTTAAACTAATAAATTGAGTTATGACTTAAAAAATAATAATAATAATAAATAAATAAAATAACGCTATTTTCAATATGCTGGCCTTCTTTATTAATTTTTTTTGTATACTTTGAATTTCAGGATGAAGTAAAATTAAAAGTAGAATTAGAATTACTTCCTGTTTGATCTTATTAGCACAGTCATTTTTCTAAGAATGAGTAATATGAGTTAAAATAAATACTTTAAAAAAATCTAAATAAATTTTTTGTTCAGTTCAATGAATTTTGTTGAATGAAAAGCTATATTTTATACAATTCTTCCTTATAGATTTAAGGTTAACTATCTTGAAAAATATTTTTATACATTTAAAATTTAATAAATCTATATCTAGGATATACTACTTGACCAAATGAAACATTTCTTAACGTTTATGATGTTTAAAGTTTTTTTTAGAAAAAAATTAGATTATTTTTCCTCAAACGGGAAATGGCATATTTTATTAAAGTAATTATAAAATTTGGAGACAAAGGATAATATTAATTATTTTAAGTTAATTTTGAGACTTTTTGGACTCAAAAGCAACTATATATGTTTATGTTCATATAGGTAAAAAAGCAGTTGCCAGAAAATATTCCACTATAAATTATTCACTTTCTATATTAATATACTACAAAAACACTTTGTTTTTTTTAGTAGAAAAAAATAAGTTTAATCTGCTTTTGCTTTATGCAAGATTAGTCTTTACTAACCATTACCTAATTTTTTCTATTACAAGAATAATTAAATGGATATTATGGAAATAGAGGATATGTTAGTGAATCCCAATTCAATTAGTAAAATTCCATTTGTGCTGTTATAGAAGAATTGCAATGAATATTTTCAATTGACTGAATTAATTTATATAAAATTGTAGTATTGTATTAATATATTTGATAGTTGTAGAAATTTTGAATGTTAAAAAAAAATTTAAAAGGAATAGTTGGAAAGTGTGATTTCTTAATTTCAGAAAAACTTATTATAACTTTATCTGTATTGCCACTATCTCATTTCTGCGTGAATATTTTGCTTTTAAAATAAAATCAATAGGCTTAACAATTTTCTAAAAATCTACTTCGAGACAAAGATATTTTATTATGGGAGATAATAATGTTGAATATGAGATGCAATATGAAACTTTTCATATAATTTAATTTTGTGAAACATTGTCATGTAGAAAACATATAATCTTCATTTTTATATACATTATCATGTAAAAACATGAATTAAAATATCATATTAAAATTATTATTAGTTAGTTATTCAAAATCAATGATTTCATTATAAATTCTTGATAAGTTAAAAATATTTAACGTATGGAATAATGCATTTTAGGATGAAAATCATTTCAATTTTAGAGATTAAAAAAAAAAATTTAAAGATATCTTATAGAATGAATTCAAATCATTTAGAGTAAAACATGGTGTTTTGCGATGAAAGAGAAAAAATTAAAACTATTTCATTTTTAATCCTTCTGAAAACAAGATAAAAACCACATACTTTGTTTTCTGTTAATATTATGATTCTTTTTAGATAAAAATCAAGTTATATTTTTAAAGATGTTTCTTAAATTTAAGCTTTGAAATGGTTGAACACAATAGAGTAATTTGTTTTTGTCGATAAAATAAATATCTCCTACAAATATTTAACCAATAACTTTAGTTACTTGAAGTACTCAAAATATTTTACCAATACAGAAGTAAAACTAATAGTAAACCTAATGTTTGATTACTTTTTTTTAGTTCATGGCATTAAATTTTCGGATATACAATGCATTTATAAGATAATTTTTACGAAACTTTGAGAAATGTATTTAAAAATTAAAGACATTTTTATTCAATTTACATATACTCCTAATTTTTTTTTTTTTTTAATTTTCTGCAAACATTTACTCATTTTTTTGGATGATAAATTTTATAGTTCATCCTTAATAATGACTATATTTCGATACTTTAAGTTTTATATGATTTGACGGTACTTTGCAGTTAATCTTACATTAATTTTAAATTGAGCATTAATGGCTTAAAAGCTTACCTTTATTTAAAAAAATCGTACTTTGTTGGAAAGAAAATCCATGTAGAGATTTATTTTACGTATTTAAATATAATAAGTGCGATAGTAGGTACTCAATCCTAAGTGATTATTCCAATGCATATTTAATTTATATCCATATATTTAATTTATTAGTTTTTCTATTCATTTGTGACAGTTATTTAAAAAATCCTACGTAAGAACTATCTAATAAAAAAGGAATAAAAAAAGTAAAAGCAGATTAATTTGAATGTCAAATTTCTAATTTGCATTCCATATTTTAATAATATGAAATAAATTAGATTAATATTATTGAGATACAATTAGCAACATAATTTTTATTACTATTAAGTATTCGTGTTTTATGTGTTTAATTATGTTTATGGTTATTTCCAACTTAACATTTATTTGATTATATAAAATATAACATATTAGTATTTATTTTGAAATGTATTAATTTTTACATTAACTAATGACACTTGAGAAAGAAAAAAAGAACTTTATAAATTAAATAGTAATTCTAAATACCTTTCATCATGATATGGTGAGATAAGTAAATTTAAACTTACCTACCCCTGAAAAACTAATATATAGTAGACAACAGTGCATTTCTAAAATTAAAACATTCATCTGGCTTTTAAAGTTGAAAACCACGAACTGAGTATTTAAATTCGAAGAATTTAATGGAAAACTTAGAAGGGTAGTTTAAAAAAGGAACCCAAATTATGTTGGAATCACGAAATTGTTTGCTAGTGAAATGAAAATTCGTTCACATTTCTTAGAATATGCATATTATCATTCAAAGCCTAAACTTTAAAGCAATGTATGGTAGTGTTTGTGTGTTTGTCTGAATGACACATATTTCAAGCGACGAGAGTACAAATTAATAGAGTAAGTATATTAAGTTTGGAATTCTTAGTTCAGATTATTTATTTTCAGAAAGATATGTCCTTTCGTTCAATAGGTATGATTTGATTATCTTATAATTAAAGCAGAATATAAAATAGAAATCCGATCCTATTCAAAACTCCTTCCATTCGGCAACTTTTTTTCGAATAATAATGAACAGTTTATAGAAAATTAAAAAATATTTGCATGAAAAGGCATAAATATATCATAAGTAGAGTGTTGACCGGTCTATTAAACCTTGCATGGTTTTGAAGATTGTCTCAAATAATCTTACAAAAACCTTTCTTTTTTAAAAAAAATTTAGTCTCTAGTTCCTCTTGGCAAATTTATTTTTGTCTCCAACGCAGGTCAATCAAAAGCCAAGAGTTAAAATTTTCCAATGTGGATGAATAATCAAATCTTACAAGTACTATAAGCAAACAGGTTAAAAAAAATGTGAAACATTGTTTTTAAGAAATATCAAAATTTGATGGGTGTTTCATCATTTGGCTAATTTTCGTAGCTGATAAAAGCTTTGACTTCGAGTAATTTTTGCCATACTTTCTTCACGATATATATAGGGGATGTGAAATAAATTTAAAAAAATGCTTATTATAGAAAAAATGACAAGTTTTAACATCCTATGTTTTTTCAAGTTTTCAATACAAACAAATTGAATATTTTTAACACCTATCTTAGTAAAAACTGTCTTGTTTCTAGATTTATAGCCTTATGCGTTTTAGTTGAAATACATTTATAAGACTGCAGTTGTCAGAAGTCCACACTCATTTGACAGACTTCGTTCAATGTAATGAATGGAACTTACTCGGCTAAACAATGAAGTCGTCTCATAAACAGTTAAGTTTCCGATAACAGGTCCATTTCCTCTAAAAAAGTTATTGGGACAAACACTTTGTGTCATAGTGTGTTTGTTCTACATAAAAAAATCTACAGGTGTGGGGTTGTTGTTGTTTTTTGGGGGGGGGGGTGTCGATCTTGGTGAAATTCTGCTTGTTTCATTTTCTAAATACGAGGAAGATTACTGTCTGCGTTAGATTTAGAAAACCCTTTCCCCTTATCTATTTCAATTCTTCAAGGGGTAGAAGGCGTAAGAGTATAGTTTGAAATTATCTTGATGAAAACTAATTTTTGCTTAGTTAATCAGTTAACCTTCGATACAAAATGAAGGACATTGGCTGAGATTTTGATTAAACCTCACTATCCTTATTTCCAATTTCTTTACTGGTGTGATCACATGTTAAGCTTAACTTTATCATTTTAAACCAGTTTTTATATTGACTAAATTCCAGATTATCGAGAATACAATTTCATTCCGATGTTTTGTGTTTAAGGATATGAAATCGAGGATAGAGGCTGACATGAAGCATGCTCATAATTCAGAATCGACTATCAATTTGAACAGGAAAACGCTGGGTGACATTTATTTGAGCCAAGTAAAATCCGGTGCTTCAAATACTTAAATAGTCAAATAGTTTCAAAATGAAATAATATTTTACCCTCTCCTACAAATTTGCTTATTTCAAAACTTCAAAATAGTTAAATCCTATCACGTTATCTATACCTATTTGTTTATTTCGATGAATGTTTGAAGTTGGGTATTTTTATCAATATATAAATTTTTAAATTTATCAAAATAAAATAATTAGAAGAAGAAAACAACATGAATATGTGACGCTATGCATTTTTATCATTAATAAATTCAGAAATTTATTCAAAGAAACATATTAGAAGACATAAACAGCACGTTGGGTGTTTTTGTGGAATTTTAAATTCTAATTTGCATACTAAATGCCTTAAAACTCATATTGGTTTCGAAAAACAACTTTTATAAGTATAAAAAATCTTTCTTAAATTAAAATTTCCATAATAAAGCAAGGTTATATTTGAAAGTTAGTAGCTAATGAATACTTTCCATATAAAACTTTATATTCAAGATTTCAGTTTTGCAAAATATAATTGCATTTTAACTATTTATAATGTCAATAAATGCAGAGAATATTAAAATGAAATCCTACAAGACTTTCTCAGTGAATTGATTCTTAAATGTGATTTATACCCATAAAATACGTGTATGAAGTTTTCAGTTTGCATAACAAAAAGAAAAGATTTTGGGAAAATGGTAAGGTAATGGGTTTTTGGTTAAGACAAACTTTATTATTGAAAACTACAAATATTTTCTAATTTCATAAAATCAATATTTTGTTTTTGTATAATCTTGAGTTACATCTTATTTTTTTATTATAGTATGGATTCCAAACACACTTTTGAAATTTATTATGCTCTAACGTATTCAAAGACATATAAAATTTCCCTCGTAATATCAATATTTGATTACTTACGAGATCCTTTCTAAATCTTAAGGAAAAAGTACTTTATCTTTTCCCAAAGTCTTTTGTTCTGTTCCTTTCCGGAAATTCGTGATATGAATGTTTAACATGTATGAATTTCAAGTGGTTTTCCGATCAAAATATTTTGCCGAGTTTGACAACTAGTATGAGTTTATACATGGCGTCTCAAAAAAGGTTTTACAGGATTTATTTCTTTAGCATTTAGAGATAGAGCCAGTGCTAGAAGTGTGGGTAGACGCTGGGTGACGCGTCCCCCCCCCACCCCCCTTTTTCAAGAAAATACCCATGTGTCCTCCCCCCCCCCCACACACACACACACTTCTAAATTCATTGAAATCTATCCCCTCACTTTTAAAAGCACTCAATTTGTCTAAAAACTACTAAAAAAATAATAACATTAACCTTTAAATGTAGTGACACTGAAAAAACGATTTAAAGTTTTCAAATATTAAAAAGAAAGAACTATTTATGCTGACCAAGGACATACAGACCGGAATTTTTTCTGGATCACTTTTTTGAAGTCAGGGTGTTCTAAAACGAGAAGAAATGGGGAAAAAAAAAAAAAAAAAAAAAAAAAAATGCCTGAATACAACCCTTTGTTAATATATGGGTAATTGAAGGTAAAAATTCATACTATTATAAAAATGTATCATACTACTTTGTATTAAAATATAAGCATTTTTATTAACAAATGCTGTTACTCTTGGTCAATATTTAACTTTGGTGGAAGTCTCTTTAAAGTTCAATTTCTACTCTTGTTTTTCATAAAAAGACAAGCCATTTAAAAGAAGAAAAAAAAAAAAAAAAAAAAAAAAAAAGAAGAAAAAAAAACATTTTAGAATTCTCAATTAGTTTAATTTCATGAAAGTATGCATACTTAGAAACACTATTATAAACAGTCATGTATATAATGTTGAATTATTACCTTACTTTATCTTTTACTTTCAAGTAAAGCTAAGCTGCAGATTATCCATTAAAATAACAACAAATTTTGGAAATTATAAAATTTATCATTGTGTTTGTTTGTGTGTATATGTGTGGGGGGAGAGAACACATGTCACAAACTTTTGGCCATCCCCCCACTTTTTTTGTCCCCACTTCTACCACTGGATAGAGCATAGGTAGAAATTTCAAATATGCTTAAAATAAAGGAATAGTAAAATAAAGTAAGGCTAATTTATGAGAAATAGGAGTGCTAATCTTTAAAAATTGTCAGTTTTCTAAATTAACTAAGTAAACTAACTTTCTGAACTAACTTTCAGGTTCCATTGTCCCCACTAACCCGTACACCAAATTTGAACATCGTAGGTCAATTCGTTCGGGAGTTATGCTGACCACGAACATACAGACCGGCATTTTTTCTAGACCACTTTTTTTGAAGTCAGGGTGTTCCAAAACGAGAAGAAATGAAAGAAGAAAAAAAAATTGCCTAAATACAACCCTTTGTTAATATATGGGTAATTGAAGGTAAAAATTCAATGCTTGGCATTTGAAAATCTGTTGAAATTTACTATTAAATTCTGCGCTTAGATTGCTAAAATCATAAAATGAAATTCATACTTTTTAATCTTAACTAACGAATTAATTCTTTTTTTATATTCAAGTAAATATACCTTTTAATGAGAGATAAATATAGATTTATTTCCAGTATTTAAATCAAAATTATAAAATTTTAAAAATGAAATATTCAATGTATTATCCAGGGAGGAAAAAAAGTGGGTCGAAGAAAGTGGATTTTTTTGAAAAATTATGTCACAAACTTTGAAATTTTAAGAGCCTCTGATCGATGCTATTAAAATTGAGTAATTTAAAACTAGGTATGAAGACCATCACACAACTTTTAATAACACTATAATGCTGAACAGCAATTGTGTGCTCCATATTTTTGTTTAATTTTTTAAAGTAAGGTTTACCAATGTGCTGATTGGCGATATTATTGGCGTCAAAAGTATTTGTAAGTTTCTAGATTTGGTTGAGAAAATTGATAAATTTAAAATTATAGATTTTTGTTTTAAAGAAAGAGATTACTTGATAAGATGACATGGCCAGTCATTTTTATTAAAGGATAAAGAATTTAAAGTTTGTTGAAAGACAATTTTCATTGTATAAACAAGATCATTTTTCAACTTATTATACCTTTTGGGCATTTTTACGGGAATTTAGGCACTTTTGATATTGAAAAAAAAACCTTAAAATGGCTTTATCACAAAGATTTAATCAAAATCAAAAATTATAAATTTGTGTTTTAAAGAAAGAGATTAAACTTGATTACATGCACATGACCAGACATTTTTATTAACAGATAAAAAATTAAAAAAAATTTGAAAGACAATTTTCGTTCTAAAAACACGATCGTTTTTAAGCTTATCATACCTTTTGCTCATTTGTATGGGAATTTAGGCACTGGTGATATTAAAACAAAAACTTAAAATGGCATTATCACAAAGATTTTAATCAAAATCTTATAGCCGTTTGACAATTTGAGACAAACCTATATTGTATTGGTAGGCATCGTCTACGCAAATGCGTTTTTGACAAAAACCTTGTTGTCCCATCTCATTCTTACGACTAACTTGGGGACCAGATTTGGCTATGATAGCATGAACCATTCAGAAAACACGTTGTTCATGAACAGACACACATACAGATATGTAAACTAATTTCCAGAAATAATTACTCCTTTTTTTTTTTCTTCTTTTTTTTTCTCAGCAGAACGTCATAGAGATAAATAATAATAATAATAATAATAATAATAATAAAATAAAAAATAAAAATATATACATAAAAAAACAAAACACACATTTAGCATCAATATTTCCCCCTATTGCAATATTTTCACTATGCTTTTATATATTGAGTAATTGAAAAAAAAATTAAGTATATAAACTTTAGATAGGATTTTGTTTGAATATTTTTTAATTAAATTTGCGTCAGGGAATTAATTAGCTATAACATTTTAATAATTTCTTTAATTGTTAGATATGCTTCAATTTTACTTAGTTACGTCGTATGATAAGTTTAATATGGTGAAAATACAAATGAATCAACAAAAATTGTGTAATGTAGACTTTTTATGCTTTAATTTCGTCACTAGTGATATTATAAATCACTAATACAAAAAATACATTGGATTCATCAACTAAAATAGATTGACTGTATGTCTCTAATATCATACGTATTTCCTAAAATAATTTCAATAGCAATGGACTTGAACACAATACGAATTCCAAAATAAAATACTATTTTAAGAACATAAAAATAAACTTTTTATATAAATATCAGACTTAAATACTACAACAGTACTTTAAGGTTGTAAAAGAAATCATTTAAAAAAATGGCACGAAATACTACGTTGATTTCCAGAGAACATTTTTGCCCCGAGTCTTACGAAAAGTCCCTTTAAGCTGCCTTTGTCGTCGAATCGCATTATTTCGAATGCGTATATTTCCCATGTGTAATAAACTCGGAGAAACTTAAGTCTCTCAGAAATGTAGAAATGTAATGCTCCATTACGCAGTAAACCAATCCATTCCCTACTGAACTTCTCCGAATATTTATCACAATAAAGTTTTCAAATGTAGCGCATTTTTCGTTATTCAGTTTTTAATGTATATAACAATAATGTATTTTTTCAAGCCACGTTGAGAGAAAAGTTCAATATAAGAAAAGGGATGCATCAGACGTAAAAAAAAAAAAAATTCTGAAATGTTTAGTTAAATTCCAACTTAGTTTAGTTATCTTTTTTTGCATAAGTTGTTTAAGTATTGAAGGGTGTGATAAATTATTTTTTTTTATTAAAAAAACAAATGTTCAGAAACTTAGCTCAAGCATAGTTATATGAAATAATCGTTCTTACAAATCATAGAAGAATGTTACAAAATTAATTTTTAATTATACTTCATAAACTGAATAGTATAAAATTAAAACATAAATAAAAAATTGATTGAAAAAATTGAGGCAATAAAAGACGACTCAACGAGTTTCCCAGTTTTCAGAATGATTTTAAACAGCACAACAAAAAGAAGTGCGGATGGCATTTCCATTTAGAAATTAATAACCTATAAAAGCAAGTTTTTATATAAAGCCTTCATAAGCATTGCCAACTTTAATGTGCAATTTTAACTTATTTAAGTGATTTTGAAGGCCAGTGGGTTTATTAATCCTTCGATAAACTTATCGTAGCGTGCGTAAAGGCGGTCTTTTAGTGACAGACCCCAAAACTGCATAAAAAGCAATTTCATTGAGAATGAATCTCTCTGCAAAGTCCCAGATTTTTTTTTGGATGATAGCAACTTTCCACAATGAAAAAGAAAAAAAAAAAAGAAAAAAAAATAGAAGGAACTATGTGACATAAAAAAACATTTCTGAATCTCTTTATAATGCATTACAAATTATTTCTAATAAAATTTAAGTGGATTTATCCAAAAATGAATCGCAAGGAGTTTTTAGAACATACGTAAAATGTAAAAAAAGCGAAGCTGAGAAAAATGCATTTTAAACTTTTGGCAACAAGTGCGAAACACGTTAAAATAGTTAGTTAAAATAAAGATATTACCACTTAAAATCATTGGATTTCCAAAATTCAGACTCAAAATTAAAGCTAGTAACATCAGCAGTTTTTATTAAAAAAAAAAAAAAAAAAAAACGTCATTTTTGGTGATATTTTTGTAGTTTCAGTGTCTCATGTCCCATTAATAGTTCCGTTCAAAAGGAACTTTTAAGTTGCCTATCACCGAAAAATATTGTACCAAATCTTGAAATTATTTATCGTTCCAAATAAACTATTATTATAAAGTAAAGTTCTTCAAAATTGACTCACACTTATAATTTTTTTTTATATTCTTCAAATAGTCGAAATTCTTTGTAAGCATTCTTATATATGTTTAAAGTTAAATCTACATTGTTTATACAAATTCTATGTTCTATATATATCCATATGAATTAAATTTTAATTTTTTCACACTTTTTTAAAAATAATAATAATATATGTACATTAAAAAAGCAGTGTAGTTTTCTATAATTTTGATATTAATAGTTAACAATTATAAGAAAAAAGCCTCTTTTGAAAGAAAATGTATGATTAAAATAATAAGATTGCTTTATATTTAAGAATATAAACAAATTCAATCTGTAATAATAATATTAATAATGATAAAAAAAAATATCTCTTGTTGGATTGAAAATAAAAAGAAGTAAATAAAATAATTGAATTTTAAAGAGAATAATTGTATAAGAATTATTATGAGACTAATAAAAACACAAATTTTTCTTAACTCAAAGCAAAAATTGCTTATTGTGGGCAAATTGACTAATAAAAAAAAAATTAAAAAAAAGAGAGAGAGTGATGTGCAGTTTACATTTTAACCAGCCAATCAAATCCTTATCTTAATATTCGCGTTAAAAATTTTCAGCTAGTGACACCTGTGGCGATTCGGGAAACAAATATGTTGCCTCTGTTCGTATGGGAGTTAATTCAAAACAGAGTGCATGTTCAAAGTAGGCATTGTCACAACACATCTTTAATAAAAAATTCGAATATTGATCCCCAATGCGTGTTTTATTTTTTTTTCTGGCGCAAAGACACTGACTGTGACGTCGTTACGCATAACTTCCATTACATTATTTTATAGAGTACAATACATTTTATGCAGAGCGGAATTAAGAATGGGTTTCATCAAACACACTAGTGTATGGCCAATCAAAATACACCTTTAAAATAGGTACTTTTATTTATTATTTTTTTTTTCCTATAAAACTTTGAAAATAATCTCAAACATATAATTGCCAAATTCTATAACTTTTATTGTACACATTTTATATATGCACTTGCTTAGAATGTGAAAAATTGTATGATTTTCTTCCAAACATGAAAAATTACATAGCCACGTAGTAGCCGTGACGTCAATTAACAATTTACCTGTGACGTCATATGCATAATCCTCAGTGAGAAGGCTCATTCGTTTTTATTTAGAAACTTTATAATATTTCTATTTAAACTAAATTGATCTTTTAGCTTTTTAATATTGAATTGGAAGTTTTTTATTCTGTAATTAATAAAAAATTTTACTCCTCTTTTAGAATAAAAAATCGAACTAAGCATTTATACTGTATAATATTGAAATTCAGTTCAAACTTTTGTTATCATTTATACTTAAACTTATGTAATAATATAATTTAATTTTATTTGCTAAAAAATCAGTTTTTGGTTTATAGTTTTTACATACTAGGAGAAAATGCGTCTTCTTTTCTATAGAACATTCCTCAAAATGTTATTGATAATCAATGATACACATACTAATGGAAATCTTTTGTTGAGTATTCAAAAGATCAAGAAGTAGAGTATGTTTTACCATAACATTTTATTTCTTAGTTCTGTATCAAATAAAGTAAGCTTCCTTCCTAAGGAAGCCTGTAAAAGTAGGTTTCTTACTATAATGAAAGATTTCCATGTTTTTTTGGTGAAAGGAAATGATTTATTCAGAAGAAACTTTGTTTTCTATGCTTTAAAAGTTACACAGCCAGAAATATTTTCAAAATATTAAAAATCGTAGTTTATATTACTAGAAGTAAATTATAAAAATTTACTTAAAAATAGTATAGATACTGAAAATATTTTTAAAGCATACACAATGATGAATACAAATTAATTCCTAAAAAACATACAATTACTAATAACTAATGATAAAAGTCATTAAAATCAAGATTGAACTATTAAGTTTATTATCAACTTTAAGAGTATCTTCACTGGCATGGATATTTATAAACCTAAAAATAATATAACTGTTAAAAAGAAAGTTTTTAATGTAAATCCTGTATATTAATTGTCAATTTTTACGTGCAATTGCAACTTAACGAACTCAGATCAGGTATTCATATTGTTTGACTACTACGAAGAAAACACACGTTCCAAATAATTTCCTAACTTTTATTTGCCTTTCAATGTATTGCCTTGAATACATTGCATTCGCAATGAGTCTGACTGCCAAGTTTCCTCTCCACTGGATGGCGACCAGTGGTTTAATTACCCTTCCAAAGATTTTACCACGTCAATCTTAATAGGAAAACGTTTCAGTCATTTAATATTCCCAAATTGTTACACATTTGAATTAAACTTGGTAACTAAGCTTGTCTGGATAAAAAAGCGTGAGTAAAAGCTGATAAGTCTAACTTAAAGCAATAGGAACGTATGTAAAAATATCAATTTAGTGACAAACTCGAAACACGATAGGAAACATTGTCATGTATAAAATCTGATCTGTAGTGATGGTGACAACCTCCAAAATTTGATATAATGCCTTCACACCGACATCAAATCTAACTGCCAAGCTTTAGCTTGATTGGATGACGGTAAGTAGGTTTATTAGTCACCCGAAGCGATAATAGTATTGTGTGTTGATGCTATCTTGTAGTGACACTGATAACTCCTAAAACTTGATACACTCTCAGGGACAACAAATCAATCTCCTAAGTTTCAGTTCAATTGGAAGACGGCAAGTGGGTCAACCGTCATCCTTAGTGACAATAGCATCGTGTGTAAAAACTTACTTCTAGTGGCAATGAAAGCCCCTAAAACTTGATAGAATTCAATGTTCTCACCATCGAATCTGTTTATCTTTCTACCAAGTTTCAGCTCTAGTAGATTAGTAGAGTAGCTCTAGTAAAAAATTATTAAAAATCCATTAAATTCGTATTTAAAATTTATACAATACCAAAGTAAGAGTATGTTTCTTAAATCGCTCTTAGTAATTAAAAGTTGAAATTTATGCTTTCGTTCCGAATGAAACAGAAATCTGTAAAAATAGCATTTTAAAATTTCATATGTATTTTTTAAAAGAAAAATGTACATGTATTTAGTAAATTTAACATATTATTTTAATACAAAATTCGTCAAAATTTTATTTTGCTTTATCTATTGCATACTTCTAGCAATTAGATGATAAAATCTTATAAATATGAGTGAAGCTAATATGTTAAAAGTTAATTATTCA
The DNA here is from genome assembly GCA_963978545.1 of Linyphia triangularis. Taxonomy (NCBI): domain Eukaryota; kingdom Metazoa; phylum Arthropoda; class Arachnida; order Araneae; family Linyphiidae; genus Linyphia; species Linyphia triangularis. Next base: position 66,527,853 of record OZ021725.1, read on the forward strand.
ATTGAAATTTTCATTGGAAAAAATTTATGTCTCTTGAACTTTATGAACAAAAAAGAGAAAGAGGGAAGTAGAATAATTATTTTAATATTTTTTAAATACAAGTGGAGCACGTTATCATATTAAGTTACGTTATCCTATAGTGCACTATAAATTTTTTCTAGGCAAAGGTTAATATTGTGCATCTTAGTGAATTTTTTTTTTTTTTTTTTTTTTTTTTTTTTTTTTTTTTAAGAGTAATTATTTGTTGATGTCATTAAAATTATGTGATCTTTTTTAAACAATTTTAGTTCTATATTCATGTAAAAGACGAAGTAGTTTTTTGTATCAGCAAATTTCGTAATCCAATTTTTTTTTGAAAAAGAAATTTATTAACTGTTGATATTAAAATTAGTTGATTTTAAAAAAATGTTTTAGTTCTTTATTCACATAAAAGAATTTTTTTTTTTTCATGTCAGCAAATTTTACTTCATACAGTTCACAGCTATGTATCAAGTATTAATTTTATAATCGAAATAAAAATGCGAAAGATAAAAAAACTTTACTTTTTTTTTTAATATCCTCAAAAAAGGGTATTACATAAAAAAAGTAAATATTTATTATTAATAGATTATGTGTTAATTTTCAACGAAAAGGTATGGTTATTTGAAAAACTCACTGTAAATTTTTAAACACAAAATATTTTTATTCAGTTTGCTATAATTAAAAATGTTGTTTTTAAATACTGTTTCAATATTTAAAAAATATGCTAAAAGAAAAGTATAGTGTTTTATAACAAAATTTAAAAATATTGTTAATTTTTATCTCAGTAAGTTAGAGAATTTTTAAAAGGACTATAAGAATTTACGCTTCACTGTTTACGTATTGAAAACAATGATTTTTAATTTCATACATGAAAAATTAATACCTTTTAAAAATGAAGTTCATAAGAAAATCTAAATTAGTACAAAAAGTAAAAAAATGAGCATTTAATTATTTTTCATTTACGTCAACCTAAAACCTATTATACGTAATCGCTCTATACGAATCAATATCTTAATTGTTTGTATTCTGATTCTTTTTCTGAGTTTTTTAAAATCTGCATCTATCCTCTTTCTTTTTTTCTTCTTACTTAAACAATTAGGGTCTACTGCAACCTTACAAATAAATTATACTTTTAAACGCTTGCATTATCCTAATAATCTCAAGAATTTTACTTTTACGACGTGAGAACAATCTTATTACAATATGAATAGTTCATAAAAAATATATAGCTTCAACAAACTCAGATCAGGACTTTTTTTTAGAAATTTAGCTTTTTTTCTTCTGCAGCGATAAATTGCTTCCAAGGCACATTGAAAACCTTAAGAAAATATCTCAAGTAAGTTTTCTTGCTTTCAAGCTTACATTCTTTATGGTTACACCTTACAGTGTTATATATTTACTCTAAGATGCAATAAACTGGATAAGTGGAAATTCTTGTTCGGATAAAAAAAAATATTGCGCGAATTCTATTACACTGATTAATATATGTATTTTTTTTGGGGGGGTGGGGGGGGGTAATTGAAGGTTAATTAATTAAAAAACATTATGAACGTCATTTACCTTAGCAAATCATCAACATGCTCTCCACTTTGTAGCTTTGGGCATGTCAAGTCGGTAGTCCAGTTTTCACTACGTATTATTTAGATAAACGTTTAAATGCCAGGAACACATGCTATGTGAAGTGTCATGCATCGAATATTGGATTACCGATTTGACACGCCACGAATTACAAAGTGGAGCTCATGTTGACTGTTTACTAAGATAAATGGTGTTCATAAAAACTCGATTGGTGATCCATTGTCAAAAAATATATTTATCTATGTACTAGTTATTGCGTTAACATTTATTTTTACCGAGCAAGATTTTTAGCTCATTTCTATTGTATGATTTTATTAAAAACAGAAAGCAAGTATATTATAATAGAAAATTAATTAAACGTTGATGTAGTGCGATGACTGAGCTTTAAAATTAAATTGCATTGGAGTATTTTGTTTTCATTTTAAGATTTCGATAACTTAACTGGGGATAATTCAACTTAGTCTTCCCGAATATAGTATCATTATTTATGAACTTGATTTAAAGAATACGCTGAGTTAAACTGCTACTAAAGGTCCTTGCATTACAAGTAATAAAAATAATCCACTTGAGGTTTAATCAGTTTAAATCAGATATGATACATAAGTAATATGTAAACTATGTTAATATGTTTGTCTTATAAAATATACATTAACCCATTAACGATGGTTGGCAAGAAAACTTGCTGATTGAAATTTCTTTTATTTTTTTTTATTTTTTTTTTCTAAGGAATTGCGATTGTGGTTTCACTTAGTGTTTTTCAAAAATCATAAAAATAATTTTCAAAAAAAAAAAAAAATTCAAACTATAGCTAAAATGATCTAAATAAACAAGGTAAAAGTTAAAAACAATGACTGTTTATCCATTTCAAAGCCACTTATTGATAGCCACTTATGAAACAGTTTAATGATATAAGCTGTTCGTATTAAAGTTAGTACTTTATATACTTCTACTAACATTTATTGCATTATTAAAACTCTTAGAAAAAGTAACTTTAAGTTTTAAAATTACAGTTTTATTTTACATAATTGTCCTTGAGAAATCGTTTACCTGGATAAATGATGTACCCCGATTATAATAATGAATTGGATGGAAATATATTCATCACCATTGTTCCTAAACTAGAATATTTCAATCAGTGTTGGATAAATATACCAATTAATTCTTCAATTCCCTAAAAATGTTGTTTGTTTGTTTGTTTTTTTCCTTTCTTTTTAATTTACTTTTCTTCAATAACAATTTTCAGACAAAAATTGAAACTCTCCTTTTTATTGCAAATACATCTCTTCTTCCTGTATATCTTTCTATGTCTGCCAAGTGATATTTCACTTTAAATACAGTAATTCCTTTATTCGTTCAATTAAATCAACTCTTCTTCAAATAAAAATTACAAACTTATCCTTTTGTTTATTAATATTTAATTTGAAAAGAAACAGCTTTAAAAAAATTAAATTGTAAGTTTAAGTTGCAATCGGCACTTAAGTGATCATTTATACTAAAAGAAAAACAATTTCCTTATCCAAACCTTAAATTCACACTAACTCAAAATTAACTTAATTAATAAAAAGGACATAAAAATATAGAGACGTAATTTGTAATAAAGCTAATAAAAAATTTCTATTTCGCCTCCATGAAGTACTATTTAAGGATGGGATGCACTAATTTTGTTCTTATAAACAGAAAATTGATTTTATGCATTTACAAGCTTAATTGTTATTGATAGGGGACAGTAAAAACTAAAATATAGTAGGAAAGTGGTTCAAAAATAAAAATCTGTAAATAATTTATTAATAGTTTACTTGGTTGGTTGTTCTCAGATTATCTGGCACCGTCAGCAACACGAGGGCTATAATGCGCGTAGTTTACTCTATGAACAATTAATTACAAAGCTTCGACTTTGAGATTATATAGCTATTAGCCGCTTACAAAACTACATAAAATTTTTATTGGTTCCGATTAACCATGCATCCATTTTCTATTCTATTCAATTACTCTACGAGCCAAATTTATTTATTTCAATTCTATAACCAACGTATGCAATCAAACTAGCCTCAAGTTCATTATTAAATTGTTTTCTTTTTAAAGAATCCATTATTTGATCTACAAATACCCGTAAGTAATTAAGTTTTATTCAAAATTCCAATGTCTTTTTGATAAAACATGGATAGTCGTTCCTTTTAATGTTTTTTATTCTTTGACCTAACTTCAATCTTTTTAAAGTTGACTGAAATATAAATTAAACCAAATAAATTTTATAAATAAAATAAATTACGATGGAAATATAAAAGTTAATTTTAAGTTATTCCATAAAACTATTCACTGCTGAACAATATTTAATCTTCATCAAAACTCTTTAAACCATCACTCATCTTTTATCTTTCGGCTCAAAAACTTGAAACCAAAAACTTTTCTTCCCCTTTTCATCCCTTCCTTAATCAATACTTCTTTTCCCATACATTCATTCTATCCCTCCATCAATTTTATCCCACAATGCCAATACACGCACAGACCACGCTTCGTCCGAACCGCCCCCAACATTCTCTCATATACTAATGGATACAATCTGAACTTTCCTTATTCCTCTTTATTTCAGAGAAACATACAAATCCCTTACATTCAGTAAATCCTTACGTTTGCAATTTCTGTAACATTTACCGTGTATTCGACTTTTTCAGCTTTAATAAGGGAAGAATTTATAAATCCCTCAAAGTTATTGAAAGCAGCTTTATTATTCGATTCATCGGACAGGAATCGGATTTGTTTGTATCTAAGAATCGATCTTTTTTATTCATTCTATCCTTCGGCGAGCGTCTTGTTTTCCTGTACTTCCGAGTGTTTCCTAATTGACGATCTCTTTCTTGTTTTATTTGCAGTCCCTTTCCTCTGAGTCGATTTATTTCTTGTACATTCTTTAGTACTAACAAGAATTAAAGACTCGGGTGTATTTTTTTTTATACTGGAATTGAATACTTTTGTTTTACGCATTGATGGTATTTACAGTTGATGTCGAATAACTTAATTAATACAGGATGGGTCAGCTTAATTTTTGTAACGCATTTTTCTTTTTAAAATTAGCAGAAATCTATAGTCTATTTTAAGCCCTTTATATCGATGCTTTATTCGAAACTTTACGTCGCAAATAATTCTACGACCCAATCCAGAAAATTATTTTTACACGTAGACTGTTGCGTAACCGAATGCTTAAAATGTATTAAATACTATGGTCCATTTAGAAAGGCTCAAATATTAAACATATTTCAATAAATTTAATTACATATAAAGCTATCTAACCATGAAAATAGTATTTTGTAAGTAAATCAAAGTTTTCTCTCTGACTGGAGTTCTTTTTTTTTTTCATTTTCATTTAAGCTGGTTAGTTGATTGGTTTATCCACTCAAAGACCAATTTTTTCCTCAATAACGACAAATTAGACCAGGATCTAAAATTTAAAGTGGATTCGAAAGGCAACGAACATTTATATCTAATCCAGTATTCGAACCGGCGACAAGAGAGTTCGGAAACCTAACAATAACCCTCAGATGGGAATTTTTCTCCTAGTAAATTATTTCATTGCTTTTTCAGCAATTTATTAATCTATTTAAAACATAGTCTCCATAGAACTTACTTGTATTATATACTAAAATGTCCCCATCTGTATATTTTTTGTTTGATATTCAAGGGAAAGTTTTATTTCATGAAAAGAAAGATACGGATCTACCTTAAAGTATTACATAATTATTCAAATTGATATTCTCTCTACTGGGAAAAGTCATTGAATAAGCTTGAAGTTGGTTACCACTTTAAAGTTGTTTAAATCTTTAAAAATATTTGTACAGTTTTCTCCGTTATTTCCAAGTTTCCATTTGATAAATCATCAACTTTAAGCAAGAGTCGTTCTTACTCCTTACAAAACTTTTTCTTTCACCTCATCCTTTCATCCTTACAAAACTTTTTCTTTCATCTCGTCGTCCTTTTACACTTAAAAAACTTTTCTTTTCGAAAACTATGCTTTAAATGTAACAAAATCAGTTAATACTCTAAAACTTCAAAATAAATTTTCATACAAGAATTTAAAAAAAAGTACCATAACAGCAGTTTCTTTTTAGAAACAACTTGATTACTCGCTTGCAAGAACAAGTAAAACAACGTAGCATCGTTAGAAACAATGAGGAGATGAAATGCACTTAAGTACGAGATAATCTCATTTCCCAAAACGAAGCAACAGACGTCACCAAATCCAACTCGCGTTAAATTTAGTACGAGTTTGATTCCCAAGCATATGGTAAAATTCCGTAAATAATTATAATGCATTAAATTTAGCTGAGAAAAACTCTTTAATCATTAACTTTTTTAAGGTCGAGTAAAAAGCATTAAAAACTACTTATATCGCATTAAAAACTTGCAAAAGATAACTATTTAAAACTTTATGGTTATAGAACATAAATAATTATAGAATAGAAAATGTGTAATATTTTTTCAAAATATTTTACCGTAATTTTTTAAGTTTTCGTAACAATTTGAGAGGCTGTTATGAATCTTTTAGTGAAGCATTGTATTTCGAACTATTTAGTTATTATATTTTAATATTTAAACTAAATTGTATGTTTTTTTAATTTTGGAAAAATAATATTTTGTTCTAAAAAAGTATTCTTGGGGATCTACTTCATTATAATATTCCTCTAATGTGTTTGCCCCCCCCCCCCCTTCTCCCACTTCTCCTTCTTTTTACGTTACTTCACAATACCAAGTACTTTTTTTAGCTTATATTTATTAATTTCTATAAAAAATTCAGTTAAGTTTCACAAAAGCAATTTTTCAAAATCACACAGTTAAAAGAGTCACAAAATAACCAGATTAATTTACCTTAGCAAGCATCAAAACTTAACAACAGATTCTAAAAACCAACACTACAATTCATTATAGTGTTTTTTCCGAGAATGCCTATTTAAATATTTTACAATCCAAACATAGAAAAAAGTATTTACACAGAGCACCATAGTATCTGTGTTACTTCTACTTCTCTCCAATTAAAACTTGGTATTCCCCAAAACTAACTTATAAACTTAACCAACTTTGTTTACAATAAACAAACACCAAACACAGAAAAATATCCCGACATAGCATGGAAAAATATTCCGGAAATTTTCCATAAGAAGAAAGAGTAAATACTAATTTTACTGAAAACTTACAGCTCTGAAGAAGCGAGATCAAAATCGCAATACAAAAGCGTTTGTATTTTATTTCTTCTGTTGACTTATAACACTGGATGGTAAAAATTATAGAATGTGTTGTCCTGTCGTCCACCGAGAAGCGTTTATGCCGATGCTTCTGAGAGTAAAATCCAGCGATTCAAGCTTCGTGCTCCTAGGGATCAATATTTTCTATTTGGCGAGAGGGTTACCATGATGAAAGGCTTCCATCCCGCCAAATGGTTAGCACAACCAAGTTTTTAAAACGTAAATAAAGTAAATAAAATATAAAAATAAAGTATAAAATAAAGCAGTTTCAAAACATCTATTAAAAGTATCATTGAGGTAGAATGGATTTTCCATTTAAAAAAAAATTATGGAGTGAATCGTTGAAATGAGAAATTGGGAGATGTTGCTCGCCAAATGGCATCTGGAACCTTTAGATACTTTTAAGATTGTCAGTTTCTGTCATTCAAAATATCATAGTGAATTTTTTTATTTATTTCTCACTGAGTTTATGTGTCATTTTTGTTATGGTATCTTCTAATTTCTATGTTTAGATTAATTGTGTAAATTATAAATTGTTTTATGTGCGCGTATTATACTTTTTAAACATGGGTGCTAAGATTAACTATGTTAATCGTTAAATTTTTATATTATGTGTCAGTTTAAGATCATGAACTTGTTCATTGTAATGGGTTGTTTAATACAATTTTTTTGTCAATGATCGCAAGTTAATTACGATAGGATATATACGATAGGATAAAAATGTAAACAGACCAAAATCCCCTAATTTATTTTCAGAATATAATTTGAAATTTCAAGTTTTCCATATCCCGACAGAGTGGTTTCGTACCTACTTTTTCTATTGATAACTAGATATTAATATCAATATAGATACAGAACTGGATAGAATGCTCTGATGACAATGCAAGGGGGGAAAACGCACCGGTGGGTTGATGGTGATGGGTGGACGATTATCCAATCACAGTTCACTATAGTTGGGTGTTAATGCGGGAAACCTTGTTCGGAGCTACAGTAGATATTTTTTTGCTCGTTATTACTATTCAAGGTCTACTATTGAAAGTTCTGCTGTGTACAATCGTGCAATCCGGGATTTTTTTTTTTTTTTCAATCTCTGGCAATCCGTAATTTTCGTCCACTCAACGATTTGGCAACGTCTTCATTTTCCCAGCGTTAAGCATTCTATCCAGTTGTTTATCTATATCCATGGATATCAAACGCTTTTCTTATTGCTTATGTGCTATGTGTCTTGTGAGAAAGCTCATCAACACCTTAGGGTATTAATAAACCAAAAAAACACAAAACTTGACTTGGTCTTCATTACCATTCTTCATATAAAGAAAAGTTACTAATCATAAAATATTTTTGTAAATTTGTTTCTTGATTATCTCTTGGGTGTAAGAAGAGCTCAGAACGACAAACGGGGCACATTGCAATCTCAAGTTGAAAACATTTTACCACCAGGTACCAGTGGCGGCTGGTGCAGGGGGCCAGGGGGGGGGGGCCTGGGCCCCCTCACTTTTTTAGATCCAGGACCCACTTACATATATGCTTGTTAATATTGTTTTGTTGTGGGATTTTTTTGATATTTAAAAAAAAAAAAAGCTTAAAACTTATTTATTCTGTCATTAGACATTAACTATTGTGAAGGGAGCAGGGAGCTCTTGCAACAAACTCGAAAATTTTTTAATCAATCACAGTCATTACTGCAAAAAAGCGACCCTTCTCTTAAAGATGCTAGTTTTCCTGGGGACAAAATGACCCCTTCTTCGGACGACCTTGAATTTTAAACCGATAGGGCATATAAGGTTGCGACTTTCACGTGACATCCTGTTTTGCCAAAGCATAAATACAAAATTTCTAAAACATCCCTGATCGCTCTGCTCTGGGGTGGACTTCTCTGTAAAGCAATGGCCATTTTTTGTAGAGACGTCGATTGCACGTTGGTCCTCTAGTATGACAGTGCGAAAAAAGTGGCTACAATAAATATCCATTGCATTCATTTTCGCTCTTTGTTTTTCAAAATGTAAGAGTAAGATTTTCTCTGCAAATTATTTTATTTAGATATTTACTTTTTCCCGAAAAATGTTTGAGTATTTAAATGTCATCCATATGATCGGAAGAAGTGATTTGTCTCACATTAATATTTGACATCTTATTAAATTATTAACGTAACTTACAATCCGATGCCATCAACGGAAGAATTTCTATACAGAGAATAACAAATTTTCTTCTCTAAATAAGTGGCTCCACTAGAACTAAGCCATCGTATAATGCTGTGTTAAAGTTAATAGATAAACGTCACAATTACAGAATTTTCAACCCCCCCCCCCCCCCACTCCTCTATCCCAAATAATATGTAAAATGTAGATAAAGCAAACCTAGTTACTGTTACCAGAAAAAAAATTAATGAGCATTTAGTAAAGAATCTGAGTCATGAACCTACACCCTTTAAAAAGCAAAATCATACAAGCAATTTGAAACTGTCAAATAAAATTTGTGCATTCTTAAAATTGAAGAAACGATGTTTATTCTTAACTCAGGTAGGATCCAAATCTCAAAATAAATTCTGAATTAAATAAAATATTAAAATTTGAAGCGTGTTCATTGTTTGCTCAACTTCTTTTCAAAATATCAAGAGTCATGGTAAAACACATATTTTTAACTATCGCTATGTCAAAACTCCCCATTGACCAGAGGTAATATATTCAATTCACATGTGAAACGTCGTCGAATCGAGACTCATCGGATGTTTTGCAGGTTGGTTTCAATGTAAGTAGACATCTCAAATTTGAGATGCATATACAATGCATTTTTCAAGTAATTATTCATCCTCAAATCAAGTAATTATTCATTTTTTCATGAATTTAAATTAAAACTGTTGAACTGGTCAATATAACAATACCTTTGACTTTGGTTGCAAATTTATAAATATTGCACAATCTAAGTTAATGGCATTTTTCATTAGTTCTACTGTTAAGCCAAAATTATTTTGCATGAATTGATTCATGAAATATCAGTGAATTGAATATTAGGAGCAATACCGATGTCTTTAAAATGATTTATTTAAATTACTTTAAAACATTATAAAATTATTTATTTAAGCATTTACTCTAAAGTTACGAAAAGTGAAATTGTTGCTGTCGGCATTTTTTTTCTATGATTCATGTAATATTTGATGAAAATTTTTTCCCTGTGATTTCTACAGAATTTTTAACGAAGGTTTTGACTTTATTTATTTTATAACTCTTCCCTAACTCTTTGTTTTCTTTTTCTTAAATACAGAATAGAAATTGAGTGACATCGGTTTTCATACTTTCACTTATTTTTTTGTGACTGTGGCAAGGAGGTGCAAATCGCATACAAAAGGGTGCAAAGCGGTAAAAGCTTCAAACCAGGAGTTTTCAACTGTGAATGAGTATCGGATTTCTTGCGGAACAATTTATAAATAGATATGCCGTAATTTTACGTTCAATTGAATAATTTGAAGCCTGTACTTTACTGTTTTGCCTAGGAATTCTTCGCTTCATTTTTAATTTTCAAAAGCAAAAGGTGCAAGTGCATTCATTTTACCCTTCCTGACGTCGTCCATTCTCAAACGAAACGTAGCGTCGTTTTTGTAATAATAATTCCTTTTATTGAAATATTTACTTTATCAGATATCAGTATGCTTAGATAATTTAACTGTTGAATAATCTTGTAGTTTTGTTTTCCCATTTATATTTATGTAACATTTACAAAATTACATGAAATTCATGTGTCTTGATATTTGCATGTTTTTATCCCCCATGACATGCAATTGTTAATTTGGGGCCCCTCACTTTTACTAACCACGAGCCGCCACTGCCAGGTACTATTTACTGATGGGAAAGTATCCTGTCTTATGAGTAATATCTGACGCCAAAAAGATCCAAACAAAAGTGGTAATATGGTATTTTCTGAAAAATATATTCTATCAATTTGGTAGAAAAAATATTTTCTTCTTAGGATGATATCCGTTGGAAACTTTTGATATTAAAATTTGAGATGCAAATCGTTACGTTTTCAATGACGCTTACAAAGTAATATATCCAAATCACCAAACGTCAAATATTACTCACGAGATAAAATACATTCCGATCAGTAAGAGATTATCTGGTGGTAAAATAGTTTGCTGTTGAGTATATTGTGACCTTTAGATATTTAAACTAGAAATCGAGAAATTTTTATTATATTTACATCCTTTAGCTTCAGTTCAAAACAATGACTTACGAACCCTTAATTTCAGTTTAAAACAATGACTTATCAGAATTGATTCGGATGAGTTATTGTTTTGAACTGAAGTTAAAGGGGAATTGAGGGGTTGAGTGCCATAACGGACCATCCCACAACACTTATTTTTCTATTTGCGAACTGTTTTTGTTTTGTTTTGTTTTGTTTTGTTTTAAAGGTTGTTTCAATTGAAAGGCTGTTTCAGTTCTAAGGCTGTTTCTATTTGAAGGTCAACTTTGTTGGTTATGAGATAAACCTCATTTGGCATGAATGATTTTAACGAAACGGGGTAAAAACAACTTTCAACTATTAAAAAGTGCGGACATCACTTCTCTAAGTACTCTAGCATAATCCTTTAATTTATATTCCTTAAAACATGTTTGGAATACTACGGGGAAATGTCTCGTATCTTTGTTCCGTGCGCCGGGAACTGTTTTTCACTGTTCTTCTATGGAAAACAGCTCTGAAGGTGGGACTGTCAATGTTCCCACAAGAACTTGTAAAAAGCCTCATGTTAGTCATGTCGCATCATGGAGGTAGAAAGAAAAAAGAAAAAGAAAAAATATATATACACACACACACATATATATATATACTTTCATCTAAAACATTGTTAAAAGGGTTAAAAACTTTAGTGAATCATACACCAGATCCAAACCAACAATCAAACGTGGCACACTCCACAGGTTGTTTTATATCCAAGATGTTATCTGGCATACACATGCCGCCACCTATATTCATTTACAACTACTAAACATACCGCCGGCCTTGACAAATTTTACAAAATTTGCAATGCAATAACTACAAAAAATTTATGAAATATTAACAAATTGAAATTCACAATATAGAATACAATATAACATATAAATGCAAAAACAGTTAACTACTTTTTCCTAGGCCTCAAGGGGCAGAACACATATCTTAGAAATAGGTCTCTTAAAAATTCCTCTTGTCGTTTTTACCTTAATGACTCTCACCCGATTGTCCGAACCAGGAAAAAGCTCCACGACTCTGCCCATTAACCAGACGTTTACCGGGAGATTGTCCTCCTTTATTAGAACCATATCCCCTAGCTCAAGATTATTCTTTGTAATCCACCACTTGTTTCTCTGTTGTAAGTTATTTAGGTAACTGTTTTGCCACCTTTTCCAAATGAGTTGAACATTTTTGGCTAATTTTTGCCAAATATTTAATCTGTTATCATTAATTTCTACTAAACTAGGTTCAGGTATTGCAGTTATTGAACGACCTACGAGGAAGTGGCCAGGTGTCAAGACCTCCAAATCATCCATATCAGCCGAAAGTGGAGTAAGAGGACGCGAATTCAAAATTCCCTCAATCTGAATGACAATAGTTAGAAATTCTTCATACGTTAGTTTCGAATCCCCCACGACCCGTCTGAGATGATATTTAAAAGACTTGACCCCCGCCTCCCACAAACCCCCGAAGTTCGGACTCTTAGGAGAAGAAATTTCCAATCTATATTTTCAGTTGATAAATATTTAGTGAGATTATCATCAGGATTATTAACTAGTCTGAACAACTTTTTTTAGTTCGTTATTTGTGCCAACGAAGTTCGTGGCGTTATCGCTATACAACGTTTTTGCATGACTTCTCCGGGCAAAGAATCTTTTTAGGGACGCAATAAATGCCGCAGAGGACAAATCGCAAACCATTTCCAGATGAATAGCCTTGGTAGCCATACAAATAAAAATACACACATACACTTTATGATAAATCCCTTTCCGCTGACCTTTGTACTTAATCAGAAAAGGGCCGCAAAAATCTATACCCGTACAATTAAACACCGAGTTTACATTTATTCTATCTTTTGGGAGATCACCCATCAATTGTTGGGAAATCACCGGTTTGGTCTTAAAACAAACAATACATTTATATACAATTTTCCTGCAAATACTTCTACCATTTAACGGCCAAAACTGTTGCCGAACAATATATAACAGATTCTGCGGGCCAATATGCAAATACTTTTTATGGTAACTTTCAAGTATAATTTTTGTTAGTTTATGTTTGGAGGGCAGGATCAGAGGGTGTTTTCTCTCATAGTTTACATTACATTTAGACAACCGACCACCAACCCGTAACATATCATTGTTATCTATAAATGGATTTAAATTTCTTATTTTTCCTGATGTTATTTTATCTTTTTTTATCATTAGAATGTCTTCTGCAAATGCAGATCTTTGTACAGATTTAATAAGATACAGTTTAGAGTGGTTAAGTTTCTCAGTAGAGAGGGGCCCATGACGCTTCTCCTTCCTTGCATTGTTGATGAACCTAAAAATAAAACCAAGAACCCGCACAATTTTATCAAAATTATTAGTGATAGCAAAAATGTCATTCATAAAGTCTGAGCATTCCTCAACCAGCATGACAGTTTTACCTTCTTGCTCAGGGCACTTAAAATTATCATAGCACCGTTCGAGATCTGGAGTTTCGCCTTCTGACTGAATGAAAGATGGCCCATGCCACCACAGTCTGTTGTGCACAAGCTTCCCGGGATCCACGCCCCGTGAAACTAGATACGCGGGGTTGTCTTCTGAAGCCACATGATGCCACTGTCACGCTTCGGACACTCGTTGGATCACAGCCACTCTCGATGCTACAAATGTTTTTAGATCAGAAGAGGACTTCTCTATCCAGGCTAATACGATCGTACTGTCTGTGTAGAAGAACGTCGCCTCTGGTGATATTGCTAAAGGTTTTAGCATTTTTTGCATTAGCTTTGTCAGTAGTACAGCTGCACACAATTCCAATCTTGGAATTGTGACCGTTTTCATTGGAGCCACACGACTCTTGCTACACACCAACTTGGTAGTTGACATTCCAGAAGCATTCGTACTGACGGCATATATCACTGCCCCATACGCCTTTTCCGATGCATCAGCAAAACCCACAAGTTTTATCCCTTCTGGATTCGATATGAAGATGTATCTACTCACAGTTATGTTGTTCACTGCCCTCAGAGATTCCTGAAACTGCAACCACTCTGCGGTCTCTTCTGGCGGTAGGATTTCATCCCAGGTAATTTTTACACGCCACAGTTTCTGTAGAAACACCTTTGCAGTTGTCATAGTTGGCGCAATTATGCCTAGTGGATCGAACATTGAAGAAATTATTGCTAAGACAGCTCTCTTTGTTACTTTGTCGGGCACCGGGCCGGCCAACGAAAAGCCAAAACAATCTTGTTTAGCATCCCAAATCAACCCTAACGTCTTAGTGGGACCTTCAAAGCTGTAAGGCTCTTCCCTATGATCTGATCGGTTTTCCCCTTTCTTGACCTGATGACCCACCGATGTCATCAGGTCTTGGTGATTCCCACGCCATTTGTGAAGCTCCATTCCGCAAGAACCCAACAACTCGATCAACTCTTTCTGAAGATCTTTTGCAGATTCTAGGTCTTCACTGCCCGTTAGCACGTCGTCCATATAAAATGAATTCTGGACCACCTGTGCTGCAGCTGGACATTTCTTCTCACCGTCTACCCCTAGCTGTTTTAAGCACCTCATTGCCAAGTAGGGTGCACTTGTCGTTCCATAAGTTACGGTACAAAGTCTGTACGTTTTGACTTCTTCGTCCTTGTTATTCTTCCACAAAATTCTCTGAAGATTGCGTTGTGACTCGTCGAGGGGGATCATTCTGTACATCATTTTCACATCAGCCGTAAAGGCAAACCGATGTGTTCTGAATTTCAAAATAATCGAAACAAATCATCCTGAATCACACCTCCATTAATTTGTAAGGAATTCAAAGATTCTCCCGTTGAGGTTGCCTGGCTAGCGTTGAACACGACCCGCAATTTCGTTGATTGCTTTTCCGGTCGGTATACAGCGTGATGGGGAAGATAGTTCGTAATGGCAGGGTCACCAGTTTCAATTACTTCTTCCATGTGCCCTAACTGCTCATAGTCTTTCATGAATTTCCGATACGACTCTAATAGTTGTGGATTTTTGTTCAATCGATTCCAGACAGAATTCAATCGGGCAAGAGCTATTTGTCTCGACTCTCCCAAAACCCTTGGATCTTTCTTCAACGGCATATGTACTATGAACCTACCACTTGCATCCCTTTTATGAGTTTTTATAAAATGCTCATTACATTGAACCTCTTCTATACTTTTAAACTTTTCCAATTCTTTCACATGTTCTATTTCCCAAAACTTTTCCATTTGTTTACCAATATCCTGTTCACACACTAAACTGCAAAACATGTTATTTTGATTATTGGGACTAGTAAAGCTGCCACTAACAACAAACCCAAATTTGGTGTTTTGAAGAACTAAATTAGTTCCCGGAACTGCCAGTCTTTCAGCTCAAAGCAACTCAAAAAATACTTCGGCTCCCAACAGACAGTCTATCCCATTTGGCACATTAAACTCACGATCCGCTAACATCAAGTTTTCCGGCAACCGCAAGCCTAAATCAGTTTTTCGTGTTGGAGTCGAATGCATAATTTTTCTCACAATCAAGAAATCCAAACAACGACTGTAACTCTCAGATTTATTAAAAATAACCGCCGTTGTTTTATATTTAACATTTATCTTTCCCTCCGATAAACCCGAAAGAGATATATCGACTCTATTCCTTTTTGTTTTAAGCATCTCTGCAAAGTTATAATCAAAACACGAAACCTGTGATCCGCTGTCCAATAAACAGCGACCTTTAACTACGTTTCCATAAATGTCCCTAAAATAGACGATTGCAGTTCCCAAAAATACGTTCGGCTCCGTCGAATTTGCAGCACCAATAAAATTTGCTGTTTCAAATGAAGATGCTCCGGCATTTAACCCCGACCCTATAAGGTCATCTGTTGATCGAGTTTGTGGGGAAGACGCATTTTGACTGCCTTTTCTTTCACGTTCTTTGCATAAAAGATACGAATGTTTTTTCTCATTGGTACAATCTTTAAGAGAGCAGACAAAACTAGTACCCTTACAACTATGATTTTTGGAAAAAAGGTTAAGACATAAAAAGCATAATTTATGTTTTTTAACCAAGTTCACCCGTTCGTTTACATTCAATTTAAGAAACCGTGCACATTTGAAAACTCCATGATTCGAATCACATATCTGACAACTTCGATCGCTTTTTTGATTTAATCCCGATAACATAGAATCCATCCTTATATTATTAACCCGTTTTGCTGGTAGGTTACCTTTAAAATTAGAAAGTGTTCTAGCATGATCTTTCAAGAATTCCAACAGATCTATTAAGGTTGGCAAGTTTTCTTTTTTCAAATACCGTTCCCACCACATTTAAGTATTTGCATCCAATTTTTGAACTAAAATATAAGCAAGCATAGTACTGGAAAATCCATCAATTGTTTGGTCTAATACCTCGAGAGCACGTACACATTCGTTCGTTATATCAACAACATTCAATATAGCCCCTGCCGATTCATTTTGAATGTTTGCAATGTTCAAGAACCTTTTTAAGTGGGCGTACACTTGCTCTCTAGTATTACTGTACCGCTCTTCCAACAAAGACCAAGCCAAATCTTAATTACTATCTACCAGTGGGATAGACTGAACAATTCGATATGCATCGCCTTTTAAGGACGACTTGAGGTACGATAATTTCATAGCTCCCGATAGACTTTGATTATTATGAATACTGGCTTTAAAGACATCCCTAAAAGATAACCATTCATGTAAATTTCCCGAAAAACTTGCTATTGTAAGCTTAGGAAGGTTAATAGTATCCACGTTACCTTGTTTTAAAACTCCAGACACAGTTTCCCGTTTAAACTCTGATATTTTACGATTTATAGAGAAAGCCAAATCATCTAATACTTCATTTATTTCTTCCTGTTCCAAAGCATAACTATCCATTTCATCTTGGTTGCCTTGGTTGTATAAATTCTCAAACAACAGCTTCATTGCATTTTCAATACCAGTTAGTTTGTCCTTCATAACACTTAAGTCAGTTTCCACTAAGTCCTCTCTCCAGAACCTAGTTTTTAATTTCGTTAGTTTAGTTTTCAACACCCGCTTTTTTGTTGAGAGTTCTTGTTTAGAAGCCATTTTCAAACACAAAGGCAAATCGACTTACCCCTGCAGCCGGTTCAACTGTTTCCGTCCTGTCCAGAACGGGTTTATCCAAGATCGGTATTCTCACACTCAGGCTGCGTTCGTAAACTCGAACTGAAAAAGTGAGTTATGTAGCTTGAGGCAAAACCGTGTAACTAAGCGTTCGTAATCTTAACTGGTTTTGTAACTGTCCGTTCGTAAACTCGATTTTTTAAAACTGGTTTAGTTGGTTATCGAACTTTCTTAACGAAGGTAGAAGCTGGTTAACTTTCGGTTTATTTCGTTTAAGCTGGTGTTTCCCCCCTCCCTTCCCACTGAAAATACTTTGTTTTGGGTTTGGACTTGTAAATATGTAGGGTTTCCGAATGTTTTGATTTGGTGCGGAAATTATTACATTAGTTTGTTATTGTTTTTTCTTAATTTTATTGATTTGCACGAGTTTTGAGAATTGGTTCCAATAAAATATAGTTGTTTATCATATATTTTTATCATTTGCATTTATATACACAAACTTCCTCAGCCTTTAGATAATAAATTACTACGATAATACTGCTAATTCTATATTTTTAAATCTTGTAACTAAAACTGAATTCTTTATTGTGTTGAAACTAACGTCAAGATAGTGGAAATTTTTATACGCAAATTATTTCTGTACAGATCGAGCACATTATATCGGATACTGATTCCAAGTTTGCTTTTATATATACTAACCTGGAACAAATTTTAATATGTTTGCTGACTCCTTTAAACAAGCTGCTACTCAATTAATGTTGAGTTACATTTAATTCTTTAAATTTATTTCAATTTTGTAAACACTGAAGATTTGAAAATGTCTTAAAATCTTAAATGAGGATAAAAATGCATTTATTAGATAAAACTTTCAGATTCAATTTTTTATAATGTTATACTATTAGATCCATTTAATACAGGTTCTGGTTTTTAGCATAATTTAATTTGTATTAAAGTTGTAGGACATGGCTTGTGTGGAATTTGAATGTAATTAATTTCATGAAAATATCCATTTTCCAACGCAGCTAACACTTTTTTATTATTACTTCTATGTAATTGATCATGAGCATAGCCAGAATTTTTTTCAAGAGTGGATGTGTATAATTATGTGCAAAGAAAATATTAGAATATTTATTCAACATGTGTTTATTAATCGTAAGTAATTTACAACTCTATGCATATAATAAACACTATGAAGTCATAAATAATAATCACAATTATTAAATGTTGTGGTGGAATGGTATACAGAACGAATAAGGTAAAGAAAAAATATTGAGAGTTCTCTGTTTTATAATGAAGTAAAAGAATAATTTTATGAAATATTTTATCGCTCGTCATCTGGCTACATGCCTGCTATTAATTCGAGTTCTTTTGTGTTTTTATACAAATTGCGATTAGGAAATGCTTGAAATAATTTTTATTGTACTGTATTTATACACAGCTATAAGTATTTAAAGATTTTTTGTTTTGCAATTGTATTGACTGTTTCAAAACAGTTGATTGATCAGGTTAAAAATTGCCTGGCGCAAGAGTTTAAGGCTTTTGTATTGAAACATTGTCAGGTAATTATTTCTGTGAAAAGGGGATACTTTCATATAAGTCTATGAAGGGGAAACTTTCCTATGTTTAAGTTTTGATTTGGTTGATGTTTTACGGTGCAAGGGCTTCACTAAGGCCATTCTGCGTGTTTCCAATTTGAGAAAACCTGGAAAATTCCCACCAAACAGTCTTGCAAACAATATGGATTGGTTGGTTTATACAATCAACCTATTTTTACGCTCAATGATGGCTAATTAGGCCAAGGCTTACAGCTTAACGTGGATTCAGAACCATAACGAACATTCATGATTAATCCGCCGACCAAACGGTATAGTGGTTAGCGTGCTAGCTTCTAGACCGCGAGGTTGCGGGTTCGAGTCCCGTGTTGGCATGGGTGTTTGTAAATGTATGTTGGCTTGTCTAATGACGAATATTTCGGCGCATTATAGCCCTCGTGTTGCTGACGGAGCCAGATAATCTGAAAACAACCAACCATGATTAATCCGTGGTTCGAATCCAGTAACTTTACCATGCAAGGGGTCAGAGCGTTAACCACACAGCCATCAGGTGGGCCAACAGACTATTTGATGCAATTGTTGTTGTGTTTCAAAAGAAAATGGGCGGATTAATGTTAACAAAATATAATAGCAAATATTTCAAAGAATAAATATGGCAATATACATTTGAATCAAATGGAAATGTATGAAAAATAGTTTAAATTAAGCTATGCAGATCATAATTTTAACTTTTTGAAAATGTTTTTTTTTTTTGACAATGAACAAGCGCATGCTATGAATGAAAATGCGCATGCTAGGTCAACATGCGATACATAAGACAAAATAATTGTTTGTGATATCAAATTTTATTTTAGACAGCATTTAGTATGATAAACAATTTAAAAGTTTCTGCAAAAGCCTGTTTTAAATAAATAACGTCCATGTTGGAAAATGATGATTTAAAAAGGCAATTATGTACGCTATTAGTAAGTGTAAAATAAAAAAAATACTGTTTAAATTACATTAACTGCAAAGCAACTCGGGTTTTGTCCGTCAATGTAAAATCTTAAAATAGTTAATTTGTAAATAACTATCATAATGAGTTATATAGAACAATTCTAAATTAATATTTAAAAAAAAACTTGAAATACAAATACCATTATTGTTAGCATTAGTGGATTCAGCGATTGCTCATTCCATTTTACATGGACTGCTCATGTTTTAACGTGCGCTGCTCTCAGACTTTGGATAAAATCAATCAAGATTTAACAAATCTGCACTGAATATTTTTTTAATATAAATGTTCTCATCCCAAAAAATGGAGATAAAAAAGCCGAGGACAAAGAAAGACATCAAAGCAAATTATAGTTTCAAAATGTTTATACGTATTTGTTGTTAGATCTGTCTATCATATTTAACTTGAATCAAATAGTTGTAGACATCTCAAATTTATTGTCGTAAATTCACACGTAGCCAACCATTATGTCGCCTTTATGTTATTGAGACTTTTTACCTCTTTGTAACATATTCTGTATAATCAAAGTTAAGTTATCCAATGGGTATGGTAGTATAACTTAAGAGCCACAAAATTTACATAAGTTATTCAACAGCCCCTCCCCAGTAAAACTCTGTATCCGCCCTTCATTGTTAGAAATAGTATAAGCAAAATATTGCACTTTTGTTCGTTACCATTTGTGAATAAGAATGCCAAGTAGTAAATATGAAATTTTAGAACAATTTTTTAAGCTTTAAAATACACTTTTTACATGTTTCTACAGTCTTTAATTAAACATGCCAATTCTGAAAAAAGGCAGATAATAAAGTTGCAGACACAAATGGTAGAATAATAGTGTTGCTTTGTTAGATGATACAAATCATGATTTTAGTTTGTAATTAAAATGTACAATTTATTAGAAAAAAATTAAGATTTTCAAAAATTTGGATAAGATTTAGATACTAAATTATTGGTTAAAAAAATACAATCTGCTTTCAGAAAATTACAAAAGACTTGGATTACTAAAGGCCAATTGTAACTATGTGATACAAAATAAAAAAAATCCTTTGCAAATGTTTATTGCAACTCCATAAATGTCAATTGTAGATGGTATATTAAAATAACTTATAACCCAATTGAATTTTAAGGTTCCAGTTTATAAATTCAAAATGAAAATCAAAGTTTTCTTTTAATGTTTCAATTATTGAAATTATGGTACTTTTCCACTAAAGAGGGCCGTTGGCAATATCCAAGTACGGTACAGATTCTTCCATTTTTGAGTAACAAGTGAACTGCCTATGGTTGCCATAATTTGGCGCAGTTATATGTAAACAATTCTTGGTGTAGAATCCGTGCTGTACTTGGATATTGCCAACGGCCCCCTTTAACAGAAAAGTAACAACATTACCTTTATCTTCCTCATACAAATTTAAATTTACTAATTATTTGTTATTCATGCATGGTAACAATTCTAGCACTACATAAGCTTGTTTGTGGATGCATGGGAAATAGTTGTCTTCGGTATCTGTGAAAGATCATTTCTGGGCAAGATATCGATAGCCTTAAAAAAAAATTGTGTTTGAGCCCCCCCCCCCCCCCCCCCTTTAAATTTTATTTTTCAGCCAAGCAGAGGTATTTTACAGTGTAAATTGCAACATATTATTAAAGGCTGAAAAACACAATCCAAGGTGTGACAGTAAAAAAAGCCCTTCTATGCAGCCAAAAAAAATTTCGAGGCGAACAATTAAAAAGATATGTACTAATGCAACTGACATTGGTGAAGTTGTCACTTTGTTTACCTTGATTTAAGGCATGGTTTTAAGTGGCAGGCTAGCAAAATGTTTTTTAGTGTTTTGTACAGAATGTCCACACACTATTATAGAAGTGTTTTGCCTCCAAAAGATCACTATTCAGGTGTCCTCGCTTTGAAAAATCATAATTAACTATTGCCATCACCTTGAATATTAGAATAAAACACATAAGCTGTATAGGACCCCATTGTCGACTTTTTTTTCCTTTTGCGACTAAAATTAAGCGTCAAGGCAAAGATGTTGACAGTGGAGTATGTAACTTGCATAATATAAGAGATGGAAAGTGCAATGTAAACAAAATAAATTCCAGTTTAGCAATTAGCAACAATAATATTAAAAATTGGAAGTAGAGTGCAAACAAAACTCTTAAAAAAGGTAAATGCAGCTTAGATTAAATAATATTGGTATTCTTCTATTAGATGTGTACCAGATAAAAATTGCCTAATTGTGTGATAATTCATCCAAACAAACAACCAATATAGGGATACCCAGAAATTGAAAAAAGCACCAACACCGCCAATTCAACTCATAAAAAATCCCTAATGGGGGTCCTATACTGCTATAGAAGTACTAATAAATATTACAAACAGAAATTTTAATATGCTAAAGAGACCATTTTTTATTTTTTTTTATTTTATCCCTTTCTGATTATTACTGCATAGCAAAATCTTTTCCAAACTTTTTAAAGTGAAATATTTCATGTCTTGAGTTCAGTTTGATTGAAATCATCTTTCTTTTGTGGTAGCAATATGGTTTCAACATTCATTTTAATATCTTATTTTTATTTGTGTTCATCCTTTATCATTCAATGCAGTAACACATATTTTAGCTTACTCACACTAAATCATCAATAGTGCATAAACTTAACAAGTTTTGAATTTAGTTCTAAATACAAATTTTTTATTTATATGATGTTAAAACAGTTTGATATATTCTAAAAAGTAATCAGTATTTTTGTACATCGTAATAGGTGATATTTATATACAAAAAAATAGTATTTTAATTTATATAAATTAAATAATCTTCATGCGAATTATGTATTTGAACATGAGGCAGTAAAAAAAAAAAAAAATTCCTTCATTTTTTCGGTAAAAGTACACTTTTGCACATTTAAAACTCGCTTCCAAAACTCATGACAAATGTAAACAAGTAGCAGACGACGATCTTCTTAACTGGACGTTCGTAAAATACACCGATAACTGACTTAACGATTTAATCCGATTCTAGTTTACTCAGTTTTCGTGACCAAAAAAAATTACGTTTACGAACGCACCCTCAGGCATTCGGACCATGTAAATTCTGTAGTTGTTTATGTTCGGTCCGTGCAGTGTTCCTTAAAGGCCAACAAAGCACACCAGATTCATCCGTAATAATCTTTTTATTAATCGTAATGGACTGTAAAACTTTCATCTAAAACATTGTTAAAAGGGTTAAAAACTTTAGTGGATCATACACCACATCCAAACCCACAATCAAACGTGGCACACGCCACAGGTTGTTTTATATCCAACATGTTATCTAGCATACACATGCCGCCACCTATATTCATTTACAACTACTAAACAGGTTGATACAAGCATTTTGGAAAGTTTTTACTGTGTGGGGGGTTTTGAAGGTTAGTGATTAAGACGGGTGCCAACCTCAAGCAGAGTAAATTTTTATGGGAGCGGAACCAACATTTTAAAAATAAACTAAGTAAGCATACATTCTTAAGGGGGTCCAGTACCGAAATTTTTTCAAAAATCCCAAATTTTTTTTCTGATTTTAAAAAATAGTTCATACATTCCTGAAGAGAATGATATTTTTATCTTATTCCTCCGGTGATAGAAAGCCACAAAATTACCTGTTATTTAAACATCACTAATGGGCTTAACACCTTTAAGCGTCTGCTTAAAGTGCGTTTTTCGAACACTAGTGTTTTTCACAGATGTTGCATATTCAAATCGATATATCTCCAGAACCGTTAATAATTGGCTATTCAAATTTTTGGAGCATTTAATTTATATAGTTTTAAATATTTTGTCTTCGCAGAATTTCATTTTTTTTTAATTCTGTTTTAAAATATAACATTTAGCGTAAAAGATAACATAAAAAAAAAAAAAAAAATTTAACTTTGAGAATTTTTTTTAATTCACCTATCAAAATTCTGTGAAGACATAATTTTCTTTATATAATTATGTATTACAGAAAGCTTTCACTTTGAAAAAAAAATTATTTTTTCTTGACATATCAAAATACGCAAACATCAATTATTATGGATTTTTCTTGGTTTTTAAATTTTTTTTAAATAACTAAACACAATATTTAAAAAAACATTTTCTCAAAGATATATAAATAGTATCTCATACATAAAATAAATTTTTGACATAAAAATGTACATAAATAAAGTTGTTTTTTTTCTGTACCGGACCCCCTTAAGCGAGTCACAACCGATAGCTGTAATCAGAGGTTGGCTACTTTTGATATCACCGTGTTTGTAGCTGAAAACTTTCATCGTGTTTATGATTTTTTTATTGCAAGAAGATTTTTGTGTTTTTGAAGTTGGTGGTTTTTCTACTTTTCAAAAGTATTTTTTATTTGGGGGGGGGGGGGGGGGATTTATCAGTTCTGCCGCTTTAATTTTGGACCTTGGTGGAGGAACACTGGATGGGTTATCGTTGAATTCATCTCGTCGAGTTCTATTGGAATATTACAACTTTAAAGTAATTCTTAATCACTTATATTAACTTCGAATGTGTTTATTTGTGTGTTTATGGTGGGTAAAGCTGCTGAGGGATAATTAATTCACTTGTCGTCATCCAATCGAGCGGCAGATTGAATCTTAACTGATGATAATGCCTTCTGACAAGTTTTAGATCTGTTACTAAAAGATTGCTTTTACATACGCTACTATTATCCCTTCGGAAGACTAATTTACTTAACCCACTTGTCTTCATCCAATCGAACTGAAACTTGGCAGATAGACTCGTTGTCATTGAGAATGCATTCTATCAAGTTTTGGGGGCTGCTACTGTGAGGTGGCTAAACATACGCTTCCATTATCAATTCGGTAAAATAATTTACCGAGTTGCCGTCATCCAATCGAGTTAAAATTTAACAAAAAGACTCGTTCTCGATGACAATGCATTCTATTGGGTTTAGGGGACAAAAATAGTTAGTTCATGCCATGGAATCGGTGGTTACCTTCGCAGTGGTCAAACACTATGAAAACTCGATCTTAACTCATAATGACTTAAGTAACTTGCAATTACCAATAAAAGTTGCAATGCATAAAAGGGATTCATAATACAAACTTTGTTTTAAAGGATTGCTTTTTTTTAATTTTTTTTTTATTTTTATTAACTTTGATTTGGTTTGTCTGTGGGAGTGTTTGTTAGTGGCGAGAAAATCTGCGTAAGGCTAATTGACCCACTTTCAGTCTTCCAATCGACTAGAAACTTGGCAGGTAGACTCGTTGTCGATGAGAATGCATTTTATCTAGTTTTGGGCTATTACTAGAAGGCCACTTTTACCCATGCTACTATATAACCACTTTAGAGGACTTATTAACCAACTTGTCATCATCCAATCAAGACGAAACTTGGCAGGTGGACTCGTTGACGATGAGAAAGCATTATATCAAGTTTTGGGTCTGTCACTGAAAGACGGCTTTTATACACGCTACTATACTAGCTCTTTGAAGAACTAATTTACCAACTTGTCATCATCCAATCAAGATGAAACTTGGCAGGTAGACTCGTTGTCGATGAGAATGCATTTTATGAAGTTTTGGGCTATTACTAGAAAGCCACTACTTTTACACATGCTACTATATAACTACTTTAGAGGACTAATTAACCAATTTGTCATCATCCAATCAAGACGGAACTTGGTAGGTAGACTCTTTGTTGATGAGAATGCATTTTATCAAGTTTTGGGCTATTACTAGAAGGCCACTTTTACCCATGCTACTATATAACCACTATTAACCAACTTGTCATCATCCAATCAAGACGAAACTTGGCAGGTGGACTCGTTGACGATGAGAAAGCATTATATCAAGTTTTGGGTCTGTCACTGAAAGACGGCTTTTATACACGCTTCTATATTAGCTCTTTGAAGAACTAATTTACCAACTTGTCAACGTCCAATCAAGATGAAACTTATCAGGTAGACTCGTTGTTGATGAGAATGCATTTTATGAAATTTTGGGCTATTACTTGAAGGCCACTTTTACACATGCTACTATATAACCACTTTGGAGGACTAATTAACTAACTTGTTATCATCCAATCAAGATGAAACTTGGCAGGTAGACTCGTTGTCGATGAGAATGCATTTTATGAAGTTTTGGGCTATTACTAGAAAGCCACTTTTACACATGCTACTATATAACTACTTTAGAGGACTAATTAACCAACTTGTCATCATCCAATCAAGACGGAACTTGGTAGGTAGACTCTTTGTTGATGAGAATGCATTTTATGAAGTTTTGGGCTATTACTAGAAGGCCACTTTTACCCATGCTACTATATAACCACTATTAACCAACTTGTCATCATCCAATCAAGACGAAACTTGGCAGGTGGACTCGTTGACGATGAGAAAGCATTATATCAAGTTTTGGGTCTGTCACTGAAAGACGACTTTTATACACGCTACTATATTAGCTCTTTGAAGAACTAATTTACCAACTTGTCAACGTCCAATCAAGATGAAACTTATCAGGTAGACTCGTTGTTGATGAGAATGCATTTTATGAAATTTTGGGCTATTACTAGAAGGCCACTTTTACACATGCTACTATATAACCACTTTGGAGGACTAATTAACTAACTTGTTATCATCCAATCAAGACGCAACTTGGTAGGTAGACTCGTTGTCGATGAGAATGCATTTTATCAAGTTTTGGGTTATTACTAGAAGGCCACTTTTACACATGTTACTATATAGTAACCACTTTGGAGGACTAATTAACCAACTTGCCATCGTCCAATCAAAACGAAACTTGGCAGGTAGACTCGTTGTCGATGAGAAAGCATTATATCAAGAGTTTTGGGGACTGTCACTGAAAGACGGCTTTCATACACGTTACTATATTAGCTCTTTGAAGAACTAATTAACCAATTGCCGTCATTCAATCAAGATAACTACTTTTAAAAAGTTACATTATACAACTAAAGGATTTATATTAAAAACTCTATTTTTATGCGTTATATTATTGTAAATGCAATGAGCTAATTGCGAAAATACCCACATTTTCTGTTTATAATTGTAAATAATGACGTATTTCTTTTAAAGTTCCATTTTATTTTATTTTATTATAAATAATACAGGTTAGAAAAGAAGGTATCAACATCTAAAGCAATCGGGAAATTTCGAGATATTTCTATCACGTGACCAGTTGACTTGATATTTCGAGAAAGTCCCCACGTACTTATATAAATTCGACTGAATCCTCGAGAAATCTTAGATCAGTTTAACTTCTGATGTTGATCTGAAAACAGCTGATGTTTTGTTTACTTTTTGTGTGCCTGAATTATAGCTGTATTCGGAGTTGTATGAATCATCGAAGCTTGTGTTGAAGCTGGATAGTGAGCTTACTGTTCGGGAAAAAATTGCAAGTTTGCCAAGGAAGAATAAAATTATTGTTTTTATTTGATGAAAACGGAGTCATCATTTTCTCTGTGAAAATTTTTTATCAATATTAGCTATATGCAATCCATGTCAATTAAGATGGCAAAAGCTACTTTATTTCTAAAGTATTGATAATCTGTAGCTTGTTTTGTGAAATGCCCAATTCTTAACAAAACATATTGTTATTCCCGTGCAATATTTAATTTACTGGTCTAGATTTCATAAAATACTGTAGTTTATTTATTATATATAAAAATTCACCATTCTCATACAAAACAATTAATTGTACAATATCCCGTGCGAACAGGAATTCAACTAGTCTTTTATGAATTCGTACAAGCTAGCACTTAATGACGACGTTGACATTATTGCAAGAATCTCTACTGATTTAAAACAGGCATTTTTAGTCCTGAAAAAAGAAGACTAGTAAAATGTATCTCTATTAACCAGGTAAAAACTAAGCGCTGAACACACTAACAGATTTTGCTTATAACAAGTAAACTACTAATACTTTTATAAATTTGAAGAAATCTATTGCTTGCGTCCACTTAAACCAACATTCTAAATTATTATATTAAATCTAAAATACCGCAGAAGATCATTTCTTCTAATGAAGTTTTTACGAATTGAGGAAGCATTTGAGATTAAACCTGGTTGAAAGAAAAACTACACCATTTATTTACAAACATCTAATCAGACCCATTCTCACACATTAACTTGAACAGTGCTGCAAAAGATAAAAAAGGCTTTGGAATACTTTAGGTGGCGGACACTGTGAGCTATTTTTGGTGAAAAGTAAATTGGCGGCATATGATACTGACATTCGAATCTAGAATTTTGCCTTGCTTCTTTAATGAGCCTCAAATCATTAAAAAGTCAAGGAATAATAATTATTCAAATGAGAATTTGTAACTTTGTCTTGCCTCTTTACAGAACTTGACATCATTAGGTACGTAAAAATACAAGGAATTATTATTCTTCAAATTTGAAACTTAATTGGATTGAAGGAAGAAAGATCAACACAGATTATTATTATTTTTTTTTTTTTTTGCCTAGGCCATTGAAATTCTTGTTACGGAGGAACCTAATACCATAATCTCAGATAAGTGAACTGCCTTAAATAATTTCTCTATTTTGAGGATGCAAAATAGAAAAACTATTGCCAGCAAAAGAACCGTTTGTGACTTTGCTAAAAAAATTAATTCTGAGGAACTCACTTTATATTTTACAAACGAATAAATACGTTTTATAAACACAATTTTTGCGTAAACAGAAAATGAATTTTAAAAAAATCAATTTTATGAGCTATTTCCTTACAAACCCATCATATAATGTAGCCTTCTGGATAATTACTTCATGGTACTCAATTTACAAAAGGAATACAATATGTATTATATATTACAAACGGGGTTTTTTTTATACAAACTACCACCGCTAATCGTTGAAATAATTAACCTACGATTATAAAGGAAAAGTACGAGAGATAATATTTCAATAAGTCTGCTTTCAAAGCATGAAGTTTATTTTCGGTCATTTAAACAGAATTTAACTCCTTTGGGTTTTATTTCTGCAAGTGTTCAGACGTTATTTAGACAATTTCACTTTTAGGTTTATATTATGGAAAATAAATGCAATTTTTTTTGTTATTATTATTTAAAATATGTCTAGAAATTATGAAAGTCTGAAGCAAAATAATAATAATAGTAATAATTAAAATTAAAAAATAAAAAGCACACACACAAAAAAAAACTTTTTCATCATTGCAAAATAGCTTAATAAATTACATTTGTTTTTCATACAAGCTGAATTGTCTGAGGTTGGCCGTACATGAAAGTGAATAAATTACGAATGGATAAATAGTTTTAAAACGTAAACTATAAAACAAAGTGTCTGTTTCAATTTCCTTTTCAAGACACGGCCCTGTTACCGAAAACTGTTCTGTTCATTGAACTGGACACTGAATTGCATTGTTTTACTTTCTTAATTCTTTACATTGCAGTTAAAAGAGTCTGTGGAGCTAATATGTACTTCAATTAACAATTTCTTTTAAATTAAATTTAACTAAAGCACAGTGAGAAACTTGCACAAGTAATTAAAATAAATAATTTTTGTATTTTCTAGTGTTATCCAACGAATATATTTGAGTAGTGCAATTATTTTTTAACTTTATGCTTTCAATTAATTAAAAATCGAGTTTTAAATTTGCTGAAATCAAAGCAAAAGTAATTTGACCGAAACCGCATAAAAAACCGTAACGTAGTTATGCATAGATACCGTCGAAAATCCGTAAACGGAACCTCACCCCAACATCGTCTAGCAGGTTATTAGACTGGTTCACTATCTGTGCATTGTCACACGCAAAAATAGCCTTTTCCCGCCAAATCGCAAAGTGAAAAACTAATTATTATTATTATTATTATTATTATTTTTTAACTATCTCTCAGAGCTTAAATTTTTTAAAGAATTGTGTTGTTTTTCATGATTTCTTATTTACTTTTATTTAAAAATAAAACAAAAAAACAGGAAAATTCCTCATTAGTTGCAAAAAGGAGGAAGAATGCGAGTTGCATCATCGATGTAAAAATTACTACACAGTGTTGGTTTTGCAAACATAAAAATTTAGCAGAATGAAACTCGTTGAATTTTTTTAAATAAACGTTTTTTTGTTTATTTCATATCTCCATATACTTTGCAAAGAAATCTTGATGAAGATTACTTAAAAACCAAGCATTTATTAGTCAGCAGGAAAAACATAGAGAGTGACCCACTAAATTTGAAAAATTACCCACAAAATATTATTTGCATACTTTCATATTGACTAATTCAAATTTTTCTTCATAGCTAACTTCCAATTTTTACGAAATTGGGGTATGTTGATGAATAAAATACTTAAGGTTTCTTTCGCTTAAAAATTAATGATTAATTTTTGTACTTGACCTCAATTTTGTTTTGAATTTAGTATTACTTAGATATTTTACTTACTTTTTACCTTGTAAATTTCTTAACTAACATTTTATGTTATAAAATTTGTATTTATTTAGTTTATTTATTATACTACATTATAAAAAAAATTATATTTACATTTGCATGTGCTTAGATTCTATAAACTTTGTCAGCTTGAATTTTGTAAACTTAATTACGTATTCTTTGCCTGTTATGTAATTCGCAATTTCGGTATTTTCTACATGTATTGAACAAATTCCGTATTTACTATCATGTACTCTGTAAATTCTGATTTTCTCTTATGTTTTCTGCAAATTCGATACTATACTATTGTCTAGGCTAAACCAACCCCAGTGGGCTTTGAACCTGTAATTATTCTTCAACTTTGTATTTGCTATGTATAAATTTATAACCAGTAGATGGCAGCACCACCAAATTTACAAAGTAGTAGATATTTATCAAAAATTTTCAATAACCCCAAACAATTAAATACTCTTGTATTTAGAAAAAATTGCATTGTTGTTAGTTTTTAGAAGATATTTTCCCAACACTTTTTTTATTGAAAACTCATGAAGGTATAGTGTTTTTTTTTTTTTTTTAACTAATTTGTGTATCAAAATATCAAAACAAATTTGAAGATAATCTCTCCCCTCCTCTCCTTCCCTTTTTTATCTATTTAACGATTGAAATATTCAGGAAATAAATGAAATATTATATTAAAAATATGGCTACTTTCCAAGAAAATCGTTTTGGTAGATTTTTAGTGCTACCATTTAGAAGAGAAAAGGGCAGTAAATGCCTTTCTCCTGTAAATTAAAACGGCCATCCACAACATTTTTGACTCTTAATTTTTCAGGCATTCCTCCTCTCTAAACAAACACTTTTAGGATCCATTTTCTATCAGTGTTAACTTTAGTAATCTTGGAACGCTAATTTGAAAGGATTTATTCGACTCTTTATTTCGAAAGACATTTAAACTTGATTGTATTAAGTTTATCATAAAAAGTAGAGATGTAAAAAAATAAGCTATGTTTTAAAAGTTTTAAGATATCATTCGTAACGTTATAGACAACAGATCAGAGGATGGTGGTTGAATCCGGCTATAATGGTTTATCTTGTGGGGGACAAGAGAAATTTTTCGAGAATTCATCAATTTTTCCAATTTAATCAATTAAAAATTTCTTCACATTTATTTGGAAACATTCCTTTTTTTTTTTTTTTTTTTTAACCAAGTTTAAATAGCAATGCTTATCTATCTTCTTACTTATTTCTTTTCTAAATAGAAGGGGTTTTTTTTTTTTCTGAATAATTTGAACTCCGACAGTAGGGGAGACACTATAATAGACTATCAAGAGATATTATTTTGCCTATTAAAATTTTAATACATACTCAGTAGATGGCAGCACGAACTATTAAAAATAATAACAATTATCATCGAAAACATTCGTAAATACTAAAATTAATCTGTTTTATACGTCAGTACTCGATTGTTTTGTATTATTTATTTAATTTTAATCCGCTGGATTCAGATTTTGTAAAATAAATCCTTACTTATATTGTTTAAATTAAATTTCATTTTAACAATTAAAATCTCTTAATTAAATAATTTAAATTTTAAAATGTATAGTGTGTTATTTTACACGGACAATTCTCTAGGGATGACTCACGTTACATTAATTTTTTTTTTTCTAAACACTGACACATGGGACATAGACGTGTCAAGTGCGTCAGTGGTTATAAATGTATATTTCTAGATAACATAATTATTTTTCCATATAACTTTGTAACAGACTAATATTATCAAAATCCTAACTACTAGATTAAGCATAATTTTGCAATTTTAATATGTTTAGTAATATGTTAAAATAAAAAAAGATGCAAATGTCCCACGCGTACACCAAAGAATTGCCCATAAATATTTCAATACTCTTCTTCTTCTTTAGAACAGCAGAATAAGCGTTTGAGAGCATAAAAATTGTTTCAAATCGTAATACTTTTTAAATAAATAAAAAGACGTTTTCATTTCCCCACACTGAACATGATTACTCTAGTTAAAGATAAATTTGTCAAAATCATCACAAAACATATTTTATACCCCGTACTTTCTAAACTAGGGGTGTGACACATCGCACAACTTTCAATTACACCATATTACTGATGTGGATTTGTGCAACCTAAAAGCTACCTTTTAGTAACAGTTACAGCCGCAAAATTTGATAGAATGCATTGTCATCGACATCGAAGCTATCTGTCATGTTTCGGCCAACCTGATGGCTGTGGGGTTAGCGCTCTGGCATCGCATGCCAAAGGTGCCGGTTCCAATCCAGGGTTAGGCATGGATGTTTCATGAAGGGATGTTCGTTGTGGTTCGGAATCCACGTTCAGCTGTAGGTCCCGATCTGATTAGTCGTTATTGTGCACAAAAATAGGTCGTTAAGCGCACAAACAAACCAAACCAAGTTTCAGCCCGATTGAATGACGGCAAGAGTGTTAATTAGGCCTCCGCAGATTCCGCTCCCATCGACAAGCCCACAAAATTGAAGTTAATATAAAGAATTTAAAAAGTAATGAAATCAAATACGATGAGTAAACAAGGGTATAAAATATTGTTAATTCTGTCAAAAAAATTAAAATATTTGTACGCTCGGGGGTGTGGGGGGCATCCCTCCCCCCCCCCCCCCCCGAAATAGTGTGAAATCTTGTTTCGCCACTCTCCCTTCTTTTTTGTGTAAATTTTTTATAAGTATTTACTTTAAAAGTTATTCAGGTAATGCATGTAATACGAGTTTGAGTCTCTTGATTCTGAAAAAATTGCATCTGCTCTATGTTGTTGCAAAACCGCAAATTATCCCCCCCCCCCCTTCTCCCCCTCCCCCCGAAAAAAAAATCCTGGCTACTGACTTGGTACACAGTTTACCCAAACTGAGAGGAAAGGAAAACATACTCTAAATCTCCAGTGTCTCGTCACATTGTCGAGAGTCTAAAACAATAAAAAAGTGCCTTGTCAGCTTGTCACTCTCTGTCTCCAACCTGAACTCTACAAACGATAAGCTAAATTGTTTGTCTTCTAGCCCTTCTCCTAAAAAAAATATCGCCATGTCCTATCCTAATTGAATGTCATTCATTACCAGAGTTCTCCTGATAATTCGAGACCACACAAATCGTAATTTCTAAGTTCTCCTCACTCTCATTCAGATCTCTGTCGCCACGCTGCCCGTGTGGTCATCTTTTCAATGATTCCGCCAATGATCCTCCAATGGGTTTGTCTGATGCGCAGTACATCTCGGAGGAGTCTTTTACCTCCCAACCAAGCCCCAGCAGGGGACAATGTCTACGTTCCCAATGTCTCCACCCATTCGCGGCCGAGAATTCTGTGAAGTGGGATAACTCAATCAAGGAGGGACACTTGAAGCCGGTAGTTGAAATTATGTTGCATGGATAATGTGACCAGACGTCCCGCTTTTGGCGGGACAGTCCTGCTTTTTGTCTCACTGTCCCGCTTTCCTAAAGTCCCTCCAAAATGTACCGCTTTTCCGTTAAAGTCCCGCCAAAGTCCTGCTTTTCTGTTTAAGTTCCGCCAAACGAGAAAATCCTCACTTTTGTTGTTATTCATTGGAAAAAAAGTAATGACTTAACGAAATATTGGATATTTGTTATTTAATAAACTATTTAACTGTAATCACTCCTTCTAACTGTAACCTTTAACATCATTGTTGATATTTAGAATTTTTGCTCCACGTTTATTTTGCGTTGCTTGGTTTTCGAGCGAGATAGGCTAGAAGATGGGCAAACGAAAATGCGTTTTCAACGATAATTTAAAAAAAAAAAAAAAAAAAAACATTTCTAAAGATAAGCGAAAAAGAAGGTGATGTTTTTTGTGAAAAATGCCGAAGACATTCATTTAATATTTCCCATGGAGGATTGTCGGACATTACAAAACACATCAACACGAAGAAGCACAAGGAAGCCGACTTGTATGCCGCCTCTTCTGCCAAAGTTAATAATTTTTTCAAATTATCTGTTCCATTGGCAAATGATCTAGAAGTCGCCGCTGCTGAAGGTGTGTGGGTCTAACACACAGTTCGAGAGAACCAAAGTTTTAGGTCAAATGATTGTGCTACAAACATTTTTCAAGCGTGTTTTGAACCAAAATTTAGATGCGGCCGCACAAAATCAGAAGCAATTGTGAAAAATGTGTTTGCACCTCATTTGATTTCAAAACTGAAGGAAAACTTGGAGTCCATCAACTATTGCACACTCCTCACAGATGCCTCCAATCATGGTGCCACAAAAACGTACCCTCTTTTGGTAAGATATTTTCTGCCATATAAAGGTGTTTGTGTTAAACTGTTACAGTTTCAGTGTCAAAGTGGAGAAACATCTGATATAATATCAGATTATTTAATTGAAATTATCGAAGATAACAATTTGCACACAAAGGTTGTTTGTTTTTGTGCCGACAACACGAACACTAATTTTGGAGGTATGAAAAGGAATGGTAAACAAAATGTTTTTACCAAATTAAATGTCCACCTCAACAGAGAAGTTATGGGAATTGGATGCGGAGCCCACATTATATACAACTCTGCCCAATCAGCCACAGATTGTTTACCAATGGATGTAGAAACAATTGTTGTTAAATTGTATTCGTATTTTTACATCTACACGGTCAGGACCGAGGAACTGAAAGAATTTTGCGATTTCGCAGAAGTAGAGTATAAAAAATTGCTGGGATATAGTAAAACCAGATAGTTGGCATTAATGCCAGCCATTGAGCGCATCCTAAGGATATTTCCTGGTTTAAATGCATATTTTTTGAGCCAGGAAAAATTCCCGAAAATTCTTCAGAATTTCTTTAATGATCCTGCATCTGAACTTTGGCTCAATTTTGTACACAGTCAAGCAGCTACTTTTCAAACAAGCATCAAAGTTGTTGAAGGGAAAATGTTTCAGCTGCAGAAGTACAAGAAACGATCGAGAATTTGAAAACCAATCTGCAGATGAAGAAAGATGATTTGTTTCTCCCTTATTCTGTAAGTTCAGAAATTAAGAAGATGAATGATGACTGCTTGATAACCAAAAAGGAGGTAGAGAAAACTGTTTCTGAATTTTACGAAACAGCAGCTACCTATTTAGATCAGTGGGATAACCATTTCAAAAATGTCAGCTGTTTTGGATGGCTTCTATTGAAAAAAATTCCTACATGGTCCGAAGTTCAAGCTACGATGGATTTTGTCGCAAAAAAAGAATTGTTTGACTCTAAACAAGAAACAGCTTTGCATAATGAATATGTTCTGCTCAAAAGCTACGTCAACCAAGAGAAGTTAACGGAATGGACTGCAGAGGAAGTCACAGGAGATAAGCGATGGGTGGAAATTTTCACCCATTTTCGCACTCATGCAATTGAAATTGAAGGCTTAAAAAAGATACTGGAATTTGGTTTCAGTTTGCCAGCAACAACTGCAGCGGTTGAACGAACATTTTCTTTAGTTAATAAAATTTGACATCAGAAAAACTCAACTGTCAATAGACACTTTAAAATCTCCTCTGATTACCAAGATAAATTTTTCATATTCATGTAGAGAGTTTTTAGATTTTTTAAGAGGCGATAAAAATCTTCTATTGAAAATTGCTTCTAACAGCAAGTATGAAGGATTGACACCTATGTAATGTTGGTATGTGGAATATTTTTTCATTTAACAATTCGAATAAACTTTTTACATAAATTGTTTTACTCTTATTTTGTTGTAAATTTCAAATTAAATATTTAAAATTAATTGGTAACCTAAAATATGAGTTATTTTTTAACTTAAATTGTTATTGGTACACCTAAATTATTACTCAATAATTAGTTAAGCTGTTATTTCAAAATTTTAAATTAATTGCAAGGATTTCATAAAATATGTGTGTTGCCGGAGGGGTTGTCACCTCATGCCAAATATATGTCGTATTGGAAATGTGGAAAAAAAAAAATTGTTGATTGAACCCTCCGCCCCCGGTCAGGGATGTCCTGATTTTTGGCCAGGAAAATCTGGTCACATTATGAATGGAGCTTATATTTTGGCTACGGACAATTTGATTATTTACACTTTTGGATTAGATACGAGGGTCACATAAGTTTTTTTTTTTTTCTATGTAGTCCACCTGGTAAGTTTGTGAGTTGGGGTAGCCAAGTTCTTTGTGATGAGAGATGATAATCAGCAAGATCTCCAAAATATTTAAAGATGAACAATAACCTAGCGACCACACAAATTTAAAGACAATTTCTTTCGAATTCTGGATATGCAAGCTTTTTTAACCATTCTATTTAAGCATCACGAAAGATATGAATGAAGGGAATTAAATTAAAACCCTGAATTAGGTAAAAGTTTGTTTTGAAAAGGTAAAAAGAATTAAATGAAAAACATGCGCCATGAATAATGCAAAAAAGTAATAACAATAACAATACCGTTTTAGTATTATAGAATTTAAAAAAAATAAAAAACTAGGGGTGTGAAACATCACACAACTTTCCATTACATTATAATACTGTGGTGGATTTGTGTCATTTACAGTTTTTATATTTTCATCGTTCATTTAGAAGAAATGGTCATTTTGGCAATATTTTTTGCAATAATGCTTGTACGTGTATTAAAAAAAATATGGTGATTTTGGTGATATACTTTTTTCGATAATCCTTATATTATCCTTTATTATAAGTGAAACTGAGGGGAGAAGAAAGAACGATCATTGATGAGGTATGCTCAAGAAAAGAAAACTCTGCATTGAAAGAATTCGTTTTTCAACTTTTTACACCATTTAAACATTTTTACGGGAATTTCGGAGGTGGGGATGTTTAGAACACTTTAAGAGGCATTACTACAGCGATTTTTCTGAAAATCGTTAAAGCCGTTTTTTTGCAATCATTGAAATACATGATTTTTTCAATGGGAACTACCTTATGCACATGCGCGCGATTTAACGAAAACCTTAATGGTAGGTGCTATGGCCACCACTAACCCTTATACCAAATTTGAACATCGTAGGTCAATTTACTCGGGAGTTATTCTGATCACATACACACAGACAGACATTTTTTCTTGGTCACTTTTTTTAAATCAGGATGTTCAAAAACGTGGTGAAATGCAAAATGTCTTTTTTTTTTTTAATGAATACTATGCTTTCGTTACCCTATGTACACATATGGGTAATTGAAAGTAAAAATCTATGAATTTTGAAATATAATTAACTCAAAGAAAAATTAATCTGCGTAATATAAATTAATTTCTTCAAAAGATTACTGGAATGTGTAGCATTTCTTCCTTGTTGGAATTCGTACAAAATACAGCGGCGTTAATCACATGTATACGATTGCGTCTCACTTAATACTAACATGAATCACCTTCGTTTTAGTTCATTTGCTAGGTCAGTAAGTATACATTAAGTGATAAAAAGAGAGAGCCAAATATGCGTCAAATGAATAAGCGCATACGTTGAAACTTGTTGTAACCGGAACGGACAGGACTTTTCGGTCACCCAATATATTATTAATAATCAATTCATAAATCAAACAAAATCAGAAGTATAATTTTTGTTCAGAAAATTGGCAGTTGTAGATATCTTGAGACTTCTAAATCATATCATGATATAAAACTTTGTTATCAAGACCTCATTATGAATATCTAATAATATACTAATAAAATCAAAATGTCTCCTTACGACATTGAGATTTTTGACACAATACTAACAAAAAGTGTTCAATTCGTTCTGTTCAAATACATAATATATTGTTTAAGTATTTTCTCCCAAAATATTTTTGCTGCAATTTTTTCTTTCAATTTGTATGCATATATTTTATGTCATGCGGTAATGGTGTACCTAATAATTTATTAACTTTTTTAAAATTACGTTTGAGTTAAAAAAAAAAAAAATCAAACTTATAATTGCATAAAATTAATCTTTCTTTTTTTAATTATATTGAAAATCAATGTTGGTGACCTCTCCCTTCCAAGGTTACTGACAACGACGGAGCGAATGAACTGAGGAGAAATATTAAATGGCCATTCTATGTCCACATTTGATCTATACCCTGGGGATAGAACAATTCATTCATAATTCATCACTCATCGTTCTCTAAGATGGTTTGTTAGGAAATAGTTTTCCTTTACGATTATGAATTAAAAATCTAACACTAACTATTAAAGTATGGCTTATTTAAAGTCATTTAGCTTTGCTCATTTCATATCAAGATAAACACTTCTAATTTAGTTTGAAAGAAAATATAGTTAGGATATTAGGCTGAACTTCCATATCTGGTTCGGATTCTGTGCCAAGGCGATTAATGTCAACAAATAGTAGCAACAGCCATCTTTTACATGCAAATGAAATACCGATGGTTTTTGTGACTTGGCGCTGTTTACAACTCTTTACACAGAATCCTCTCACAGAAGTGTGAACGGTTGTCGGATACTTAATTTAACTTCCATTACGGTAAAAGACACGTAAAAAAATCTCAATTGGGCATTAAGTAGAAAATTTAGGCAAAATATATAAATCAGAAACATGTGTTGCATGCAAAATAATGGTACATCTTAGGGAAATATTTTTAAGAAAAAAACTATTTTTTAAAGCAATTAACAAACCGATGAAAATAATTTTTATATGTTCTATATTTTATATATTCTTTACAGGAATTTCTTCAGCGTAAATATTCTGCAACAGTCATTCAACATTCATTGAAGTCGTTTAACGAAACATTTATTTCCAAAACATAGTAATCAAAAGTTTAGTTTCTGGATAGCATTGCTTGAACTTTATGAGTAGCAAATAGTACACATTATTAAAAGAAGGAAACAACAACTCGTTGAGATGAAAGAGCAGTTCTAACAGTGTACGCGTTTTTTAAAGTGCGAGACAGTAATTTACAACAATAAACAAATAACTGCTATGTTTTGATGTTGCATGAAGCATAAAACACACCCATAACTGGATTTTTAGTAGATTTTTATGAACGTGGGAAGAAGTCATAGATCCAACTGCATTGATAATATCAGCATTCTTGTATTCATCATTTCCTAATTTTATGATTAAGTCCTCCAAATGAGAGCCAAACTCGAGTGCAAACTGACTAAAATATTATTAATATTGAATTATTAATTATATATATTTTAAAGATTTCAAAGTCAATTAATCAATCTGTTTATCCATGTTACTTAGATGATGTATAAAATGTCTATAAAGATTACTAAATGATAATTTAAATTTTTATTTGTTTTTACAATACAACTGATGGCAAAAATGTCGGTGAACTAAGTAATAGTCAAGTGAGTAAATTTTGCAAAAGTATAGATTTTGCTCTAAATATCTAAATATTCATATATAAATATTCATATATATATATATATATATATATATATATATATATATATATATATATATATATATATATATATATATATATATATATATATATATATATATATATATTGCAAAAGTATAGATTTTGCTCTAAATATCTAAATATTCATATATATATATATATATATATATTGCAAAAGTATAGATTTTGCTCTAAATATCTAAATATTCATATATATATATATATATATATATATATATATATATATATATATATATATATATATATATATATATATATATATATATATATATATATATATATATATATATATATATATATATATATATATATACAGTACCAAAAGTTGTTCTCTAAACAATGAAAAACTTCTTAAATTTTAAGCTTATGACAAATATTCGAATTTAAAAATGGTAGCTAAAATTAGATCGTGTATACTTTTAGTTATAATACATAAGAAGAGTATACGCTGTTTCATAAAAGCCAGTGGTTTTTTTCAAACGGACTTAAACGTTAGGAAAATAAATTATTCATTTGATTCTATTTGAGATTAAATTTTACACAAAAGTCGATTTAAATAAAAAGATAATGCCATTTATTTTCTTAAATGCTGGGTAAAAATTCCACTTAGATAACATTTTAAATCATACATAATCTGAATCCTTTATTCCAATCAGCTATATAAACCCTACTATTTATTAACTCTATAACACTCTAGAATCCATTTTCACAACACATACTTGGTATTTTTTCTCCCTTCATATTTACAATTCGATTAGATAAAAATCTCGACAAACAACAAGTAATTTTCCTTAAATGGAGTAATGTCCAATTTAATGACTTCTTTCGTATGAGTGTTCATTAATAATGAAAACAAGTTTGTTGAGCCTCATCACCATCTATTTCCAATTTTTAAGATATTTTAAACATGACGAAGCTGCAGTACTAGCAATTAAACATAATCTTTGAAACAATGTTAATGCACAGAAGTTCCAAGACGTTCATTCACATTATTAATTGTCGTTCTCGTCACGAAAACTCCCCACAAAAATACCACTTTCCAACCACCACTGGTATGTTTACACCAAGCAGTTTCGGATAGATTTACTGCTTTTATTTACCTCACCATTTATCATATATCGTCGCGCACACATTCCAAAAGCTCTACAACAGAAGGGTGCATTGTGCTATGCAATAAAGAACCAAGTCGTAGAAACAAATTTCAGAATGTGTGGATTATATTTTGGCCAATAACGTAAGGATTTTTTACGAATTTTTTTAATTTCTTTCAAAGTATATTCCTTAAATAGGCAACTGATATTTATGTAAAGTTGGTATGGATTTCTTTTTTATAATACTAATAATGATAATTATAATGGAGATGTCAATATTAAAATTAATAACAGTAACATTGTGTATGTTGGTTACGTGTTTAAAAATAAACCAATTCACAAATTGTTGCCTATAATTATTACTATTTTGAGAGTGAACTAGTTATTTCTGATAAAATTAACTTTGATTTTTAACAAAATTTTTATATATTATTTGAAATTACTCTCGCTAATTTATTGGTACAAACATTTCATAATTATGGCAGAATACTAAAGCATTCTATGCTACAAAATGAATTGACGTTGGTTTCGGAAATATAAAAATGTTGTGTTTTTTTCCTCTGTTTCAAAAAATTTCTTATAATGAGAGTGCAAAGGAATTCTATTGTAAAACCAATTTTAAACTTTGGAAAAGCTAATCAATCCAAATAATCGTTTATTAGGCCTTGCTTTCAAACATCATCACTTTATGAGTGGATTGAATAAATCTTCAAAAGAAAATTTGAACACTAATAAATGGGGATTGTTTCAAGAGAAATTTTACCTATAAGTAGATGTCGCAACCACTACAATAGTATTAGAAACCCATAGTATGTAACTAAGCAGAAAGATTAAGATTTCATCGTTTGGTACTTTGCTGCGTAACCCAGTGCAAGTGTCCCAAGCACAGGACCTGAATTTTATTTCGTGTCGTCTGTAGCGTCATTCTTTCTTTTCTTATCTTTATAAATATTAATACTGCTCTATTTCAAAAAC
Organism: Linyphia triangularis; assembly: GCA_963978545.1. Taxonomy (NCBI): domain Eukaryota; kingdom Metazoa; phylum Arthropoda; class Arachnida; order Araneae; family Linyphiidae; genus Linyphia; species Linyphia triangularis. Next base: position 66,569,315 of record OZ021725.1, read on the forward strand.
TAATGATTCCAGTAATGAAGCTTTCCTACAGCTTAACCCTTCCTTCCACGTGCGCCAGTAGAAGGGTCGAAGTGGTCATCGCTTCTTTTAGCGATCAGTCTAAATTATGGTTGGACGAGACGGCATGTTAAAGAACCACGTGATTGGAATGAAAACAGTCATTATTTTACATGACAGATTGGCAACAGACGTGAGAAAGAAGAGGAATTCTTTTTCCCCGCCGATGCTCTATTATTAATAATGATTGCCCTACAAACGAAGAGATTTCGGAAGGGTCCCCTTCGGTTTTTTCTTATTCCATTTTTGCTGATTATGATGAATATTTTAAATATAGTCAAACTATTGTTGGATTTGTGTTAGCAATGGGAGATTTTCTACTTTTGCAGTTTGTTTTTGAATGTGTATCATGAATGATAAATGAGGAAAGGGCAGATGGTACTTTCTGTAGTGACTTTGTCTCGAATCTTTTGAACTGGTTTTCTAGATAGATAGATATATTTTTTCCCCTCTGGAGCAGATTTTAACATAGTGGTCTTCAATATTACTGTTCCGGGAACTCCACAACATATATGTTTGACATATTCGAAGAAACAGTTTTAAAATTACACATAGTATTAAGCACTGGAGGTTTAAAAATAATTGTGTATTCATCATTTTTTGTCATCTTTCTTGAAAAATATTTTGTATTACATCAGTTTAAATTAATATATCATCGTAATTATTATCCATAATTTATTAAATAAATGAAGCATTATCTTAAAACCGTTTTCAGAACAACAACAAAAATGTACCAGGCTTTTTTTTTTCCTTCTTTTTTTTTAATGATATTTATAATACTTTTACATTATAATATATATATTATACTGTATATTATTAATATATATATAATATATTATTATATATTATACTGTTTAAAAAAAATTCACAGTAAAAAAATATTAAGAATATAAAAATACTTAACGCTGACCACTGATCTCTTAACTACATTTCCTAGATAGCTTATAAGCAGCTCCTGTTCAGCAAACAGATGAAGCTAATTGAATACTGTCTCCCATAAAACTATGCAATAGGTTGCCCTTAGTTTCAAATAGATTCTAACTAGTTTGCTCTGATGATTGTTAAGCTTTTTTCGGTTTCAAGTCAATAATTGGAGATCAGTGGCCTTAACAAATACAAAACGCTTTTTGGTAAACAATAAAAAACTAAATGCGCTATTTCAACAAAGATAATTCTTCATTAAATAAGAAAGCCAATTATAGAATTGAAATATTTACCTGTAAAATAAACATATGTTTATTATACTATAGATTCCCAATTATTGATGCAAAGCAGAGAGTTCTTGAGAATCGTATGCTATGATTGAATATCGTGAACTAAAATTGAAAAGAATGAAACAGAAAATGAAATCCATTCAACTGTCGTAAAAAATGCAGCAGTCATAAATCAATTGCCACAAACATTGAGAGATTTCAATGTTTTTAGTTATAAATGAATAGAATTCACCAAATAAAATTTCAAAAGATAGCAATGAATAAATTTCAAAAGATCTCAATGGATAAATTTTGTTACGAATTAAAGCTTTTAAATAGATTAGGCTGTTAAAAAAACATTTCTAATTTTATTTTATTCAATATACAACTGAAGATGCGAGAATTATTATAGTTTGTATGATCGACATTTTCCGGAATTGTTTGACAGAACAGTCGGCTATTTATATTACGAAAAAAATGAAGTTAAGTATAAATATGCATGTCTTAGGAATAAATTCCTATAATGGCAGCTTCACAGAAAAACTAAAAAAGTAATTTTAGCAATATTTTGAACCATGAGAGTAAACCACTAACTCTTTGAAAGTAATGTTGTTTGATATTCGTAAAAAAAAGTAAAAAATTGTTGGGTTACATATTAAAAAACCTTTACAATCTTATGGCTCCCGGCGGCAGCTTGGAGAATACCTTACGCCATAAAATGTATGTTCTGTCGAATAAAAAAAAATCAATTTCATGGGACTTAATATTGAACTGTTAACAACAAAATTCATGCATTTTAATTTTAAAATATCTTATTACAAGTGGTAACGAAAGAGCAGTTAATATTGACTACAAAAGGTATACCAATGAGTATTTATGTAGTTTTATTAGTTGAGTATGTTGTATGTTAATCTACGGACCTTAAATTGTATCGAATGTAGTTAGAGCTGATAAGTAAAAGACAAATTAAAAAGACAAAGATTTTTAGAAAATTGCTAAAAGATTGTTTGTTGTTGGTGGTTTGCTTTTTTTAATTTTCAATTTCATAAAAATGGACCTAGATTATGTTTTTTAGCGAAATGAGCACACAAAGCATTCTAATACATATATACTCTGATTTAAATAGTAAATTATTGAATAATTTCAATTATGAATGCTATAGTTATTAAGCATTTATGAAAAAATGTATTTGTTTCATCTTTTGTATAATGTGTCTTTAAAACTGAAGAAACATCGATAAAAGTTAATTATTAAAATTTAAAAGATAAAAAGGAATAAAATTTGAAACTGAATATTCTCATACCTGTTATTTAATAGAAATAACGTAAGTGACAGCTTAGCTTACTGTTCAAAACTTCTCTGATTGTCTTTAAAAAAAATTGGTCGACAATTTTATGTGGATTTTAACACTTAAGTAAAAGCCCATAATCTGATAATTTTTCATACATTATGAAAATATGCTTTCTATAATACTACATAAAATTCATTGGGGGTGCAGGACACCACATTTAGTTAATTTATATTATGAAGCTAAGCTGTCACTTACGTTATTTCTATTAAATAGCACAATTTCTTTAACGATTTTAAGAATAATACTTGTACTGACAATAGATCTTCATCCACATGTTTGTCCTTTTCACAAAATATAAAACATTGATTAATGTTGAAACATTTTGCCCGTAAATCCTCAAGAGTTCACCTATAATCCCCAGGACTCCCGCTAGGAACTCCGCTGTGTTAGCATTCGACTTAAAACATTGTTTTGCAAAGGTAGACACATGGGGGTATTTCATCACTTTCCTCAAAATAACTTTTGGCCATTTATCTGCTGTGCAATCTCATAAGCCACAGTCCACAAAGATTGGAATTGAAGCAATCCGATCTGTGACCCAATGTACCAATGCTCCATGTTCGAAGTTTCCAAATCCATCGTAAACTTAATTCAGTTAAGGATTCACCCCGCTCCCAAATTGACATCTCAATCCGTTGCATGATGTCCGATCTTGCGCAAGCCGAAGGTTGTTTATCTATATATCTGTCAGATCAGAAGGTGCGCTCAGTTCCAGGATATGACTTTTATAGGATTTTTGAGTGGCTCGTTGAATCTGGATTGTTCGAGGTTGTCCAACTGAGGCGACGAACTGTATCGTTGTAGCGACAAACTGCTAAAAATTCCTCTTATGATAGGTTTGTTAAGATATAACTCACTTTTTATGATCAGTAGACATTCTTACTTGCCACTTCAATAAACACACGTATTTTATGTGGTTTGCTGTGTTTTTCGATGTACCAACTTTAGTGTCTTAATCAGGTGATATGAAGTGTAGAACAAATTTCATGACTTCTAATCACATGAAAAGTAGCGAAGAATAATTGAAATGTAAGTGGGAAAAGATATATCTGATATTTGTACTTTTAATTACCAATACGCCAGCATAAGGCAATACAAGTATTGCATTCGGTCATTGTTTTCCCCCCCTTCCACGCGTTTTGAAATTTGCTGAATTTAAAAAAGTGGTCTAGAAAAAATGTCTATGTGTGTTTGTGGTTAGCATAATTCTCGAATAAATTGCCCTACGACTTTTGCGTACGGTATAGTGGTAGCCATGGGACATGATATTAAGGTTTTCGTCAAAACTTCACTTACGCATAAGGTAGCTGCCATTGAAAAAATTATGTTTTTCAGTAATCGCCACACACACATACAAAACTGGCGCAATCGATTTTGATCAAAATCGCTGTGGCTTTTTAAGCTGTTCTTAACATTCCCACCTCTGAAATTTCTGTAGAAATCCTATAAAAGCGTAAAAAGTTGGAAAAAAAAATAGTCTTTTACACCGGGTTCTCTTTCCTTGTGCCTCATCCATCAACGAATGTTGCTCGTCTGTTTAACTTACAAGAAAGGATTATGTAATAGTTATGAAAAAACATTTCACCATTTTACATTGATTTTTTTTCCAACGTAAGAAATATCACCAAACTAGCCATTTTTTTTATTTAAATGAATGAAAATAGAAAAACGAAAACAGTAAATTACATCATTCCACGGCAAATTTAAATGCAGTGACCAGTATTAAGTGTAATTGGAAGTTGTGCATTATTCCACATCCCTAGTTTTATATACGAGTTTCTTTAATAGATAATAGTGTTATGCGCTAGGCTAAATTCTCACGTATATATCGGTACTTTAAAATTGTTTGATTATTTTGACTAATGAATGAAGCACGTCATATACAAAAGTAAAACTTCAGAAGCCAACATCTTAAAAGTTACTTTCTAATACATCTCTTTCATCCATCTAGCCTTTTAAATGTCTTAACTCATGACGGAAATAAACGCCAGTACGAAGCAATAAGTTCATGCACTGATCTGACTGACCTTAATGTGTTAAGCTATAACTTCCTTAGATTCATCAATTTTACTGTACAATTCAGATAATATACGAACTCATTACGTCAAAAAAAAAAAAAAAATTGACAGAGCACATTTACTGCAAAACACCCTTTTCTTAAAAATTCAATCCTAAATAATAAAGAATGAAATGTAATAAAATGTATCGCAAAAGAACATAACGACTCTTTGTTTGTTAATATTGATAGCAGGATATAAGTGCTGCATCACGAAGTTGGTTCATTTTTACTCATTGTAGAATGATTCCTTGGCTTCCTTTGTCTTAAGCAGAAAGGGCGCGCATTTCAGCAAAAGGACCCACCTAGTAATCCTTCCCTGTTGTAGCAAAGGCAGTTATCTCTCCTCATGAGGTTCTTTTAAAAAAAATATAATATAAACAATAAAAAAACAGCACCACCCTTGTAAAAAAGAGGGACGTTTTGCACTGTTCCACAGTGAAGAAACAAAATAACTCTAATTCGCTAATGACAGTTCACTCCACGTTGCTATTTGATATGGAAATTCGGCCGATTACCTTTTTTCCCCTACCAGTAGGGGCATCGGTCATACCTATAGCACGCTGCAATAACCCGATTGTGTGCTGCAAAACTTTTTCGCGACTTTAATAGTTTCCAAGTAGTGTTGTAATGACACGAAGGATAATTTTCCACCTCGGAAACGTGTTATCAGTTAAATGCTGGGAATAAATCGCTTTTGCTTTTCAGGTAGTGATTATAGTTATAGAGAATGTTAAGTAAAACAACTGATCAGGTTCACGAAGAGCAGTAGGAACGCGATTTTTTCCCCCTTAACTCTTGTAACTAAACACAGATTGTTAGTTAAGAAGCCTTCAACGTATATATCGCTTAATTATATCGTTTTTATTTAACTAATCTTTTAGTTAACTCTGGTCTTGTTCAAGAGTATTTGTTATTTGTGAGCTAATTATGTCTTTTAATCTTTTAAATCCAACTAATCTTTGTGCACAGTGCAATTAGCGAGTCCTTTATCCTATGTTAGATGTGGACTTAATCAATGTTAATGTATAAAAATATGCGTTGAGGTTTTTTACTATGGATACTAGAACACATTATATGTAAAGTACTATGGAGAAGTTTTTAATAAAAAAATTTAATTCAGAATTTCAATCTGTTTTTCCTTGAAGCAAGCAGTTTTAGATTATATTTATCAGTTAAAAAAGAAATAACATACAAAATGTAATCTTAGCTAGAAACAAAATCACACAAATAATATCTGTTTAAAAGTTTGAAATGACTTAACATGGCATGTGCTATCGTATATCAGAGCACAGTTTGTTTGTACTAGTTTATAAAGGGTCATTCTCTCTGAAACGTGCAAAACTTTGCAATGCATTATTTTTGAAATTTTTTCATTTTTTGAATGATCAATAGGTGACCTAAATACCAAAAATTTATTAAAATTACAAAAATAATATTTTTTTTTTCATTAAATCTGTTCTTAGAGTTAATATACGTCATTGGACTTTCGCTTTTTAGCAAATCATCTAAAATATCACAATTTTTAGTTTGTTATAATTACTTTACAGAATTCATCGACGTGGAGATTATAACAATAGTATGTTCGTGAATTAATCATTAAATTTTTATTAAATAGCAATTTTAAAAAGGGTGACACATTATACTGTTAGTTAAAAGAAGATAAACTGATGAAGCAAAAATGTGCTCACGTCTTACATTAAAACTAACAGATGCAAATGAAACCTAAGAGTAAAATTTGTTGTTCAACTATATGTTGCCTTATTGTTACAAATATGTTGCCTTATCGTTACAAATGTTAAAGAGTCAGTAAACAATATTATGTACGTTAATAATGAGTTAAGAAATATTGTTACAAATGTTAATGAGCCAATAATCATTGTTATGTATACTAATAATGAATAATTAAACATTGTTATAAACATTAATGTGTCAATGAACATTTTACTAACAAATGTTTTCATACTAGAAAATCGTTCGTTAAAGAATCATGTAACAATTAATCTGTTTTAAATCTTTTTGTTGTTTCTGTTTTAGCATCTTCATCTATAAAATACGGGTCAAGTATGAGATAGCATCTAAAAAAATGTATGATCAACATTTTCTTAGTGTTACCAGAAAGATTACAAAAAATGTATTAAATAACGCTTTGTATAAAAATTTTCAATTTACTTACATACTCATACTACTACATCATGCATGTTTAAAAATTCTAGACAGACATTTAAAAAAAAAAGAGTATTGATCTTTAATTCTGTGTATGCTAAAACTTCTTTCACATTGCAGTGCTTCTAATAATATAATATTTTATTTACGAAAAATCTTTTAAAAATAAAATTTTATTCTAAGAAAAATTATCAAAAATACATAAAATTTTTAGATTAGATTGTTTTTTTAAATTCAAAAGAGTATAATTTGAAATACAAAGTAATTTTTTTAACTTTCATTAATAATAAGAGTGTTAATTAAAACATCATAAAAATTTATTTTCAATCCAATAAATCATTTCTATTTATCTTTCATGCTTAGAACTTAAGAAATGAGTTTTATAAATCAATCAAAGTTAGTATTTTAGAATACTTAAGGAGATAAAAGCTGTATATTTCAATAATCGACATTTTTTAATTATATTTTTAATTGAAATTTATAAAATAAATAATTGCTCTTAAAAATATAGAAAATTATCAGCCCATTTTTAGTTGCACTTTAATAATTGTAAATATTTGAACAAGAACTGTATGTTTTCTCCTTCAAGATAAATATGATAGAAAAAAGTTTTTAGCAATCTAAAAAACATTCGTTAGAGCTATGCATGTTATGACCATAAAAAAAAAAAAAAAAAAAAAAAACTTTTTTTCATTATAAATGTAAAAGTAGGATAAAAAATAATAATAAATAAAAATTAATACCTTAAAAGTAGATCTTTTACCTTTCATGAAATAGTTGAAAATTATGCTTACATTCTTTAGAAACAATCACAATCCTAAAGTACAAAAGTTTAACTTCCTTATGATATATTCCCATTTGAAAATTTCCCGAACATTTTGCTGCAAATAATAATAATAATTGAATAAAATGGCTTCAAAAGAAATTTTAAAAAATCAAAAGAATTTCTTTTCTACATAATTAAAATCTTTGTTCCTCTTATCATATCAAATACTATTTAAACAACTGCATGTAATTAAAAAGAAAAGTAAATTTAGATGGTAATAAAATGTGTTATAGTTGAACAACAATTATATAATACATATTTTTCGCCTACTACTGTCAACTACAAGAGCATTTACAGGGTAACTTTAATCACAACTGGGAAAATAACTAAATTCAAACGAATTTTGTACTTTTGACGAACCCTGATTTACCAAACAGTTCATTTAAAGCTTTTTAAAATTGATGCAACTTTTCAACAATTCCCAAGGATAATAAAAAGTAATTTGAGAACAAAATGAGAATTAGCATCTTTGTTCTAATCCAACGATATAATTTATTTTTAAAAACTAGGTAAGATGTGAATAAAGTATATAATTAAACATAAAAAATAATTATTAAGTAATGAATATTTTAAGATATTTAAGCAAAAGAGTATTCAAATACATATTCTTTTTAATTACTACATTCTAGATAACCACACATAAACTTTAGAATTGAAGTTTTTTAAATTTTAATAATGTTTATACAATACAAAATTTCATCTAAAAATTTGGATGTATATTTTATAAATTACCCTATAACTCTACAAAAGTTTGTAATTTAATAACCTCAAAGTTCTAATAAAAACTAGCTTTGCAAAAAATTACAACTTATCTGTTAAAAGCATATGTATCGAATACTTAAAAAGCAATTTTGAAATTAGGTGAGTTTCAATTGGATTAGCCGACCATGTTCAAAATTACATGAACAATCTCTATTCCTTATAAATCCTAACTCAGTGATTGCTATGCCTCAGAAAATAAGAATTTAATTGAGTCTAATGTTTAAATCATGACTTTGAAACACTACAACAAGAAGATGCATATTATGATCAATGAAGAGTAAACTTAATTACATTTCAAGACATGAACCCGAAGATTTCTAAGATAACAGTTCAAAGACAGATAGAGAATTCTTAGAAACATTCGGAATTATTTCACGATTTCTTTGGATGGCTTTATTTTAGATAAATAGATGCCTATAACTCATGAAGATAGAAGAAAAAGTGTAGTGTGTATTAATAATACATAGTAGCTCTACTGTGTAGCAAAATACCTATTTTTATCTGTTGAGCATTCATAGAATACAAAATTTATAAAAAAAAAAAATTAAAATATATACTTTTTCTTAGATACTATCGAAGAAGTTATCTGATATGAAATGTTTAAATACATTTTTTTTTTTAAACTTTCTTTAAGATTTCAGGATAAGATTAATTATTTATTTTAGTTCAAAATATAGTTATCTTGAGAACGTAATAATATATTTAAATGACAAAATTCTTTTTGTGTGCTTATACTTTTGCTCTAATAGGATTGCTGATGAGTATAAAGTACTTTTTATAGTGTATTTGTAGACTAAAAAGACTAAAAAAGTTAAGTTCTAACTATTAATTTTTGTCCTTCTTGAATACGATTTTAGAACAATAGCTAACAGGATTCCTTAGAGTACTTAAATATATATATATATATATATATATATTGTTTTTTGAGTTTTAATATAAAAATAGGAGATTTTTATGAGATTTTTTAAATTCTATTAAGATTACTATATAGATTAGAATAGCAAAAATCATGGCATTAGGAAATTACATTAAAAAAAAAGGAAATTTTTAAGATAGTATTTGAAAGTTAGATATTTTAGAATTCTGTGTCTTACTTCATTTTACTTTTGAGATTTAAGTTATTTTTAAATTATTGTCAAATGGTCTTAATTCAACTTTAGATAATTTTCATTACTTAAGTTGAGAATTTCAAATATTATAACATTTTATGAACTTCTTAATGATCAAAAATAATCTGAATCATACATAATTGTTTCATTTAGTTATACATATTTAATGTACTAAATATTTAAAAAAATTCTTAGAAAGACAAGGTTGCCTTTCTGTAAGACATTTTAATAATCTTTGAAAATTAAGCATATTTGTGAAGGATTGAACATTTAAATAGTTGAGTTAACAAATAGATAATTGCGCAAACACATATATAAATTAATTTGAGCTTACACATAAACATATATTTATCAAGATGCTTCATTTTGTATAATTCTCAAAGTGCAATACTTTTCAAACCTTAGGATTATCTGAAACATATCTTTTAAAACTGACAAAATGTTTGTCCTACCAAGCAACACAAATAATTATTTTCTCAATGGCTCCATTACAATTCAAATGTTTAAGTTTGAATTAAATAATTTGAGGAGGTGATGCATGCATGAGCATGGTAAGTTTACATCAATTACAAGAAAATAAAGTAAAACGTGAACAACTCAAAAAAAAAAAAAAAAAAATACACCTCTCAGATAACTATAAAAATATTTAATCTTATAATAACAACAATACAAAAACAACAATACAATAAAAGTAAACGAAGGAAACCTGTTAATCAAAATAGCAATTCAAACACTTTAAGAACATAAGAAATACTTAGGATACGAATAATAGTGCCGTGGTGGTTGATGCGTGAGGCTAAGGTACAACAGCTTTGTACGGAATAAAAAGAATCTGAGTGAATAAGCGAATTTTAACAGCCTGCTTATATAGAGCATAGAAAATCTTGCACATGAGTACCAACACAAATTAAAAAATGTGCATTTTTTTTTTCTTTTTTTTTTTTTTCTTCTTCTGAATGATTGCTCTTTGATTTTGAATAAAAATTAATCTTTATATAATAGTAAAAATATCAGGCATTGTATTCCCTTTATATATTGTTTACTAGTATCCTTAAATTATTATTATTTTATTTTCAATATAAAAATACAAACGTTTTAAGATAATATTTAGGGTGAAATTGTGTTTTGAAAAAAAAAAAATTCGCTAAAGTTATGGGTACATGAAGAACTGGTACTCACTTTCATACCATTTCCCTCATTTCATTATTATCAATCCATTATTAGTTTACTAAATACTAATTAATAAGACATTTATTGAAAAGTATGATGCAGTAACACATTCTTTCAGAATGTGCATCGTTTACTTTAAGTGGAGCTTATTTCACGACGAAAAATACTAAAAGCCGTTAATTTCACTTCCTTTCCCGTTAAATATCTATTTAGATATGAATCAGTTACAAAGGCTAATCATCTCTAGTGTTATGCTTCATTCTTTCTGGAGGGATATAAGTTTCCAATTCATAATAAAATGGCCGCCACTTAGCTACTTTTTTCCTTCGATCATGCCCAAAGATTAATGATGCCATTGTAATCTGCAGTAGATACTTCCTAGAAAGAGATATATAAATTATCTGCGGACTCTTGCAGTAATTAACGAGATGTCATTAATCAATTAGCATCCATATTACTAATTAATAGGCATAAACGCATTCCAAGAGACATTTTGGTTTGCTCTTTTCCCACAGATGAAATATAACGACTTGTAGAGTGAAAAGTGGCGGAAGTCGTTTGCTTTGAAATACTTTGTGACCGTTTTTTGTGACCAAATATCATAAAGAGAAACTATGGAAAGATAATAAGATATATGAAAATGTAGTACTTGAGATTTGAAACCGAATGTATTATATAGCATAAATGGGATTTATTGTTAAAAATCAACTAATTGCGTATAAAATGTGATTAAATTAATTTTTTTTTTAAACATTGAACTATTTAAAAAATTTTAAAGGGAATTTCTTTTTTTAGAAAAAAGTAATAAAAAGTTCATTTACAAATTTTAAGTTGCAAAAAAGTTAAAAAATATTTATAAAAAAAAAAATTTACTTTTTGGCTATACTTTATCAAATTTTTTTTTTACGACTTGCACATACATGAAAAGTTTTCTGATAATTTTATATAACAGAATTAGTCACCTAAGCGTAAAGAAGCGTAATAACTTTTTTATAAGTAAACTATTCAGAAACAGATATGTGCATATTCATGAAAAAAAAAAAAAGAAAAAAGAATGGAATATAAGAAAAAGCACCAAAACAAATTTTGAATTTGATTCGTATGTAAAAACTTTAACAACAACTTTTGTTTTCAAATATTATACTTTTTTAAAGTTTCGTGCCTCAAAGTCCAAAAACGTCACACTTAATAAATCCCTTCAATGTATGTCTATCAGTACATCTGGAACACTTCCCCATTAGCCAATATCACTCGATATTGGTCAATCCATTGGTGTAACATTGTAAACCGGACGTTGTTACAGATTTGGCCAATCTCGTCCAGTGCTGGATAAAATATATTGGAAGTTTTCAAATAGGATGCACAGTTTTAAAATGAAAATATTTTATTTATAAGGAAGAATGAAAAGCAAATAAAAAAGGTTTTTTGACATGTTTATTTTTTTAAAAAAATCGAGTATTTTGCAACAAAAGACTCGACTTTTGGCCGGAATTGGCTAATCTTCCAGATTCCATGTTTCCAATATTGGTCAATACTGCTGTTTTACCTGAATAATTACATTTGAACAACAATGGAACTAGAAATTCAGGACACACAGATAGTCCATTAGAAACAAATTAAAAAACAATAAAAAAAAATTAAAAAAAAAAAAATCTTTAAAAAAAATTAAAAATAATAATAATATTAATAATAGTAATAAAAACTTCTGTTTTTTTTTTATAATGGTGTGTTGGTACCAGATGAAAGCCGCAGCCGAAAGTACTTCATAAAAAGTTTAAATATGTGTTGTTTATTATTAATTTTCTTAACGAAACATCATATTAATTGCCAAAAAATACACCATTTCTTCCTTCAATTTCAAAACTTACTGTTAGAAAATTTTGAATAAAAATGTTAAGCAGATTACGATGAATAATTTACAAAAAAAAAAAAAAAAAAAAAAAAAAAAATTGGTTCATCAAAATATATTCGATTAAAAAAAAAAATTCAAATGTTTAACGTTCAAGATAATCACAAAAAAAATAACGTGTTTCGAAATTAGCCTTTTTAATGACCTCTACTATTACCTCCCCGCCCCCAAGTTTCAAAAGTTACTTTAATTTTTCTTAATATATCAAACCTTAAAATGTTATGAGGTTACTATGGAGACATATTGTATCGATCCCAATAACTTTTATACAAACATACAGACAGACATACAAATATATTAAGGGTTGAAAGGATCTATCCTGAAAATAACTTGTGCATCAACTGCCAGCGAATCTGAGCTGTACGTACAGCTATGAGCTACCTGGTAAGAAATACTCGGAGTCTGAACATTCCCACCCCTTTATACCAGTAATATTATTTTGACCTATTTCATGTACCTTTTTCTGAGAAGATAATTGACATAGAAGCCTACATTCTTTTCTGTACATGCAACTTGTTATTCGACTGAAGTATGATTTTAAGTATCGTTAATTTATTTCATTTTAAAAATTAGTTTTTAATTTTATTTTTTTTCAGTTGGCATTTCTTAAGAATCATCCGCGTTTGGAACAAAAAAAAATCCTAAAAAAGAATATTTTTCAAACAACTCACTTTAGCTGAACAACAAGTGTCAGTTGAATGTATAAAAAAAATTAGGTTTCCTATAACAATTAACTTTTTGAGATAAAAGGTACATACATGTAATTGGTCAAATAACGATAACATTATCGGTATAGAAGGTACCAACTCCTTAAATTCCTAACACGTTGGCACTAGTTTCTTTTCACAATATATATATATTCTTTTAATCCCCCCCCCCCCCAAAAAAAAATAATCATAGCTGAAGCAATGGTATCACCAAATTCTTTTTTGTCAAATAAAAGATGCGAGTCCAGTCAAAAAACAATTTTTGTAATGAAGAATATCATAATCATGAAGAATATTTACCTATCCAAATACAAACTGATGATGACTTTAGTGAGAGAAATATGCGTGAGTGATTACTCAAACTTAATGAATAAAATAAGCAAACAAAGAAATAGATTATTCAACGAAACAATAAGCAACTAATGCACCATGACTTAATGGTTGATTTTTCACCAGACTTGAAAGAACAAAATGAAAATATGTTTATCATTAAATCCTGAAATACTCTACAAAGGATCATTTGTAATGGAACATTAACTTTTTATATTTTTTATTGAACATGCCATCGGAGTAGATATTTCTGAAATAAAAACCTTATTTCACAACTAAAAAGAGTGATTGCTTATAAATATGTAATTCAAGGTATTTTAAATAAGTTATCAAAATCATAGTTAATTATCAAATTATTTGAGTATTAACCTCAATTATATTATTAAGAATAATCCTATTATCAATTGCAATGACTGATCTGAATTTCAAATAAGTTAAGTTATTGGTTAAATCCCTATAACTAATTTTTCAGAATTAACAATAGAATTTTAACTATTGATTAAAAAAATTGACCAAATGGCACAAATTATATCAAGGAGGAAGAATTCTTGAGTGTAAGAACTCAACTTCGATTCCCGATGATAACTAGTTTTAATATTTTTGTGATATTGGATTTTGGAATTTTTCAGTGTATTAAAATCGAAATAAAACTGAAAACAGATTTCACAAAAATAATTGAAATCTTACAAAAACTTGCTTTGGTGTAAAAAGTCCCCGGCAAGTTGCCAATCCCAAAAAAGTTCGAAAATTCGAAATAGATCTTTTCCTATAGCGGGAAAAATATTGTCACAAATATTTTCCTGAGCTCAAATCACGTTAAAGGAAAAAAATAACGTATTCAAAATTAATCGAATGACAAAGCTTTCGAAAAGGAGACTTATACCATTTTAGAAGAGCTATATGATGAGGGATTATAGTATACAAAATTTATTTTTTTAATTTTCAGAGCTGATCTATTCTAGAGATTTTGAATTGTTTGTCTTAAGATAGCAAGTCAAAAACAAAGTTTTTAACTCAACTTAAGATGTTAATTTAATATTTAAAACGGACTGTATCAGAATATATTTTATATCAGTTTTATAAGGCAAAAAGTAGGGATTTACTCTTTTAAATATTCCCATTCAATTTTTTAATTTTTATAAATCGAAATTTAAAGATGGAATGCTAATTTTTTTGATAGACAAGATTTGAACTCATGAGCACTTTTGTGAATGATATTTTTTTCAATCCAGGCTGTATAAAATTAAAAAATTTCTTATTTTTCAAATAAATTGACTCGTAAATTCACACTATCATTTAAAATGACTTCTTATATTTTGATTACTTTTGCAATTTGCATCGATTCCCTATCTCTAATAACAAAAGAAATAATCCATGTAATTACTTTTTTCCCCCAAACACTTTGTATGCATTATAAGAGAAATTTTTCTGGAACCACTAATTTGATTTGTATTAAACTTTTTTGCAGCGTTATACTTTTTAGATATAGGTATTATTACTACATTTCTTACCAAAAATTCCTGGGAAAACGGATAATTAAAAAAAACAATACAATGATTAGAATTTAACTTTTTTTTTTTTTCTGTATTGAATAAAGAATTGTCTGAAAAGAAAATAAGTTTTCTAAAATGTCCGCAGAATTCACTGAAACGGGAAAGACGCACTTATCTAAAACAGATTCTGAATGCAATGATTGTTATATTTTTGTTTTTTAGAAGTCAATAGTGTCTAAGAAAAGATAACTACTTGTTAAATATGGGGGGGGGGAGGGGGTTCGGAAAAGAGATCGTAAGTCAATCACAGCCTCACGGACTTAATACAACTTTATCTGGCACACAAAAGCGATAGAAATATAGCCTCAAAAATATTAAAAATAATTATGATGTAACAACAGGAAAGCATTAAGCTCTAATACTAATTTAATGGGAATTCCAATTTTAAATTCGAAAATAAAATTTAAATAATGACAGGTTTTTGTGTTTACTGTCTAACAGGTGGTGCCATAAGGGAAAAAAAAAACTTTTTTCCCCATATGTTAATAATAAAAATAATCACTTTATCATCTTTTCAAAATCTGTCAATCCTCTTCAATTAGTGTTGCTTGATATATTACACAATTTTATAAGTTTTAAAGTAATATTTTGGAAGGCAGTATGATAGCTAAAGCATTGCACTAAATCTAAGGGGGGGAAACTATGGCCAAGGAATTTGATAAAATTGAAATATGCAATAATGCATAAAAAAAGTACTAATACGATTATACCAGGGGCGTACTGGCCATAGGGTTGTCCGGTGCAATCACCGGGCCGGTCAGTGTCTGCAAAAAATGGACCGCTCCGGTATGGAAGTTCGTTCTTTTTTTCAATATAAGTAATCGTCTTCTTTAACTTTTTTTTTTTTTTTAACCCATTGCATTTGAATCCCAATTGTTTCCATCGTTCGCTCCCTTTTTCGGTTAGTCGGGAAGATAAGGTATTCTAAGAAAAGTATGGGGTATTGTGGACAATTGTGGAGAAGCGGCCGATGACTGCTACTTAACGCCCGAGTTGAGGAAAAAGACCAAGGAGATCTGAGGACGTCCCGCATAGTCCAGACGTAGATGGGCTATTAACTCATTACTACTCGTATAATGGTCCGCCAAGATCGTTGGCGACAGAGTATATATTGTTCGGACATCTTAAAAAGCAGAAATTTTAAGTAAAGCTTCTCAGGGGGGTCAATTTTTCAAGGCGGTAAAGACTTTAGCTCTAATTACATTACCAGTCGAACGAAATTGACAAATGATGGAACACAAGTCACAACACCAAAAAAAGAGTGACCGTTGTTTTGTTAAAGGCCATTTCCATTTCACAAATTGGTATGGTTCCATACGAAGCTGAGCTGGCAGCAATTACATACTATAGTCAATACCAAACGAAAATGTTACAGCTGATTACATAAAACTTCAAATATACATTTCAAGTAAGTGTCATTATTTTAAATTATTTATATATAATGGTTCTTAATTCTTAAAATGAATTAATCTAATTCATACGTAAAATTATGTTTAGTAGAGAAAAGATTTTTATTAAAATTTTATCTCTCTCTATATATATAAAATTCAACGTTTATCTATGTTTATTTACGCTTATAACTCCAGATTAACTGAGCCCACCAAACGGTATAGTGGTTAGCGTGCTATCTTCTGGACCGCTAGGTTGCGGGTTCGAGTCCCGTGTTTGGCATGGGTGTTTGTAAATGTATGTTGTCTTGTCTAATGACGAATGTTTCGGCGCATTATAGCCCTCGTGTTGCTGACGGCGCCAGATAATCTGAATACAACCAACCAACCAGATTAACTGAACCAATTTGGATCATGTTTTTGTTGATTAATAACTTTTTGATACGAATGTAAACACATATTTAACCCTTTGCACTCCAGTGGCGCCTCTTAGTCTCCACACGATTGGATGCCAAACCACGAGAGGACCATTAGGTGTGATGCGGAAATTCGATGCAAGGCCAATGACTGTTTAGTTACTATGAAGCAAATCCATAAACACCAGCCGAACCTAAAATGTCTCGAGTTGCTGATTCCTCCGCGCGAAAAAGGCCTGGAGTGCAAAGGGTTAACATTGCATTGTGTTAATGATTTACCTGGCATTGTGGGTTTAGAGTACAATTCGAAATCTAAGCTTTTTATACGTTTTGTTTTCGAAATCAGAAAAATTAAATTTTCTGTATTACACATTTTCCATTCATAGTTATTTTTTGAAGTCCGTAAAATCTTTTTTTTTTTAAGTGTAGTAGTATTGATTAAGATGTTATTGAGAGTGATTTAATTGTAAATAAAAATTATTAAACCATTTTTATAAATAATAAGAGATACATCTCTTATTATAATCATAATTATACGATTTTATGTAGATAATTTGATTCACTCCACAGACAAGGGGTAATTATTTTATTTTGTGTTGTAATGCAATTTCATTTTGTCTAAAATTATTTAAATATAATGGCAATTGGGTATGTGCCAAACAATCTTCCATTATGAACTTCCATTATTAAAAAAAAAAAAAAAATTAAGTAGTGGTAAATTTAAAAAAGGATAAAATCTTAATAGAAATTCTTTAGTTTAACCAATAACACGTTAAAATATATTTCGTAGAAATCAAAGTTATCTATTGAAGAAATTAGAAAGTTAAGATATGTTTGCTAAAAACCTAACTGAAATGTCAGAGCATTAAAACTTGATAAACCTATTTATATATGCAAGTTCCTCAATTTATGTATACGTTTAATTATAGAAGTATTGTCACGAATTTGTGCATGTTATGATCCATCGCATATTTTTCTATATCTGAACTCTGCCCTTCTTCTTTCCTTCCCCGTTCTCACCAATATTTTTGAATAATTTACGCCTAACTTTACACCATCACGTAATTTTTCAAAGTCCCAAGTTTTTGATTAATTTTGCAACAAAATGGATTTTAAAGTTTTTTTTAACGACAGTTTTTATTTATTCAAATTTTTGACTAATTTGGTAAAATGGACGGTAAAAAATGTCTTGCAAAACAAGCAAAGCAATGTTTATCTATAAAAGATATGTTCTTTGAATCAACGGATAAAACTATTGTTACAAATCATAACGTAGCAATCGACACTACTGAGATTAATAATCATTTAAACAAAACTTTAGAAGTTTCATCTACGTGTGCAGATACAGAACCAAACAGCAATGATATTTGTTCAAATGACAAACATCTCTAGTATTACAACTCTTTACTTATTTTATACCTTTTAAAGTTAAGTATATAGTAAAATTTCGAATGTCATTTTCTAATAAACATTTTTTATAAACCTAAGCATTCTTTATTTTGCAATTTAGATATTGTTTTATTTTGTAACAAACTATCAATGATTTATAAAACCAAGTTCACTCAAAGGGGATATAAGGATTAAAAACAGAGAAAAATTTAGTTAATTAAACTAATTATTAAAACAATTCAATTATAAAAATTTATAAATAAATTTATATAATCATCGAAATTAATTATTCATTATAAATATTTAAATAATAAAATTTATTAGTTATTCAAAATATTTCATTATTAAAATTAATTAATTAGTGGAATTTTATTAACAAAAATAATTAAAATTTGATAAATGATTATAATTAAAAATTGGGCCGGCATAGTTAAGAAATAACGTGGAGCGTGGTCCACTTTTAAGCTAGTTACTTACGCATTCATCAAAGCCAGCATGTTCACGTGCAAACAGTTAATATATTGCTTATTTTTCAGATTCTAGTCATCTGTGATTAGCCGGAATATTAAAAACAATTAATGAAGACTAGTTACTGTTGCGACAGGGAACTGCTGTGCAATAACTCGAGAACAATTATAAGTTAAGGAAGCAAGTAAATGTAGAAAATAAGCGGTTTGCGCATCTGAAAAATCATGTTAAATTTCAAAATTTCGAAAGTGATAGTTTAATTAATTAATTATTGAATATTTCCTTTTTACCGGTTTAAAACTATAAAACTGGTATTGATAAATCATTTCAATCAAAAGTGTGTCTATAATTTAGCATGAATTGTATTTTTTTAATCCAAATTTTAAAACTAACAATTCATCAGTCAGATATTCTACTGTAAACTATCACAACTATTCTACTGTATTCTGTACTCTATTGTAAACTATTTTACTATAAACTTTCACAACTTTCCAAAATGTTTGGACTCTTTCTGATTTCCTTTAATTTTGATTTTCACACAAATAACGCAATTTGCATATGTATATAAGCTAGTCATCACAAGTGGGGATCTTAAGTTTTAAAATGGTACATATCATTTACAAATTTTGGTTTTGTGTAATAGGAGAAAATGTTATCATCACAAAAAAAAAAAAAACATCCTTCAGAAGTAATATATGATTACCGTCTTCTTCGGAAAGTCGAAAGATCCATTTTTAGCACATCTTAAAGTATATATTTTTTTTATTTATTATTGACGTCACCAAGTATTTGTATCCTGTTTTACTGTGAAAGGCTTTGACGAGTTAAAGAGACAAATAATGTCCGCCTAAACATCCTCCTTTCATTTTTAATTGTAAAATCGTGCCATTGATAAAAAAAAAAATTGATCATAAAAAAACCTTTGGATCATCTGATCACCTGTACAATTTCACAAGAGTATGTGAAACAAGACTTTTCCGAATTTTCTATCTTGCACCATACCAACCTATGATGCGCTGTAAAAATAAAAAATAAAAAAACGTTAGAGATCTTATCAGATGGTAAGATTTTTATCCGATTCTACATCTTATGACTCAGCTCTCTTCAAAATGAGGAAACTTAGATCGATATATATATTTTTTTATTTGGAGTTATTATGATCTCTTTTATGGTACCTAATAACTCTAACATTAAAAATAAAATTGGTTGCCAATACTCAAGATTTAGTAGCCCTGCAGGTAAAATTTTTATCTGATGCCGGTTTGAGAAACGTTTCTGATCCGATTTAAACTATTGCTCGTGTCATAAAATCTACTATAACAACATTTACTTTGGCTATCTAATTTAGGCAACAATTTTAATTAAGCAAAACGAGGTGTCTCACAAACACCAAAAGCTATAGTAGTACATAATTTTTACCCCAGGACTTATTTAAAAAATATTACAAAATAATAAAGATAATTTTTTTAGTGAATGTACCAGATTTGCACCTTGATCAAGAGTTTTTCTGTAAAGGAATGTTGTGATTTAACTTTTTTTTTTCAGGTTTAAGTAGAGTTTAGTACGCATGACTTAACAAATTCAAGAGTGAGTTTATATGTGCAATTTATTATTTATTATTCTAAAATTTGAATTCAAATTAAATAGTAGTTGGTATGTTTTGAGATTAAAATCCAGTCCTTTGAAGTTCGTTTCAGAGACTTACTATAACATGTTATGCAGCTTTTAAAAATCAATACACTCGATAACTTTTTAACGCATTTTAAGTGACTTTATTTGCAGATACGTTAGTCTCAGTTTTTCCAACACAAAACTATAAAGAAAAATTTCTCCACATGATTTGTTAAATAACCTAAAAATCTAAACTTTTGTAGGATTTATATTACTTTTCTGATATTTAATCAATATGTTTTAATTGAAAAAATGTGTAACAAAAATTTGCATCATTAAAAATACATTCGCACACTTTTAAAAATATGTGTAAATTTTCTTTAAATTTTTACACTTAAGCATGCAATTTTAAACATTTACACTGCAGAATCTAGATTTACATATGGTTAAAAATGGTTGTGTGAGTAACATATTGAACTTTTTATTTTTAGACATTTAATAATGTAAGGATGTTTAAAAATAAAGAAGTTCAGCATTTTACTCACACAACCATTTTTATTTTGTACACAATTTATGTAAGTTACATTAAAAATGTGCGAAACTTTTGTACCACATTGTCGTCTTTAGTTTTGCACCTCAAAAATAAATGAGCCTAAATCTTAATTACGAGCTACCTTAAGATGAGTATAAAAAATGTATCCACGTTCCATTCAACTCTATATAAAAAGTTTTGTTATACGTCTCACTAAATGCTTTAGAAATTTCTTCAGCTAGTCACAATCTTGCGATTTGATTTATAACAAACATTTAAGACATAATTTGAAATAAAACAAAAATCCCCAAAATTGGATTAAGTCTCTTTTGTCTTCGAAGAAAATATTTATATTTTAATTCTTATACATGTATCTCTGTAGTTTAGGTGCTTAATTATATTTATTTCATATTCCTTAGTTTAGCTTATAACAAATTTCTAATCAAGGAGAAACAAAAACAAAAAAATATGTAACGTAAGCCTATTTTTGTAAAAATATTTCGCTTTAATGAATTATTAATTTAAATCTTGAAGCAAAGAGAATTTGGTCTCAACAAATCCTTCTTCTTTCTTCTAAACATCCATCATTAAAAATTGAGATAGTTAATTGCTATTGTTACGAATTTCTGTATATTTGTAAATATTTTGGAGTATTAATTACGTAAAAAGGAAATTTATGTACACTTCGCATAAGGCAGTGCAAGAGTTCTTTACTTTGCTTCCCTGCATGCGTCTCTTAATGCTTGAAAATGAGTTCTACAGGGATCATACTGGAAAACGAGTTTTACAAGGAGCGGGCCATTTAACATTATGGTTAATAGCAATCTCACCAAGTTGACGACGGTTTTGGTGACTAATTTTGGTCACCAAATTTGGCGACATTTTCGGTCCCCATGTACATGTATAGGGCTTTTCGACTACGATCTGGAAAATCCTCCAAATTTCTATCTCTAGAAGATTCACGAAGGATTGACTTTCCTATATAAGGCCGGCCGTGAGTTGATTTACTGAGTTAGTTGTCTCTCAACGAGCATTCAGAGAACTGTATTGCGAAAGTGAACTGTATTGATTTGTCTTTTGCGTTAATCTTGGCAGTTGTGTATCTAGTTTTTAACTGCTGTTTGAGCTAAATTTTTGTGTAAAGAGCTGTATTGAATCTATTGAAAAGGGTAATTCTAAAGTTGTAAAGGAATCTGCGAAGACTTGCATCGGAATAAATTTCTTCAAGTTTTTATCTGCTTTGGCTTCAAGTCTTTCGAACCCATCCACGCAACAACTGGTGTCAGAAGTGTGGTTTGAATGCCGATAACCAGTGCAATGGCAGAACAAGATGAAAAAATTAAACAGCTTTTTGCTGAAGGAAATATCCGAATGGCGAGAAGAAATGAAAGCGAGCCAAGAAGAGATGAAGAAAGAGATTTTCTCTGGCCAAGATGAGATGAAGAAAGAGATTTTCTCTGGTCAAGATGAGATGAAGAAAGAGATTTTCTCGGGTCAAGAAGAGATGCAGAAAGAGATTTTCTCTGGCCAAGAGGAAATACAGAAGAATATTGCTGCGATCTGCCAGACAGGAGGATTTAAAGGAGTCTTCGAATGCGACACCAACTTGACAGGACATTTCCATCTATAGTCCTACGACAAAGCAATATTGGGCCCTCTGGGACTCTCTCCATATCCGAAACGGCGTGTTGTACCGGAAGTTCGAATCTGATGATTGAAAGACATCCCGATGGCACCTTTTGCTTCCAAGATGAACAGGAGTGCCAACAATCTGACAGACGTTCTTAATGAACTACATAGCAGTCCAACTGGAGGCCACTTCGAAGTTATGAAGACTTTACAAAGAGTTCGAGAGCGGTTCTACTGGAGTAGGGCGAGGACTGACGTGGAGAAGTGGTGCCGATCATGTGATGCCTGTGCAGCCCGGAAAGTTCCGAGGAAAACTGCAACGTTACAACGTAGGAGCTCCGTTTGAACGGATTGCGTTTGTCATCTTGGGACCACTGCCACGGTCTGCTGACGGCAACTTATACCTCCTTGTTGTCATGGATTATTTTACGAAGTGGCCCGAAGCGTATCCTATCCCTGATCAAGAGGCTACCACCGTTGCAGAGGTAATGGTTCAGAGCTGGATTGCCTTTTCAGTTACATTCTGATCAAGGAAGGAATTTTACTTCTGCTGTAATGAAAGGACTTTATGATCTACTTGGCATTGACAAAACACAGACGACGCCTTTACACCCGCAGTCTGATGGCATGGTGGAGAGGTTTAACAGAACCATCCTCAATAACCTCTCACTGATGGTTTCCAGAAACCAACAGGACTGGGATCAGAAGTTACCTTTGTTTCTTCTGGCCTATCACAGCACTGTCCACGAGACTATCGGCTATTCCTCATCCCAGATGCTCTTCGGTCGTAACCTTCGTCTTCCTTACGATCTGTTGTTTGGCCGCCCTCCGGATGCACCTTCATCGCCAGAGTAGTACGTCGAGGATCTTCAGGCACGGTTTGAAGCTGTACACTATTTTGCCCGATAGCGAATCCACTTGGCGACGGAGAAGATGAAGACCAGATACGACACGAAGGCTACAGGACATCAATTCCACGAAGGTGTATTGATTGGCTCTGAGACCCGAAACGACAAAAAGGACTTTCTCCCAAACTTCAGTCTCACTAGGATGGTCCTTACTCAGTCCTCAACCGGCTAAATGATGTCGTGGTCCGAATCCGTAAGTCATCTAATTCTATTGGTTGAATTAGTAGGAGAGGAGTTGACATAAGTTCAAACTATTTGCTTCCTCTAACAAAGGGTCCATGGAACAAAAATGTGGAAAGTATGGTTCTTAAGTAATCTGCAAAATGGATTCGAAATTGGAAAATATATGTAACTAGTATGCATCATACCAACAAAGTTTTTTTTTTATGTGTGTCTAAAACAAGATGTCTTCAAACAAAAATTTATTCAGGTAAATAAATATCTTTGGAGATTTTAGAATAAGAACTTTGCAAACATCCACTTATTCATGCTATGTTCTTAAACGTTTTGAAACAGATTTTGTTAGAAATATTTGTTACGAGAATGGTTTTCGTTTTGTAAAAATAATATTATGAGAAGAGTTTTAAATTTAATTCCAACCAGTACTTCATCTGATTGAACTAATAAAAAATGAACTTATGTGTTTTTATGTTGGATGTTATTTAGCGTAATAATTTTCGTTGAATTAAAAAAAGTTATAATTGAAACTTTTACTAACTTGTTTTGAGCTTTGTTCTGACATTTTTAGATTTGTCTAAAGAATGTGGCTATGAAGAACAAACTTTATATTTGATTTGTTGAATAACCTGGTAAAAGAGTACACTATTGTAAGATTTATATTATTTTTCTTATATTTAATAATATGTTTAAATTGCAAAGATATGTTTCTGAAGTAATGATTGATTTCTGTTTATATTAAAATACAACTGTTAAATAGAGTAGATCTAGAAAAGGATGAACATGCTGAATTTTTCTAAAAAACTAGACTTGGATAATTGAAATTAGTTTAGTAATGTGTGATACGAGATAAAAGGAATCAATAAAATATTCCAAAAGTTTTTATATTGACTATTAACTAACCATAGTTTATTTTATATTAATTTAAGTTAAAATAGCATAGGTTGTAATCCATTAAATTTCATTTATGAAATTGAAATATTATTCCACGATTTGGTTGAATAATTATATACAGATATTATAGATAATATATAGAGTAGATAGTAAAAAAAATATGATATTTTGAAGCAGAGATCTACCTAATATTGTCGAACTTAGAACTTTATATTTTAATATAAGTACTTTGAGTTTTAAACTAGAATATAACTATTTAGACTCTTAAAATTGAACATAATATTTAGATCTTTGAAAATCCTAAAAGGTCGGTATCTTTGTAATGAGTCAAATTTTTCCCTTATAAAATCAGTACTGGATTTGATATTTTGAACATAAAGTATCAAATAACAGTCTCTGTTAAAATGAATGCCTGTTATGGAAATGAAAGAAGTCGCTATAAAATATGAAAAAGCACTGGGACATCAAGGATTGAATTACATTTTGTAAAATTGAAACATTTTTTGTTGAAGTCTTAATTCACTATGAATTTTTGTAATTGAATCTAAATATAAAAGAAAATTAATAGATATGATCCCAATTATGCAAATAGTAAAACCAAGCTATTCCGATTTAAAATGATACCCTCAATGCGAAGAAAAGGAGAACGAAATTCAAATGTACACTATCCTAATATTATACTTCCCATAAATTCAGGATTTTAAAAATTAATACCTGGGTTTGTTTTTTCAAAGCACCTTTTCGGTATTAAAACATTTTTTAAATAGTATAATCCATAAAAGCAAAGTTTTTAATATAAATCCTTTATATGCATTGTCAATTATTATATTCATTAACATAGCGCCGGTTCTGCTGTCAGAGTGTGCTTGATTTTTGCATCTAATTTTAAATTTTAAAAACATCTCTATCCGCAAAATATGCGGCAAACTACTTTTCAACAATTATTTATTAAAAAAGAATGTTTATTTATGCATTCACGTCTAAATATCTTTTATTTATTTTACTACGCAGCACAATGTTGAATTGTCTGGACCACACTCCGCAGTAAATTTATGCATTCACACGCAATTATCTTTATTTATTCTGATTAAAACATTTTGGCAACAAGAAAGAGTTTCAACAATGATCAGTTAAATGAAATTTCTTAGTATTCCAAAACGATTATAGAAAAGTGGGTAAAAGAAACTTTTTAGTGACAGTGATGGCTTCCAAAACCTGATAGAATGCATTGTTATTGACATTGAATATATCTGCTAATTTTTAACCTGATGAGATGATGGCAAGCGGATTAATTAAGCTTCCGCAGATTTGCCCAGCAGCCACACACATACACATACAAACAAAATTGAAGCTAATAAAAAAGGATTTAAAAAGGATGCTATAAATGTATTTTATATATTTTTGTTAATATTTAGACTTTATACAATAAGAAGAAAAAAATACATGTAGTGCAAAAATCTGTTAATTGTAAGAAGGAAAAAATATTAAAAATAAAAAAAAAAACTATGACAAGACAATGGTACTCATAATACAACAATTTGTGAAATATGATGGTTTAATTGCAAAAGTATTTTATAGATATATATAGTAGAACATATACTTATTCTTGATTTGAATAACAGAAAAATAACTAAATAAATCTGAAAAGGGAATTAGAAATAAAATCATTTTTTTTTTAATAGTACGTGAGTTCTCTGTCAATAATAAAATTCAATTACATTAAAATAAAACAAATTTAATTTAATTACAATAACAGTGGGTACTTTTAAACTTATGTCTATTTTAATTATATTTTGAATAAATAGCAAGCATCATTATCTTGGTTTGCTGTCATTGGGTTCTTTGACTGAACAATGATGGCGAGGATAGTGATGAAACATACATATACATAATGAGAAGCTGGCACATTTTGTTAAATTTTTTTAAGAAAATTATATTTTCTAAAACGTAACTTTATTGTGTATTCTATATTCTAAAACATACAATTTTCTTATGGCCTAAGTATCTTTTGTAGATTCCAGGAAAATTATTGTAATTAAACATAACTCTGATGACAAAGAACTTTACAATTCGTAGAACAGAAAATTGTACCGATTGAGAATAATTATTCACACAGCTTACTAAAGAAATAAAAGTTCTTGGAATAAGGAAAAAAATGGAATGCTGCTACCATCTGTATTTAAAATAATGTTTTGCACTATATAAAACACTTTATTATAAATGCATTAAATTAATTTTTGTTGGAAAGTTTTATTAATAATTTATTTAACATCTAAAATAGCATAGGTGGATATAGTAAAGTAGGATAATGACTTTTGAACTTTTGGTATATTTTTAAATACATTTACCTATAAAAAAAATTCAATATGTTATTTATCTGAAGGTTAACCTGGAATGTGGAAAGTTATTGAAAAGCTATTAATTATTTCCATCCTTCTTTTTAAAGTGGTATAATGATGGGACATGTATTTTTCCTGTGTTGGGAGAATGACACACCTTTGTTCCTAACAAGTAAAACTAAACCACTAAGATTTAACTAAGCGTGCAAGGAAAGAACAGACTTAAAACGTTTTAAATGAAGAATTTTCTGAAACCTTACTGACAATTGAGCTACAATTGTGCAAATGGGCGCACTGCACATGCTGTCAGAGCTATATATAAAAAACTAAACTTTCACGATTTCGACTACCCACGCGTCAAGTAGTCCAAATGTAGAACACTCTAAAGTCCAATTTTTTAAGAGTCCAGGATAAAGAAAATTTGAAAAATCTCGTAGGGAAGGGAGAGCTAGTGTCAATATATTTTGAAAAAATAAATTGAAAATATATAATCAGTCTCCATATATTTCCAATTTAACTAGAGAGTGGAGCAATGCACAACATTCAACTGCATTTAAATTTGACATGTATTGGTGTAATTTTCCATTCTCATTTGAATATTTTATTAATTAAAAAAAAAAAAATAGCAGTTTGGTGATATTTTTGCTAGTACTCAAGAAAAGAGAACTCTGCTGAGTTACAGACATTAGATTTTCAACTTTTTACGCCTTTATCGCATTGCCACAAACATTTCGGAGGTAGGGATGTATATGAACATCTTCGAAGGCTTTACCAATAGTGATTTTAATCAAAATCGTTCGAGGCGTTTTTTGGCAATTTCTGAAAAACTCATTTTTCAATGACATCTATCAAATGCGCAAGCTCAATTTTAACGAAAACCTTAATGGCAGGTCTCATTACCACCCCTAATTCGTAAATAAAAGTTACAAATTTTCGAGCCATGCATTAGAAATGTGTTCGATTTTTTTTTTTTTTTTTTTTCCCCGAATGCAATACTTTCATTACCCTATAATTGGAAGTAAAAAATAGATATGAAAAATATGAAAATCTATTTTTTATCTTTTTTATACAGAAATTTATGGCTAGTTAATGGCTTCATAAAATAAGACTTACCAGCCATGGTGGGTGGAAAAAAAATTAGTTTTAAAAAAAAAACTTTCCAATGCTTAAACAAATTTAAAAAAAAAAAAAAAAATCAAATAATGAAAACTGTGTTACTAAATAAAGATGAAAGTTAGTTGGATTGCGAGATCCACCGTCAGTAAAAACCATTTCTAACATGTATCAAGCATGCAAGGGTTTGGTTACATTTAATGACAGAAAAATTTCCTTGTTTAAAAGGTGGAAAAACCTGCCAACTACAACAACCCTGATAACTTGGAGGGGGATTAATTTATTAAAAAAAAATTCCCTCGGTTGGTGAATTTGGCGATAAACTTTCCCAGAGAAGCCCCCATTATCGCATACACCAGTATTCAAAGCAATCTTCCTAAAGTATGCAAGGTGGCTTAAAATCCAAGTAAAGCTGAAATATCTGACTTTATAAGCTATCTATTTTGTATCGGTGACACACAAATGATTTGATTAGCACATATTCTTAAAGTCTGTACTGAAGTTTCATATGTTCCACTCATAGCTAGAAAGCAGAATTGCGTGATGGCTGGCATGCAAGAGGTATCAAGACCGAACCTCCTCAGTGCTCAGTTGTCTTGGAGTAAGTATAAACGGCGGCAAATGTGACATCATTTAGTCTCATGTCGGTTGTCGGGAGGGGAGGGAAGAATTTTCCGGGTTTTCACCCATTTGAAACATAAATGCAGAGAACTTTTCACATAAGTCCTGTAATAAACTGAATAAAAGTAATGACCTATTGATATTCCGGGGCAGTATAGCCTTCTTGTAGCTCTTGCTCCAGACAAACTGAAATCTAAGCAATCAATCACTTTCCTGTGAGGTAAGTGAAGATTTAAACTTAGGTTAGGCCTCCACAATGGCACTGATTTCTCGTGTGTAAAATCATGTATTCGAAATAACATCAATTTGCTCAAATTTATCTAATGAAGTGTGGTAATGAATAAAACCTACTTCATGTTATTGGTAATCATGAAATAAACATATAGGAACACCCCTAATATCATCTCCTCAAAACGAAACAATATTCCGAAAATCTCAGCCTCTGGCAAAGCAGCAAATACTCCTCAAGTTATATCCATCAAAACCCCTATTTAAACCAAGTACCGTCTCATTCCTCCAAATAGACAACTTGACATGCTTTTGGCACGCTTCAGAACCAAATCTTACTCCACCAAATCCAAACTCACAAGATTTGGACTATCATCTTCAAATCTTTGCAATTCTTGCCAAGTCAAAGAAACGTGTGAACACAGCATCTTAACATGCAATAAATTTGAAGATGAAAGAAACTCTCCAAGATCTAAACAAGGATTTATTCCCTTATCCTATTCTGGACTTTCAATTTGTCTGAAGATCCAATGCAATAACAAGCTTTCTATTCAAAATCTCCCAAGACCTCTAGAAAGTCATCCAATTCAAGATTCTAAACAATGATCCATTTCAAGATCCTAAAGAGACATCCATTTAAAAATTCAACTTCCATCTACATCATTCTGTACTTAACATTCTAAATCTCAAAACCTCCTCCGTTCTCCTCCAGGGAAATTCAATGAAAATTTTGTTTTCTCTCCCCCATTTTCTTCCTTACCAACGTCATTCCTGGAACTTGCGAGATCAAGCAGCCTAACCAAGCTAGCAGATATCTCACTTCAACTCAACTCAACGCAACGCAAATCACCTACTGAGTCTAATTTTGCCTTAATTAAATTTAAACTCTGGAAAGGTGAGTAGAAGCTGTTTTCTCAGCATTCTTTTTGTTTATTATTAATGTTACGTTATAATCTGGTCTTAAAAGTACATGATATCATGAACATTTTAAATACGTAAATTCTATATTGTAAGTAATTCTGATATATGAAACTGACTTGGCTGTTTAAATGCAAGAAAGCGTAAAATGTTGACTAAAAAGATTTATGTATATGACGTCGGTAGAATATGCCTTAAAACACTTGCATAAGAAGCTTATCGATGTATGAAACGGCACGCTTTATCGAGGATTAAGCGGTACCAAAAGAGCATAAAAATACTTCCGAATAGTGTTGCGATTTTTAATACAACCTTTTACAATTTATTTCTTATTGTTACCTTCCTTTATTTTTGTAATTAAGTTAACACATTACTTTCCATACAAATGTAATTCGATGAAATCCTGTGATTGGTGTCTGGAGCTTCTAAGGTTTTAGTTTCGAAGATAGTTTTTACGATAATGATTTCAATTTTTCGAACCTGTGTATTTGTGGTGAATCAAAGGAAAGGACATGACTCTGTAATTATTATCGAAGCTTTAGCTAATTGGAAAACTTGAGAATACACAGTTCCAGGGCTGATTCTCAGGAGCGAACTGGGACATAAAATCGGGCCAATAATAACTTCAATAAAATCATTAACCAAATTTCAATAACAAAATGTTTCCATTAATTAAATAATTAAATAGTTTTAATAAGCAATATATTTTATTAATGAAATATTTACCTTTTGGCCATTACGTCCCTGCTGATTCCTTGAATTCGTGAACGAGTAGGATGTTTCAACGTATTTGAATCGGTTAATTGTAAAAGGGGACTGCAATTCCCCTGAAATTTGGTAGTTTCTTATATACATAAAAACTAAGGCATATGCAACAATAGAATTTAAAATAAGACTTCTGTGTGCTTTATAAAGAGCGTGGAAGCCTTTTAAAGACTCGCCGACCAAACGGTATAGTGGTTAGTGTGATAGCTTCTAGACCGAGAGGTTGAGGGTTCGAGTCCCGTGTTAGGCATGGGTGTTTGTAAATGTATGTTGGCTTGTCTAATGACGAATGTTTCGGCGCATTATAGCCCTCATGTTGCTGACGGCGCCAGATAATCTGAATACAACCAACCTTTTAATGACTTATTTGATGTTGATCTCTATTAGAAGCAGTAAAGTTTGTTTTTTCTTCTCCTGTAAAATCTCGAATCTGTTTTAAGGCCTCTTTTAAAATCAACAGATTCAATTCATGCCTGTTTAGGACTTTGCCTTATCACACGCCAAATAAGAATATAGTCATGAAAAAAATCAATATTTTCAATGAATTCTAAGATTTAAAAATCACTAAAAAATCAATTTCTCAAACAATTTTAAATAATTGAGTTTCAAAACATCTAACATTATGTAGATTACTATGATATAAAAAAATTATAATCGAACATTTTGTTGTTGAATTATCATTGTTTGAATAAGCGTGATGCCGATCAAACGGTATAGTGGTTAGCGTGCTGGCTTCTAGACCGCTAGGTCTCGGGTTCGAGTCCCATGTCAGGCATGGGTGTTTGTAAACGCATGTTGGCTTGTCTAATGACGAATGTTTCGGTGCATTATAGCCCTCGTGTTGCTGACGGCACCAGATAATCTGAATACAACCAACCAACTGAATAAGCGTGACATAATCAAAATACAGTTCATCAGAAAACAGGTTTAAAGTTTAAGAAGCTTAGCGAGTACCTAACTGCGGTAGTACCTACTTATAATTGATTATATCTTAAAAAATATTAGGGATATTTTCAAAAATTTAGTATTGTTTGAAAGCTTAAGTATCCGAGAATATTAGCCGACCAAACGGTATAGTGGTTAGCTTGCTGGCTTCTAGACAGCGAGGTTGCGGGTTCGAGTCCAGTGTTAGGCATGGGTGTTTGTAAATGTATGTTGGCTTGTCTAATGACGAATGTTTCAGCGCATTATAGCCCTCGTGTTGCTGACGGCGCCAGATAATCTGAATACAACCAATCAGAATATTATGATACAATAACAAACAAAAAATATACTGATGGATTTTCGTGATTTGTAGAGTATACATACACCTTAAAGTTCTTTTCATCAATGCAATTTTAGTGCAACTAAACTTCTCATTGGGGATAATTATAAAGAATTAAATAAACATCTTTTGTTTCTAATTGTATTCTAATATTTTTTGTTTTAATAAAATAACTTTTCTTAAAACCTCAGCCAACTTTGATCAACTAATCTTAAATGAACTAACAAACTTTTGCTTCAATAAGCTTATAACGTGCTCTAACTTTTAAAATTGGTAACGTTGACTTTTTGTTACAAATGTTGTTATTCTTAAGTTATTTATATATTTAGCTTTGAAAAAAATATTGAACAATTTCAGTTACATGATATTTTGAGTTTACATATAGAAAAATACTTGAGATAGAATAACACATCGAAGCATCAAATTCCAATTTTGAAGCAAGGTTTTGTTATGGATGAATATCGGTATAGAATGTTCTTCTAAAAGTTTGTTTAGAAGTAATTCATGTCTTCAACCGATAGTTTACTGAAGGCTGAACATAAATAACAAGCAACTTTTGCATTGAACAATTTTTAAATAGTTACTAATTAATAAAACTAAACGCAAAGTTTTTTTCAAACAGAAACATTTTTTTTTTCACGATATTCTGTCTTTTAAAACCGAAGATATATAGCCATCGTTCGGATTTTTTTCTTACTGTACAGTACCCAAAGAAAAAAAACAGAGCGATGGCTATATTTTGTGCTCTAATTGTTGAAATAACAAACAAAAGGTACCGTTGTAAATCGTGGAAGGTTTTTAATAATTGCATGTAGTTTTTTTTTTTTTTTTTTTTTTTTTCCCTGTTTTTTTTTTGTCATTAGGGGTCATCTACATATTAAAACAGAACCAAACTTTAAAAAATTCAATAGCAACCTCATAATATTATCCCATATTTGGATTCAGCATCCAAAAAAATGTCGAAATAGAAAAATTCGTAATTTTCTGATGAATGGTTTGTAATTTAAATGATAAAAAGAAAATGATAAATTAATGTTAAATAAAAAAGTTGGTTTTTTGGCCATAAATACTTAAATAACTAATATATTTCAGTATTTTTTTTTTCAAAAGATAGTTTGTAAATTGCCAAACATAAATAGCAATCAACTTTTGCATCCATTTCTTTTTAATAATTAATTATTAATTAATAAAACAATTTTTTTAAAAATGTGAATAGAAACATATATTTTTTTTTTTTACTTTCATTAGATTTACTATGGCCTAAAACCCCCACAAAAAAATTTTCTTTCCATTTTGACTTTTAGTTCTCGATTTTTTAGCGAAAATGTAAAAAACGCTCACTTTAAGGGACCGTATAGTAGCAACACCTCCTATATAAGAAAGCCTTCGCACTGACTGCGTGAAGTCACATAGAGTAGTCAATCGTCCTTCGCATTGGTAGCATAAGAATTATCCTTTTCTTAGTTTTGATAGTTACTTTAAATAGGAAAGCATTTAGAAAACATTTATTTTTTATTGATAGAGATAATTGGAATTTTTTTTTTTAATATTTATGTTCAACTATTATTTTGAATTTTATTCCGAAATAAAACAACTATTTTTATTTTATTCACAAATCTTAGTTATTATTAATCAATAAAACATTTTAAAGTAAAATAGTTTAGTGTTGCTATTTATTAACTTTAAAATTACTTTAATATTGGAAGTTTTCTTTTTTATTTTCAACATTCTTTTGCTTCGACAATTTTTTTTCTTGTAACATGTTGTCATTTTGTTGCCTACAATAACTATTTAGATACGTGTTTGCAGCATCCCTTAGAATACTTTCTATAATAAATTTAACATTATGTTCTTTACATTCATGCGGAATGTTATATATTTCTATACCATTCATAATATCTAAAGTTAAACTTGTTGAAAGTAATCCCTGACCTTCAAAAATTCTAAAACAACTTCTCATAAATATCAGATGTGAACTTTTGAATTACAACATATAAATACAAAATAACATTCAAAACCTCAAGTTTTGGATAGCAAAAACCATCTTTATCCAGATTCAAAATATAACAATTCTTATCATTGTCAAGAAAATCAAAAGCATCATCGATGTTTCAAGTGTCAAAATATTTTTAGAGCTAGAACATTTGCTGAATTTCACAATGGAATGGTCACAATAACCGGCACTGTAAATTAGAAACGGCAATAAAATCTCCTTCGGAAAGTGTAATTTCTTTAAAACAAGACATGTTTACTTTTTTAAATTGACCACATTCTTTTAAATCAGTGAATGGCACATTTCAATCCTTTAGAGTCCATTGGATAGCTTTGCTGATATTTTGTTCATTCGCTATTACCATCTATTCTGCAGGACTTGGGTCTTGATACTGTTGCTTTAGACATGTAGCTAGGATAGCTTTCAAAAATAGAAGGAACGACTCCACCTCTCAGCTTTAGAAAGGAAAGGAGTACCGTCTTCATAACACCAGATAAAGAATCCATCACCTTATCTTTTTGACGATTACATCCTTAGAAAAAGGACGGAACTCTTGGTCCATTTTTAAAATTTCCTTTGCAGTTTACCACAGAACATTGAAATGGTATTTTAATATAATTTATAGCACTCTTAATGTAGTAGTCTTTACGTTTTCGGAACAGAAAATACTGCAAACTATATGCGTTTGAAACAGAAAATGCAGCAGACTTAAGGTATTCGGTAAAGAAAATGGCGATGTTGATTTTTGCTAATGTCCGTCGTACGCCAGAGTTATGCGCCAAAATAGATCTTGACGAATCACAAACACGTAAAACGTCGCCAAATCATTTATCGCCAATTCGAAAAGATATCTTCTTCTAAATAGTACCCCGTAAGGAAGAAGTTCATAGTTTTCAAGTTTAACGATTTTAATGACGTCATATTTAAAAGTGGTAACCCGTGTAGAGGCTTTCTTATATAGGAGGTGTTGATAGTAGACGACTTTCGAAAACTATCAAAGATTAATTCAAGGTAAACTAGAGGAGTGGAAAATCGCACAACGTTCAATTATCGTAAAATGGGGAGAATAGGAACAGCGGGGTGAATCGGAACAGAATTTCTTGAAGTTACAAAAAGAAATATTATTTTATACAAACAAAGCAGTTTTATTTTTTATATATATTTTTTTAATCTGTCCAACGTGTTTGGAATGGTGGAACATACGTTTGGTGTGGTTTTCAACAGTGACATTTTTTTTTTAAATTACTTTCTTAAATTACATTTATTTAAAACAAAAAATTTTAACAAATTTCAATAAGTTATCTTTTAAAAATTTTACTGAATCATGTGATTTTTTTTTTTTATAAATAATTTCAACGATCAAGTTACATTTGTGTTTACAGTGAAATGTTTCTGTAAAATAATCACGCTTTGCTGAATACAGTTTACTAATGCCTACATTTTATATTTAATTAATTTTCTAATTATCAGTAGTATATGTTATACTTCTGCAATTGTAGTTTTCGATATTTTATTTATTTCGTGTGAAGAATGCACATCTTTAATGTTGTAAATAAATTATGTTACTTTTGCGTTTACTTGCTATTTTTGTATTAATCTTAAACATGACACTATAAATCCAAGTAGTTTTTGTGAGCCGTTGCCTTTTGCTTATGTTAGAAAATATAATTCAAGAAACACCTCCAGTTCTCAACGAACCGCCACTTTCCTTTATTTTTCGAAAACTCAAAACGATACAATCCAAATACATTTCATTGCTTATTTTTTAAATTAAAATACTTTCTCGTGCAACAACGTTTACAAAATTATAAAATCCGTTTGTTATCCCGTGGCTGGAATCTAGCGTAATACACAAATGCAACCGCATTGTTAATTCAGAAACCTTACACCTCCCCCCCCCCCCCAAGAGTTATATTAAATCATAATTTTAAATAACCAAGCCATATACACCCTGAATACCCACAAAATATTGATAAGAGAAAATTATGTAAAAAGAAAGCTAAGCAATCTGAATCACAACATCAAATGAAACAGCATAATTAGTTCACCTTGAAAGTCATTACATGAGATACTGTCTCTAGTTCACAATCTCGATAAGGCATCAGCATTGCTCAACTTCTGACCCTTGACATAAGCTATCTTAAGGTTAAAACGTTGAAGAGCTAAAGCCCAACGTTGGAGTCTAGGGCTTTGAGGAACCGACTCGGACAGGAATACAAGTGGATTATGGTCATTCATTAAGAATATCTCCGCTCCGAACAGTATTGTTTCAAATCGCTTTAGAGCCCAGATGATGGCAAAAGCCTCTCGTTCAATGGTGGATCATTTCTTTTGAGCTTCATTCAACTTTTGGCTACCAAATGCTACAGGATGGAGACTACCGTCTGTATCAGACTGGCTTAAACAACTCCCTACAGCATACTGAGAGGCATCAGTGTATAAATAGAAGGCTCGCAAATTTCCGGCACCTTCAGTTGAGAGGCTGCACACAATGACTCCTTTAATTGCCGAAACGCAGTGTCGGCATCTTTATTCCATGGTAGCTCATTGGGAACCCGTTTTTTAGTAAGTTCTGTTAACGGCAGTGCAATGGCTGCAAAATTGGGTATATATTGCCTATAATAATTGCAAAGCCCTAACGCGCTTTGTAGTTGTTTCTTGGTCTTGGGTGTTTGCAAACTGCTTACCCCTTGGATCCTTTCAGGATCTGGACCATGCTTATCAGAACCTACCAAGTGTCCTAAATATTTCACTTGAGACTTAGCAAAGCTGTACTTTTTTAAGTTGACCGAAAAGTGTAAGTTATTTATCCTTCTGAAAATGAGTTTTAGATGTCCCATATGTTCCTCCCAGCTGTCCGAAAATATTGCCAGGTCATCTATGTAAGCACATGAAAATTCAGAGTAATCTTGTATAGCCTCTGATATTGCTCGTTGGTAAGTGGCTGCCGCATTTCTAAGACCGAATGGCATTACTTTCCAACGGTAATGGCCCCTGTGTGTTCTGAAAGCTGTAAGCTCGCTCCTTGCTGTCTTCATCCATTGGTATCGC
Organism: Linyphia triangularis; assembly: GCA_963978545.1. Taxonomy (NCBI): domain Eukaryota; kingdom Metazoa; phylum Arthropoda; class Arachnida; order Araneae; family Linyphiidae; genus Linyphia; species Linyphia triangularis. The sequence goes on from OZ021725.1 coordinate 66,606,208, forward strand.
CCAGTAACCCTTCAGCATATCTAAAATTGTTATGAAATTTTTCTTACCCACCAGAAACGTTAACTCATCTATATTTTGCATTGGATAGGCGTCTGGAATGGACACACTGTTCAAACTTCGAAAGTCAATGCATAATCTCAGGGACCCGTCCTTTTTATTAATGCATACTATAGGATGTGCAATCTCACTTTGTGTAGCTTCAATGAGATCTAACTTCAATAATTCCTTGATTTGCTTATCAACTTTCTGCTTTAACGCTTCTGGAACTCGGTAAGACTTGGGTTTGATAGCTTCTTTATAACCCTTAATCCGAATAGTATGCTTCCCTACTTTAGCTCTCCGAATCTCCCCAGAAAATAAATCTTCATTTTCCACAATTAATTTAATTAGTTCACTTCGTTGCTCTTCTACCAAATGATTCAGCTCTACTTCCTTTAGATAATTGTTTTTGTTGATTTCCTTAAATACAGGAGTTTCATACAGTTCTCCAAACTCTTCATCTTCGAACACAATTCCCATCGTCTGCGCTCTAACTACGTATTCCCAGAGTTTATTGGCATGTAAAAGTCTCAAGTTATTCTCCGGCATTCTCACTTAATACGAGTCTGGATATTTTCTCTTCGCAATTTCAATCGGCCCAGTCCATCTTGCGTATAATTTGTTGGTGGAATCAGGAATCAAAGCCACTACAAGATCTCCCTCTTTGAACTCCTTGTAGCGTCTCCGCAGATTGTAATGATGCACATAGCTCTCCTGTTGCCGCTTCGTAATTAGTTCCGCTCGTTGTGTTGCTATTTCAAGTCTTGCCTTCAGCTCCTGCAGGTATGTGGTGCTTGACTTACTTAGATTATAAGGTACAGCCATTTTTCCTGCCCATGTAGAATTTAGAATAGCTAGGGGTCCTCTTGGTTCCCTTCCATACATTAAAAGGAACGGTGGTACTCCGGTGGTAGAATTTGGAACCTCTCTATAAGCCCATAATAGGAAAGGAATATGACGATCCCAGTCTCGCTTATCATCTCGAATTACATGGTGTAGCATATTCTTGAATGTTTGATTCCATCTTTCTACTACCCCGTTACTTTCCGGATGCCCTGGAGTGCAAAAACGTGGACAAGCTCCCATCTTCTCCAGAAATTCTTTAGTCAATTTTGATGTAAAGTTTATAGCATTATCTAAGACAATTGCCTCTGGCACGCCCGTCCTGCAAAATATTTGTAAAAAGGCTGAACAAGTCGTCTTTGCCGTCAGAGACGTTAATGGGACTGCCTCTGGCCACCTCGAATGTTGGTCTACCAGGCAGAGCACATATCTGTGTCCTCTCGATGATGCTGGATCGATTGGACCTATTAAATCGACATTCACTACTTGAAATGGAAGTTCCGGACGATTTACCGAAGCTATAGGTATTCTATCAGAAGAGCGAATCACTTTCCGCATCTGACAACTATGACAGGAACTACAATGTTCCTTTATCTCTTTACACATGTTTGGCCAATAAAATAAGAATTTAATTCTTTCTGCCGTTTTCTTTGCTCCAAAATGCGCGCCAAACACTGATTCATGAGCTATCCCTAGAACTGCTTTCCATCTAGCTAGAGGCAACACCAACTGTTGTACCTGCTGCCCCATAATCTTCACTATATTCACCGGTGCTATCTTTAGTCTTCTGCTTGTTTGCTTTGAATTTATTGACACTAATTCCCCACCGACTTTTGCTGTAACTACTTCCGTACTGGCTTGTTTATCTTCTTCTGTATCGCTTCTTTTACTCTCATCTTGTGATCCCCTGTCGTTGCCACCTTTCTGGAAACAATTCCTGGCTAGGTGTGATGTTCGTCCACATATAAAGCATGCTTGTGGTCTTGTTCCTCTGAAATCTTCACTTCTATAACTGCCCCTACGATGCAAGGGTGGACTGTATCTTATACTATTACCCTCAAAATTCACCTTATGACGATTTCTGTTCATGTGATAATGATTTCCACCACCCATTGATGACTTCCCTCTTGACTCAAAGAATATGTCACACTCCTTACCTAACTTTAAAGGTTTAAACCAATTCTCTCCTTGCTGAATCCTAATGAACGCTGCCATTTCTGGGTCCAGAGTTTTGAAAAGTTGATCTGAAACTATTAAATCATTTACAGTCTGTAACTCTTGTGCTTTTTTCCGTTCACAATAGTACAGCCACAAAGTATTTAACCTTGATGCAAATTGAAAGAACGTTTCATTAGCATATCGCCTAGCCTCTGTAAAGTTCTGCAAACACGCTTGTGGAGACGGTTCGTATTCTCGCAACACCATTTCCTTCACAGTATCATAATTCTTAATATCTTCTCCTTTGAGATAAGTCAGTACATTCAACGCCTTCTCACCTAATAAGGTAATCAAAAGTTCTGAGCGAAATTCTGGTGGTACCTTTTTGGTTTCAAATGCACGTTCTAATGATTGAAAGAATAATACCCAATTTTCCGCTTTTGCCGGAACCGGCATTGTGAGTACCCGAATACTTTTAACAAAACTTTCAATCGAACTTCTCTCTCCTTCATTGCTAATTCTATTAGTATAATCACTCACCCCACCGTCGTTACTCGTTCTTTGTCCTTGCTGCATTCCCGCCATCTGCAGTTCATGTTCTCTATGTTTTTCTCTTTCCATTTCTTCCCTTTCCCTTTGTTTCTCTTCCCTTATCCTCTGTTTCTCTTCCCTTTCCTCACTTTCCGCAGCTTTCCGTTCTTCTATTATTGTAATCAAAAACTCTTCCCAAAATTCCGGATCTTCAATATAGCGTTGGTTGCTTTCAATATCCTTCCTCAAGTCCACTACTTTCGCGGTAGCATTTGGTGTTTCACCCATTTCTTCCAACACCCGCCTTAAATCTTCTTTCTTGCTTCCTTTAATCGCAAACATTTCTCCTCTTCTATCGAAATCGGTTTCCCCGCACAAATGTAAGCCGTTGCCTTTTGCTTATGTTAGAACATATAATTCAAGAAACACCTCCAGTTCTCAACGAACCGCCACTTTCCTTTATTTTTCGAAAACTCAAAACGATACAATCCAAATACATTTCATTGCTTATTTTTTAAATTAAAATACTTTCTCGTACAACAACGTTTACAAAATTATAAAAGCCGTTTGTTATCCCGTGGCTGGAATCTAGCGTAATACACAAATGCAACCGCATTGTTAATTCAGAAACCTTACAGTTTCTATGCAGTTTTAGACTAATATTGGTATTTTTTAACGTCGGTGAAACACCGCACTGACCGTTCGATTTCTCCCGATGTGAAGTAGAACCTTAAAAATACCTTTCGTTTTATGGAAATTCTCCCTGAAGATCGGTCAAAAAATGGTCGAAACATTTTCGCTCATAAGTGACGTGTTTTTTAACATATTGCATTGAAATTTCTTATATAGAGTAAATGATGTATTCTAAATCGAATGAAATGATAAAAAATAAGGGTTCGTATTGAAATTTTCGAAGATAGCGTTACTTTTACTTTGTAAACTGTCCCTCAAAAAAAAAAATTGCATCAGATATATAGAAAATCGTAAGCAAAACATTTTGGTGCAAACCCTAAGATTCTACGATAATTAGAACCGAAGATATAGCCATCGTTCTGATTTTTTTTTGGGGGGGGGGGTACTGTACAACTAGATTTTTTGAAATTCTACTCCTTTTCTGATATTGATTCAGGCCTGAACTCTTGATCATTGTCTTAGAAGGATTGATCAGACTCTTTTTCAGTCGTTGAATCTTATGTGGAACATAATCTTGCAAAAATCATTTTTTAACGTCAGTTTTTTCATGTTTTAATTCACCCCTCAATTTTCAAAGTCAGAACGAAGCAAAACATAAAAATTCGTAAAATAAAAAAATTTTAAAACAAAGTTAATAAAGTACGGCATGTTTCGAATGTTTATACATGTCTAAAAAAATATATGTAAGTTTATAATACTTACATGTTAGTAATTACGGAATAAGTTTTGGAGAAATTAAAATTCACTGGATTGTATGCACGGTGTTTTAGAATTTATAAACAATGTACAGTGTTGCTAACGCCACAAAACATGTTCCGAGATTCAGGCCGACCAAACGGTATAGTGGTTAGCGTGCTAGCTTCTAGACCGTGAGGTTGCGGGTTCGAGTCCCGTGTTAGGCATGGGTGTTTGTAAGTGTATGTTGGCTTGTCTAATGATGAATGTTTCGGCGCATTATAGCCCTCGTATTGCTGACGGTACCAGATAATCTGAAAATAATAATAATAAATAAGTAGGATAAATCCTGCATCAATTAGCATTTTTGAGTAATAGTACATGCTTCTATTATGATGCTTTCTACTAATATTTACTGACGGCGCCAGATAATCTGAAAACAACCAATCCGAGATTCAGAACATCACATAGCCAAATAAAGCTAATAAAACTGCTTCATTAACCCTTTGCACTCGAAGCCTTTTTCGCGCAGAGGTACCAGCAACTTGAGACGTTTCATGGGATTTTTGGTTCGATCCGCGGTTATGGATTTGCTTCATAGAAACTAAACACAGTCATTGGCCTTGCATCGCATCAAACCTATTGGTCTTCTCGAGATGCGGCATCCAATCATGTGGTGCCCGAGAGGCGCCGCTCAAGCGGAAAGGGTTAATATAACATAGTAATTTGTTTGTAATTTCATGAGGTTTCGTTCCAGTTCATACCGTTGTTCCTATTCACCACCGTTTTACATTACACAACATCCTTTTAACCACCTATGATTTAACCCTCTTTGGTTGTCTTATATTATTGTTGCCTTTGCTTTAGACACAAAAAAACCAAGATGTACGCAAAATTTCACATAAATGTTCGCGAAAATAAAATTTTGTCATTGTAATATACACTAACTAGCTGAATACCCGTGCTGCGCTACGAAATTTTACCATTAGCATTTTAGCGATCAAAAGACATTCATGTATTCTACACTTCAGACGTTTGCTCCCATTTCGATCCCGACAAATTGATTTATCAAAATAGGAACTTTCCTTTGTTGACATTTTAAACGAAATTCATAATTGGGAATAGTAAACTGGAATAGTTTATTGTGTTTGTTTGCTCTTAGTTCTAAATTTCAAAGTAGTAGCAGTATTGGAATTAAGTTAATTCGACATTAAGTTAATCCTCGTATAGTTTCAATGTTGCGTCGTCTTTTCATCCCTTAAAAATTCGTTAATCAATATTGGAATGACTTATTTTTTAACATTTGCAAAAAAATATCAGAAAAATGACTACATTGGAAGAGGAACATTCGGATATCCCTCGTTTGGAACATTTAACTCCTTTTCGACCCCTTAAAGTTGGTTAATCAAGAACAGAATAGCTTACTTTTTCTATGTTTAATCTTTTTTGACATTTGTACCAAATTTCCGAGTTGTGACAATATGGGAAGTGGTACATTCGAATATTCCTCGTTTGGAACGTTTAACCCCTTTTCCACCCCTTGATCCACCCGAGATCGGAATAGTTTACTTTTTCTGCGTTTGTCTTTATTGATATTCACACCAGTTTTCAGAATTGTGAAAATATGAGAAGTAGGACATTCGAATATATCGCTCGTTTGGAACGTTTAACCCCTTTTTGACCTCTTAAAGTTGGTAAATAGAGATCGGAATAGCTTACTTTTTATACGTTTGTTTTTGTTGATACTTGCACCAGATTTCAGAGTTGTGACGAAAGGGGAAGTAGGACATTCGAATATTCTTCGTTTGGAACGTTTAACCCCTTTTCGAGCACTTAAAGTGGGTTAATCGAGATCGGAATAGTTTACTTTTTCTATTTTTACCATTGTTGATATTTGTGCCGATTTTCAGAGTTGTGACTATGTGGGAAGTAGGATTTTCGAATGTCCCCCGTTTGGAACGTTTAACCCCTTTTCGACCCCTTAAAGTGGGTTAATCGAGATCGGAATAGTTTACTTTTTCTATTTTTACCATTGTTGATATTTGTGCCGATTTTCAGAGTTGTGACTATGTGGGAAGTGGGAGAATTAGTGATGAGTGAGGGCTTTGCCTTATATATATAGAGATTTACTGATTTATTTACATTTTTATTATCTTTCAATTCAATGGACAGTTCCCGCACTTTTTATAAACGAGTGAAATTAGTTTATTATTCATGAAAATTTCTTTCAGATTCCAAATATTCAAACAAAAGTTCCTTAAAAAAAATAGTTATTCAAATATTAAGAAAAGAAAATTTCCCGAAACGCCGTCCGATCGCAGTCCGATCAAAACGCTGCGTCACGGTATCCTTCCGTTCTCTACGGTTATCGAGAGGTTTCTGTCAAATAGTTCGTGTGTTGGGTAAACAATTGCCTTATCCCGTACCAGTTGGCACGATTTGCGAGAAACTTGATGAAACTGGTTTTCGCAACAGTGTTTCAAGTCAAGTTGTTTCAGATGAAGTGACGTCACATTCAATTCGATCCAAATGCGTTGTTTTCCCACCAAAATCTAACAAGCGAACTTAGGTTGCCAATGAAAATAAAGAAAAAGCACATTAAGCAGAAATTTTTCTATTTATGGCCTTTTCAAAATATTTTACCTATAATAACAACTAAAAAATTCCCTAACAAAATGTGAAGGTAAAATGTTTTTTTTTTTTTTTTTTTTTTTTAATTTATCAAAACTTTTTAAAGTGAAAAAAAAAAATACCCAATTATTATTATTATTTTCTAATTTTGTTAGTAAACTTTTATTGCTATAATTATTCGATGTAAAAAGTCATATGACTTAAAGTAACACTCAAGCAGATATTATGATCCAAAAAAAGCATTATGTGTATGGGGCAGGGACAGTCTGACCACCCTGTTCAACGTTTTTTTTTTATCTCAAATTAACCTTCATTAACTAATCATTTTTCTCATGTACATAACGTAAAATATACTCAAATTTTATGTGGTTGATTTGCTTTCAAACATAAAGCCCGATTTTATTAAATCTTACACTTGATATATTTCTTTAATTTGACTCGTGACTTGTCCCCTCTTCGTTTAAAAAAAGTAGGGTTGTGTAAAATCGCACAACTCTCAAATACACTATATAATATGGATCATTGCAGTAAAATTTGACTTGGTGTAACCATTTTTTATTTTCACAGAGGGGGTTAGTACATGATCTGATTGTCTTGTTTCTGGACTATAAGTCTACATCGTACTTTCTATATTACAAAGACTTTTCATAAAAATTTCAGGGGTATTGCTTGCCATTCCCTTTTCACTACTTTCTACAGTCCCTCATTAGTACTGGATTTGCGCTAAGAAAGGGCTCTTTAACAAAACAAAAGCACAATTGTCTATAAGTGCTGACGTACGGGGGAAACGCATGTCCCGTGCGTCGGTGGCTTATAAATATATATGTTACCAGTTATATTATTTATTTTTCCATGTAATTTTACAATAAATTAATTTTATATAAAACAAAACTACTAGATTCATTATCATTTTGCGATTCTAATACATTTACGAGACGAAAGAAGAACATTTGAATCCGAATGAACTTTTTTCAGGTATTTTATTAGGCTTACACTTTGGCATTTTTATACCATGCTTTTCACACTTTTATTTAATTACTGAATAAGAATATTTCTTCTCGGAAAGAGCACAAAAGTATCCTTCGATCCACAGCATGTGTGTATGCGCCATTTTGAAAGATTAATAAATTTGATAGTATCGGAGGATAATTTTAATTTGAAATAAGTTTTTGCTAGAAATTTTACCACGAAAATATTTAAATTTTTTAATCCTTTAAAGGAATCGTTCTAAAAATGTGTAAACACCCTCTGCGTTTATGTATTTCATGAATTAATCAGAGTTTTGCAAATTATTTCCCACAGGCTCAAATGATAAATTATTTTTCTGCCTTGTTTCTCGTAACTGATTGCATAGGCACTATTATTTCTTGTTTCAGTTTCCAAACAAATTTTCTTCATAAATGCGTCAGTTCGTAATTAGAAAACTCGATTTAGTTAATGGTTATAATAAAAATGATAGAATACAGCAATTTGTTTTTTTTTTTCATTAAAGCCATATAACAATTGCAGTTTCTGGTGCCGTGTAGTTAAATGTAAAGTGTGAAAAAGTGAATACGTTGAATCGTATTTTAGCATATGTTTTTTAGCAAAAGTTTTATCTCACAAAGGAGGTGTGTGTGATATGGGAATGCCTTTAAGTCGAAGCTATATTTACATCCCGACGTTTAAACATGACATGATGTTGTGAAAAAAGGTAAGTCAGATTAGTATTAAACATCCCATTTGTATTTGCATATTTTTCACAATTATTTTAAAGACATCCTTCCCAACCCTTTTACACGAAGGCGATTGAAAAAAATGAAGGATTAAATAATCAATCTTGGATATAAATCTCGAAAGTTTTGTGTGTTTATTAATGTTGATTTGATATTGTCCATTCGGTGATATTCTTCAGATTAGTAAAATATGTAGTTCGATGATTATCGTAATGTGTTCTCAAATGACTGGCAGAAAGGTGCTGTATTGAGTTTTGTTATGGAAATAAGACTCGGCTTTGAGTTCCATAGTTTCATTACCCACTAGACATTTGTAGTGAATGATGCGAGTTGATACATTTGACGTGCTAAAATATTTTCAAAATAACATAGAATCCAATTAAATAAAGTAAAAAGCAAAACTGTTTCCTACAAACTTCGACTTCTTAAATATGGCCAATATACTACAAAATAATTTTACATTTTCACCTTCAAGTAAACGGTAGACAGTTCTTATTAAATGTATTCTTACATCTTGTATCCATTTGTATGGTTAGCATATTTGGTTTGTTCGATGGAGATCATACTATGATAATTTAGTATTTAAGCTCTTCTATTCTGTGAGTTAGGTTAAATTATTGCATTCTGAATAAATCATTTGGTTCTTTATCTACTTTTCGATTATGTTAGAGGGCAACATCAACATAGTCAGTGGTCAATAATATTAATTTCGTAGTAATTTGCAGTTTTCTTTTGACAAATGTCATTCCCTAAGAGCCGCAAAAATTCCTCAAAACAATTTTCAACCATGAAATATTTCCATCTCGCATCCGACATTCATGAATTGGATATTCTTTCAAAAGACTCCTTGGAAACGTTCCCCTGTCAACCAAATAAAAAGAATCAACTTTGCGCTGCCATCGTGATTAGAAGAGTTCGAAATTCCCTCTGCCCCGAAACGCCAAAAAATATAATAAAAGAATGAAAAAAGATCGCCCAGCCGGAAGAGTAGCACTGGGTTGTTCGACTGGCCAGCTGATTGGCTCAGGTGTGCTATGAAAAGATATTATTTCCCGCGGCATACGCTGGATTTTTTTTTTTTGTTATTACTATTTTGCGCGCGCTCTGGACACAAGCTTCATTCGCGAGAAGATGACAATGGATGAGTGAGATACCACTTCAGCCGTATTCCTGTGGTGTTTAGGGATGTGATGTCTTTAATTTAATGGCGCTGCCACATGTAATCGCTTTCTGAATTTTGTCTGCATATTGCGGTTTTTCTGGATTATCTTCGAAAAAATTTCTACTTCAGGATGTTTGTGATTTGATGTGTGAAAAATTAACTTTTAAGTTATCAGTTTCTCAGCCTCGAGATTTTTTTTGTTTGTTTTGTTGACTCGTTTTCAATTGAATTCTTTGAAAATTAACGAAAAAAGAAATTGGAGGAATATAGAATTGGAATTACTGTAAGGCAGTGCTTCTCAATTGAAACAAGTAGTTTTTAAAGCTCTGCATTAAAAGTGCACCTTTCCTAGTTTCTGGTGAATTAATTGCAAATGTTAGAATTGCAATGCACTAAAAAACAAAATTGGATTTCAGTGCATTTGGATGCTAGACTCGAATATTCTTGAAAGGAAGGAAACAAAGAAATAAAATTCACCACGAACATTAGCTATCGCATCAATAAACAGTAAAAAAATATAAAAGAAAAATCATAAGCATCTTCAATAAAATAAAAACAGAAAATCTGATAGTAAACACCACCCGGGCGCACGACTGTACGGCATTCACCCTGCGCAAATAGTTGCGAACTATCCATTCGAGAAATTGACTCTATGCATGGCGTGGAAATCACTCGTCTTTGGTAGATCCTGCCGATGAAAATTGCCGATTACCTACACCAACTCATCCCACCCTCGAGCATTCTTTTCTATGACGCTCTCCTCAGTTTTTCTCAAACTAACCGAAACTGAATCGATGTGAAGACCTCCCGAGAGAGCGCCTATTTAGACCTGCTTTCGTAAAGGACTTCTGCCTTGGACTGGATTAACTATTGCCTGTATTAGCAGTGGGAAAATTCTGCTGATTGTGTGTTCTAATTCCTGAAGAGTGTCATCGGTCATTGAGGATACGTTTCATTCATACTTTGTGTGTGAAGATTGTGAGACCACAACTGAGTTTGCGTTGATCGGCGGATTTCCTTACCTTCGGCTTTGTTTAATTTCGGTTCATTTCAATACAATTTGTTTCGTTTTTTTTTTTTTATCCAATTCTAACAGTATTTGGAGTAGAAACTTTGTTACCAGCAAGAAAAGTGAAAAGTTTTTTTAAAGAAGATGTCCACTCTTTGTGTGCTTTAAACCTCTTGGTTTGAAACTCGTTTTTTTCGACTGCTCAATGGATCATCATCACTTGTCAAAGCTACGCTTTCCCGAGTTCGAAGAATAGTGTCGAAAAGAAGGTGGGGGACGACCAATTTGTTTTTGGTTGGTAGACCCTTAACACCTGGGGGTGTGGTTCGTTCGGGAAACGACAGTGGGAAGTGACCCCTGGTGGGAAAGTGACCCTTCACAAAAATCACAGGACATTTTACTCAGTAATCGGACAAAGCCCAGCACAACCTCTTCTGTCTCAGATGATTAACGAGATACATGAATTGGTGACATCCCATCTGTTTTCGTATACTTATGAATAAGGATTAAATGATATATGAAGAAATGAATAATATGGTAAGTACATATTCTTAAATTTTCCCATTGTATTGAATCAATTGAAGGTTTGTTTACATTTCTTATGACTGGCATTTGAATTGGACTGATTCAAAGGATAAGCAGCTAATTGTTGTGTTATCTCGTAGATTTTACGAGCGAATTTGGATGTTATCCAATGATCGTTATTATAGTCATGCATTTTATCGAAAAAGTTGTAACCAATTAACTATTGATTCTTGCAAGCAGCTTCGGGTTCCAAAAAATCTAGTACTAATCTGTTTCCTCCGATCTGAATTTTTAATAGATTTGTTTATTGTTTTTGTATTTCTGATTGTATGTCTGGCAATTATAAATTTGAAAGATGAAAACAATTAATACTGTTATCTACCTTGACTTTTTAATTCCATCCATTGTAAACTGCTCACAAAAAATTTCAATTTTAGTATTTTTAAAAAATCTAAGTTTATTACTGCAATATTTTGGTGTTGGACATTAAAAATAATATCCAATATAATTTTCTACGATACAGTTCGACGTAAATGTTTTTCTTGCAATTTCCAAACTCTGGATTGCTAACCTTTCCAAAAGATTTCGTTAATATCATTTGCATTATAAAATTTGACTCTCGTTAAAAAATTTGGTAGGTTTAATGATGGCATGACTATATTTATTGCATTGTAAAATTAAACTAGGTATGAGTACATCAGCTAACAAAAAACATTTTAAATAAATACGGCTATTTAACTACTTCTCATTACAATCTGTACTAACACAATAATAAACTTAGATGAATTATCTCGCATTAATCAGGGAAGAGTTTACGAATAAGAGCAAAAGAATTTTTAGAAAAAAATAATAATAATAATAATTTTCAAATGATAGCAAATCAGCAAATTACTATTGTCCAAATATTTACTGTTCATTAACTCGTATCTTTAAACTAACCTTTTATTTTTTCTGGCTAAAAATTGTTGGTTATAAAAATGTTATTTTAGTAGTTCCACAAATATTTCTAAAAAGAGTATGAAAGAATTTTTTATAAGCCATTACAAAGTTATTGATAAGTATATAAATCCTGCTTCAATTAGGATTTTTGAGTAATAGTACATGCTTCTATTATGACGCTTTTTACTAATATTTACTTAAAGAATTTAAGAATTGAAAATGTGAGTTTGTGATTCAATTTTTATTCATTTTCATTAGGACATTTTTTACAATGGAACTGAAGACATATGAATTTAAAATAATTTACAGCAAAATTATCTGCACATTTCATTAATTGAAAGCCAGAAAAATTTTCCAAATTAACGCTGTTTAAATAAGTTACTTTTTTTAAGTGTAATAAAGGCATTTTTCTAAAAGCAGAAAACTATGCGAAGAAATTCGTACAGATAAAGGTCACCGACCGCTCCTTCAAAGCTAGTCAGTCAAAAAGGGAATGATTTCCGGGAGGTCTTTCAAAAAAACAAACTCGAAACACTCTTTTCAGGCAGCCAGACAGCAAATACGTTCATATCTACTCACTTTAAAAACAGATATTGTAGAGCGTCAAAGTTTTCTCTGTAGATCACTCGCTTGCAAGTTGAATATATTAGTTTCTAAGCTGAGAGTCGGGGCAACCTATTGTATTCCCCCCTCCCCCATTTTGAAACGTTTTCTATGTGTTTCGATATTCTTTTATACTTTGTGTGACTAGAAAATCAAATAACACCAAGCAATTGAAATCCAAACAATATTAATCATAATCGAACAAGATAAAGGTACTCTCCCATAACGTACAAGTTTGAGGGATTCGTGGATATCCGGGATACAAAGATCAGTTTTATTTCTTGGATTTCTACGACTTGGTGGTCTTAGCTTATAAAAAAAAAAAATAAAAAAACACATCTGGCACCCGGCAACAAGCGGAAGTGCCTTCCGATTCAGTAATTAAGATGGTAGGCGCCAAAGGCCCCCATGCTGATGTCTTTTTCCTAGGGTCATTTATCACGTTTCTTTGGTGGTGAGAGAGTACCACACACAACAATGAACTAATCCATTGCTCTGTTTATTGTGTTGTAGCCCTCCCGCCCTTTCTGAATCGAAAAGAACAAAACTTGCCCTTTTCGGAAAATCCCGTGTTTTTTTTTTTTTTTTTTTTCTTCTTCCGCCTGTATAGTTTTGGGTGAAAAGCTTCCAATGTTTTTGTCGTGAAAAATCTAATTTATCTAACTTTAGTTGTATGTTATTTAAGTTGTATGCTTATCATATCTATTCTTTAGTCTCGAACATAAAATACTATAACATTACGATAAAATGGTGTGTGTTCTTATCATTAATAAGGAATGCAAGAACGATAGTAGAAATTATCTATTTTTTTCTTAATATTCTAGGACATGAGTTGACAGACAGCGGCTCCAGAGCCGCTAGCGGCCCTTCAATTTCTTAATAATTCAACCTAAGAATAAACTGATAAATATTTTTAAATTTGTGCTTTGTTTGAATAAACCATAAACTTACTGAGTTATTTCAGATCCAAGAAATAAAAGGAAAACGAGATATGGATGTTAATATTGTTCTCAAATACCAATTTTAAAGCAGGATTCTCAGCCCATCTTGCATCTTTTCATTAGAAACACACAACAATCAGAATGCACAATATGAATGTGTCTACCATGCTTTATAGTCTCAGTTGCATCAAGCTTTTGTTGGCATTCGTTGTTCACGCGTCTTCAATTGAGATATAGTCCCTTTCGCTGTAAAGTTTTCGCGGTTGCACCTGCAGACAAAACGTTATCTTATTTTTGCTTTTAATATTCTATAGTTGAAAAACATGGCATCGACTTCGTCCAAAAGCAAGAGAAAAACTGATAAAAAAAATTGTGAATTTAAGAAAGAATGGACTGAATTGTATGCGTTCATTCCAAACAAAAACGGATTCCCGACTTTTCTCATCTTCTATAAGTTTTATACCATAAATAATAATAATAATAAATAAAAAAAAAAAAATAAAAAAAAAAAAAAAAAAAAAATTGTAGTTCAAAAGTACAACTTGGCACTGCTTATATTTATTTTGTGGCGCTTTCAATAATCTGAATCTCAAATTTTTTAATGTTTGGCTACTAGTATAGAAAAGTCTGCTGAGCAATGTTCTGAGTGAAAGAAATCGTAAATTTCCTAGGAAAGTGAAATAGATTTAACACTTTAATGAACATTGAGTAATAGTAATCGGTACTGTTAAACAACTTTAAGATTATTTTACAATTGCTTTTTTAAAACAACGAAAATGATTGAAAATCTTTAATCTAAAAATAATTTCATAACAATGCTTTCAAATTTACTTCAAATAAATATTTTGAAATTGAATTTCCCTTGCTAATTAAATATAAATTTTTTCGTTAGAAATGATTTGGGGCAATATGTATTTGAAAATTGTGGCATGCAATTTTTTTTAAGTACCCAATGCGATGTGTTTAAAATAATTACACAAAATGATAGTTAATATTTTAATTAAAAGACAGTAAAAAAGTATTTTTCCTTTTAATTATAAAAATATTATATATTTAGAAATATAATTTATTTATAACAGAGAATTTCAAGTCCTCATTAAACACCTTAACACGTTGAGTGCCGTGTCAGCCATCGGTGGCTGGCAGTGTAAAATATGATATAAAGCTAAAAAAAATTGCATTGTTTTAAGCAGTTATTGAAAATGTATTTAATTTTTATTTATTACAGGATAATATCATTAACACACGTTGAGTGCCGCGTCAGTCATCGGTGGCTGACACTGAACTTTTCGCTTAGGCCACGTCAACCAACGATGGCTGACAGTATACATATAAAATTGAGTTGTCTGAACTTCTGAACCTTATACAAATCCACAGTTTTGAACCTAGAGGTACGAAATTTGGTATATAGAAGCTTTAGTACATGGTGATTGTAGAGAACATTTTTTAAATTCGATTAAAAGTTGCTTTCATTAAAATTTAATAGCATTACAAAAAATTCTTGGAATGGCAACGATATTTTTATTACATCAGAATAAAACCAAAAGTTATTTTAATGTGTCCCCCTTATTTTTCTGATTATTTTCATGTATTACAATCGTATGTCCGATAAGTGGTTCTAATATTATTTTCCATACTTTTACTGTCAACTGACGCTTTTCTCATGCTCCCTTTTAAAACATAATGCTAAATAATATTCCTAACAAAATATTGTAAACATAACGGTTAAGATTATTGAAATTCACCGAAAACTTTTAAATCATTTCGACATTTGATAAATTTTCTTCTTATTCCCATGTAAATATTTATTCATTACCTTTAGTATTTAACCCAGAATTTCAAAATTCCTTCTTTTGATTGTTTTCATTTGCATTTGTAGTGTTTTTTGTTTTTTTCCCCCTTCTGTGAATCAAGTTCCATATTATTTCATTTAGATTTTAATACATTTTGTGTATTATACATGCTTTACTATTTCTACCAAACTATTTTACAATTTTCAGCAGAAGCGTAGCATTTTATTTTCGATTTTATTTCTTTGATTCTTTATTTTGGTCGTAATTATGAAGTTGGTAAGGTTTTTTTTTTCTGTGTACTAAAATTTTTTAAAGAATACAAAATTTTTTGGTTCAGATGTAGTATGAAACATTTCTGCTGTGCGATTTTATTTAGCGTTTTTGTACAGATAAATGCTGTTTCTCGCAACGTCTTTTTTTTTTCCTATTAATTTGGTACTATTACTATTCTAGCCGGGCATCAGATAAAAACCACCAAATTGCTGACCTAAGTAATCAAAACTAACAACCTTCAAATAATTTATACTTCCTATATTTAGAATTGGTGATATATTTACGCGTCATTTAAACGGATAAACGTTTAGGGTTGGGGCCAAATGGTAACGGCCTAACGGAAGAGTACCCTTAATAATTTATATTGTAACTAAATTTTATGATTAATAATGTTTTAATTTTCTTTTAGTTACCGTGTTTTTGATTTTTTGCGATTTTTCTGATCGCTAAATGAAAAAAGTCGCCAATTGCCTTATACTACATATGTTCTACTTTTTTTTAAATGTAAACTTCTATGTCTTTCAACGGGTCTCCAGCAGCGCGGGGCCACACTCTTAAGGCATTTTAATGGATTTTATTAAAACGCGGTAAACATTAAAAAGGTTGTCCTTTGTAGGTATCACAAAATGTGACAACTCGTTTAGTCATTTTTCTGACCGTTGCTGTACCATATTGTCACACTTTTTTCATAACATATTTAACCTTTAACTGCTGTAAGCGGTCTGACAGACCGCGAGTAATTTTTTGTAGAATGCTTTCACCCCCTAAAATATCTCATCTTTGACTTTTATATAAATGTTTCTGATACTATGTTTCTTAAACTTTAAACTAATGTTCACCAATTTGTTTGGCGCAATATGGACCATGTGTTGCTCTTGCGGAAAAAACCTCAAACCACCTAACGACAGCAGTTAAAGGTTAATGTGACCGGATTTTTCTATCTCCTTCATAAGTTACCCACTCCTTTAGTTTTCAAGTTGTGAAGACGTTTTTGTTTTGGAGGACTTTGGTGGGACTTGTAAAGGTAAAGTGGGACAATTTGGCGGGACAGCGACGTGAAAAGCGGGACATCTGGTCACATTAAGCATATTGCTTTGTCTTAAAAGGAAACCCGAGTCGAACGAAAAAACGAGACAAAACACACATCGCGCATAATGTGTTGAATAAATGACTATCAGCATTTCATTCTTAACATAAATATCTTCTACTGCAATAAGAAATAATAGCCCTAATATATTTACACAGCTGTATCGAGTAAATTTCAATCTGTTAGTAGTGATTGCTATACCGCAATACCAACGCTCGCAAGTGGCCTGAATGGGAATTCCTTAAGATTTCGCGTGGAGCTCAATGTGTTAAAAGAAGTTGCTTACTAAAATACATAAAATATCATTAAATAGTAATAATTATCATCTTTAGTAATAATTGAATAAAAGAAATTAATTCATAGTAAATACTAATACTGCTGAAACCCCCATCTATACAAATAACTTTAATCATTCGAATTTTCTACGAGACATTTAATTAAATTACATTTTGCATGGGAATAAAATAATATGCCATCAAGCAAAAAAAATCGTATTTTTGGGTGTGTCATGAAAACGACTATAAAGTGTAAAATAAATACGTATAAATGTATGTATTTTATATTATCAAATATAATAAATTAGAATTTACAAAAAAAAAAAAAAAAAAAAAAAAAACGTAATGACACCATCTGACCTTAGAATGAACAAACTAGGAACAAGATTAAAATGAAAATTTAAAAAAAAAAAAGAAAAAAAAAAGATTAAAATAAAAAAAAACAAGATTAAAACCAAAAGTAAAAATGGAATGAAAAAAAAAATCTGAAGGGGTTTTTGACCATAATTCTAATGGAAGCAAAAAATTACATGTTTATATTTAAAAAAAATTAAAACTTGTTTTATTAATTAGTAATTAATTATTAAAAAACTATTATAATTCAAAAGTTGTATGTTATTTATGTTTAGCCTTTTACAAATTATCGTTTGAAACAAAAAATTGCTAAAATATAGTAACTATTTTAGAATTTATGGCTAAAAAAACACATTTTCTTTTTAACATTAATTTGCCATTTTTTTGACATCATTTAAATTACTAATCACTCAATGGAAAATTATGAAATTTGGTATTTAGACGTTTTTTTTGTATTCTAAATCTAAATATGGTATAATATTATGGGGGTGGTATTGAACTATTTAAAGTTTGGTATAGTTTTAATATGTAGACGAACATCTCATGATAAAAAAAATTATATACAGTTAATAAATACCTTCCACGATTTACAACGGTACTAGACTTTTGTTATTTCATCAATTAGAATACAAGATATAGCCATCGTAAGGATTATTTTTCGTATAGTACGTTCAATGGCCTATCTATCGGACGAGTTAAATTCGACAATTCTTATATAATTTTGAAAAGGGACTCTGCCACTCCCTACGCTACTGTTTTCCTCCCTCTCCTTAACCAATCTTTTCCGCTATAATTCTTACATATTAGACAACAAAAAGTAACACAATGCCAAAGTATTTTTTCATGATTCGCACTTGAACCGCACTTCGTCCATTGCCCGTGGGTCGTCTCTCGATCTAATAACCCTCACCTCTTGTTTTATAGAATAGATGGCATCCATTTTGTCCAATCAAAGGTTAGCATTCCCCGTCCTTACAAATTACTCCATCGTTTGCCCAAAGGCCGAATTCCTCTTTCAGCCATGAGCAGCATACAAACAACACAACTTTTTAAGGATTCGCGGCTACCACAGAAGGTTTTTGTTTTGCTTCTTTGTTGATCGTATTTTCCTCCTCCATTCAACTGTCAACATTAGGATCGAGATTAACAAAGGCAGAAAGGATTGATCATCCAAATATTCATAGGGATTTCTCATTTTAAACTGAATAAAATAATCACTGTCGGAATAATCAATTTCCCCATCTTTTATTTATGAATAGCTTATTTCACTGTCTATCAGCTCGATTGGAAATGAAGCGATTTCTCTTGCGTTTCTTAACATTGCTGTTTATTGACAATAAAACTTAAGAATGTTTGGAACATCTATTATTCGGTAATTTTCTCATTTCAATTTCAACCCCGTAATAGCGCTGAATATTTATTTGAATGTTACAATGTCGGAGTTGTTACTATAACGTTAAATTTCGAGCTTTTTTTTTTTGCTGAATTTATACAGTGGAAAGGTTTAAAAAAATTAGATTTCTTTATTTTGATACTTAGGTAAGGGCAATCGTAAAAAAATATAAATAAAAAATAAAATAAATTATAAGACATATTGATAAGTATGACCCTTTTATTAACAATAACTGTTTTTGAGCTGTGACACTTTCAAGGATATACATTAAATAATTACTTTGAAGGTCAATATGATAAATAGTTTGCAGCGAAATCTAATTAATAAAAATTCAATTATATTTATTACTGTATATTTATTAGATTTGAAATCCGCATTATTCATAAATATATTTCTATACTTTGCTATAACAATTAAATTTTTAGCTTTTTGGCACTAAAAATGTCTACTTTCCAATATGCACAATTTATCAAAAATGTGCAGTCATTGTAAGTATTTTAGGTTATTATCAACTGTTTTTAAATTTAAAAAATCTATTTCTGAAAAAGAAAAACTAAAAAAATATTCAAATAGACAATTAGAATTGATAAATACATGTGTCTGAATGTTGTCAATATTGTTGAGAATATTGTCTGTTAGCCGACTACCACTTTTTACTTGCCCTATTCCATCGTTTCCTAAATAAAAGTTAATTTTGGTGAGCCGTGGAACATAGTCAATTGCGATATTTTAAGGAAAATGATATTTTAAAATATTACAGAAATAAAGCTAAAAAAGTATAAAATATCATATTAACTAATGGTACTTTCATTTTCATCTATTCTACAATATGTTTTCACCAGTGCTACCCTGAAGACTTAACATTTATTTTAGGACAAAAACATATTTGACTTGATCTCCCAATTTTCAAACTTATTCAGTAATTAATAAATTTTACATTGACTTTTCGAGTAATTACAAAGTAATAAAGCAAATAATATTTTGTGAGTAATAACAAGATTTAATGCTAATTGATATGTATACACGGTAGCAAAAATTAGGTAAGATATTATTGTACTATTTCCAAAACTTTGATTTTCTCAAGTTTGAAGAGTTTTAGTTGCAATATAAAAAGAAATCATCATAGAAATGAAATTACTTCATCAGATAATAAAAACATAAAATTTTCTAGAGTGAGAGGTCATGAAATTTTCTCGTGTATATAGAATTTTTTTTTTTTCCTTTATAGTTTTGTTACTTCTGGTCATCGTAGCAAATTATTCCTAAATAAGAACAGAAGAGGGGAATACAGTAGACAAGAACGGGTTATTTTCCTATATTTTACCCGATGTATAACAAAATGTGGTTTTTCTGTTTTCACGCACGAAAACCTTTGAAAAAATAATGAATCGGGTGGTTTTTCATATGAAAATCAAATATTTAAAAATTGCGATTATAAAGTTATTTGACGGTTTTTATATATAATTAAAAAAACCTCTTCTTCATCCTCGTTGGTATGTTTAGCTATGGTTTCCTTGTCGTTTTAATTCATATTTGTTGGGATCACCCTGATTTCTGGTGCGACTTACAAGTTTTTAAACAATACTTCCGTCATCCATCTCAAGCTTTTTTTTCTCTCTAGCAGCTTGGATTTTAATCTCAGTCTGCTTACATAGAAAATTCTTCTGGTGCATCAAATACGTATGGTCATCAAGCAGTTCCTCGGAAAAGCTGCTAAATATTATTTACAAGCCAACAGTTCAAATATTAAACGATGAAAAAAATGACAACAATGAAAATATACTCCAACTAGCCATCGTAGTTACCACATCACGAGTTTCTTCCCAAACCCGCGACCACCGAGTAATGGTCTGTCATCATTGTTCCAAAAAGCATTTGCATTTTCATTCGAAGAATCGAAAAGGGAAGTAAAAGTAAATAGGCTATCTACACCAATAAAAGAGAAACGCTTCTACGTGAGATAAGAAAAGGAGATAATAGATCAAAATATTTGAACTGGCGTAATAGAAGGTTCCGCGGCGTAAATAGGATATAGACTTTCCAAAACATTCATTCGTGGCGTCAAATCACAGTATTCACAAGTTCTCCAAAAAGGCTTCCCATTTAGGTCGCCTAATGGAAGCGAAAACTGAAATGAATCCCTGGAAAAACGCTTTAAAGCTGTCTTTGCTTATATTATCATTATGCATGGTCATTGTGTATTATCTTGATGGTGCCGGGTATTATGGGGGAGGATCTATCCTACTGTCGATGAACTGTTAATGATAAGGAAAGAAAGAGTTCAATAGATATATTTTTATTGTATTTTTTCTTAATATTAAGAGCTGTGTGTCCCATTGAGTAATTTATGAACAGGCAGCAGCAGCCTCTGGTGCAGATTGCGGTTTCGCTTTCGAGATGTAAATTTAAATTGATTCGTTAATGCGCCTCTGGCTGCGTAAAGTGGATTGCGATATTAAATCTTGACGCTTTGTGGGGTCTTTGACCTATCTAAATATGTACTAGTTTTTTTTTTTCTTGCTTTTCGTATATCTTGACATTGTTAAATATAGATTTAATTATTGGCATAAAATTTTAGATGGTATCCTTTTGGAATACATATCTTTCAACAACTGCTGGACATTTGAAAAATTCTAAGCGGTTCTATTTATTTTGCGATTTACTGACCACTTATATATATAATTTTACCACATTATTCTAATACATTCATAATAAAATATTTTTCAATTTTCAGAAAACAGTTTGCGTAACTTTTGGTGGATATAAAATAATGCGTAGATCGATTATAAAGTTTAATTGGATAATGATTATTAGATTGATAAATTTGAATTAAAAAAAAATCTGTAGACGTACTGACCCTTATTTGCAATTAAGTAACCATCATATTTTATTAATATTTTCAACATTTGACCTTAAACGGTTATTTTAAAAAAACATCAACTAAAAGAAAATTTTCCCAGGTGCATTAAAATGTCTTATTTTTCAGCGTATGCACGTATTAAAATAAAAATATGCGTCAGAAAAGAACTAAGTATAGAAGTACATATGCCATTCAATATTTAATTTTAAGAATAATTTAATCAATATGCTTATAATAATAGGATAAATAAGACTAACGTAAATGTTTAGGTTCTAGTACTACATTTAAGCATTTGGTCTAAAACTCTAACTGCTTTCTTGCTAAAACTGAGTGCAAGATGAAGACTGAATGAAGAAAATGCCAACCATTTTGCTATAAATCATTGAGGTTTCTTCTGTTTCTTTTTTTTCCTAAAAGTCTAGTGGACCAGGTGTATAGAAAGTGAAATCTATTGTTTCATTTCCCAAAGAAAAAGTGGGACGAAACTATTCCTTCCATTGGCCATTTCAGTTCGACACCTCTACCGACTAACAATTACCCCCAGGTGCAAGAAAATTGTGTTGGCTGATACCATCAATTGTACCTTTTTATAGCACCTTCAATTACCTGAATGAAATTTTCAGTCGCGGCGCCAGTTCCAGACCCCTCCGCATTTGTGTACATGCATCCCCCATCTCCAAGTTTAAAAGTGAGGGGGAATAGTTCACCTGACGCAAAAAAAAAGGCGATTTTTTAGGTAAATGGTCTTTGATGTTTACCGTCGTATTGTCAGGTAGGGTATTATAAGTAAGATACGCTGAAAGTTAAGGACAGTGCGATATAATTTTTATGGGCCGAAAGTGAAAGCACAAGCGTCGTGAAAGGGAATGGAAATATATTGGGAGTGCAATTGGCTTTTTATTGCTTTGCAGGGATTGGAAGTGTTGGTTTTATTTTTAAGGTTTTGCATTTTGTACTGCAACTCTCCCAGCAATGTTTTTGGTCATAAATTATCCGCATTTTAGTATTGAATATTAATGGTTCATTTTATTGAAACGGTTTTAAAAATAATAACCGTCACTTAAAGTAATTTTAAAGGAAATGATTTTTTTTTTTTTTTTTTTTTTTTTTTTTAAATCTTGTACTGGTGGTGTCTTTTAGTTTGATAATTAAAGGGAAGAATTTTGGTAATGGAATATTTCCATAGCTTTATAAAGGAAACAATAAAATTGCAAATAGTAACCTATAATCTAACGTGTAGCAATTGTAAAACATTAAATTCCTTTTAATTTTTTTAACTTTAATAAATTTAGTTTTAAATTTAGAATTACTTATAGTTGGCGAATCATTCTCAAGATTTTCATAGGTTAGTGGCACAAGATACTAATGAACCAATTTATTAAGAAATCCTTTAGTAAGAAATCTGTAAAACCTTTTCATTTTTTTATGTATTAGAGGAATTAAAGATTAATTTTCAAAGACACGTGCTCACTAATGTGTTTTTTTATGTCGCAACCCATTTGCAGATATGAAATCATCGGAATTTCATAAAAATATTTTAAAAAGAACTTGAAAACTATTCTGAATCAAACCAATCTACAATTATATATCAATGTCTAACAGGGTATGCTACGTTTCATTTTTTACAGATTTAAATAAAACATGTCTCACGACTTTTTGTGATGTAAAAAAGGGATAAGCATTTGATTTTTCATAACAAAAACCTGTGAGTATGTTTAATGGATAAAATGGGAGCATTTAAATTGTCAAATACTTGTAAGGTAAAAGTTACTTTTTTTCAAAACATCACAAACACACACAACGAAACAAAGCCAAAATTTCCAAAGACGTCACAGTAAAGATGCCTATTGTTTCATGTTATCATTAGCATTATATATATATATTTTACTTTCAATTACCCTATATGTAATGAGTAATAAAAGTATTGCATATAAGTATCCTGGAAATTTTTTAAAATTTGTGTCGATCTGTGGTGAGCATACCTCCCGAAGCTATGATGTTCAATTTTTGTATACGGTTAAAGAGTGGCCATGGAACCTGCCACTAAGGTTTTCATTAAAGTTGTGCATGCGCATAAGGTTTTTTGCGCATTTTTTTTCAGCAATTGCTAAAAAACGGATCTATGAAGTTTTTGATCATAAACGCTGTGGTAATGTCTTTTAAAATACTCTAAACATTCCCAATTCCAAATTTTGCTCAAAAATTCGTTAAAAAAAAAGGAAAGGTTGAAAAACGAATGTTTGTAACTTCTCTTCCATTGAACATTGCTCATCAACGACTGTTTCACTTAAAAAAAATGGTATTG
Organism: Linyphia triangularis; assembly: GCA_963978545.1. NCBI lineage: Eukaryota > Metazoa > Arthropoda > Arachnida > Araneae > Linyphiidae > Linyphia > Linyphia triangularis. The sequence continues at coordinate 66,630,012 of OZ021725.1, forward strand.
TAATAATTATCGAAAATCATATCATATCGTCAACTTTGTGATTGTATCGTGTGTGTTTTTTTTTTTTTTCTTTTTTTTTTCTTGGTAATTATTGTCAAACAGGCCATTTTTTTTAAAAATCAAATTATACCGAACGAGAACAATAAATTGCACCAATCCATATCACAATTTAATACAGTGATTAGTATCGTAGTGTAATTGAAAGATGTACGATGTTCCCCATCCCTAATTTTAATTTTAATCCATGGTTATGCGCGATGTTAGCGGATGGGAACAACTAGATATCTTAAACGATCGGCTTTTATAATGTTTACAACTGTGTCCCGTTTCATAAATCTTTCCAAGCGTTATAAAATCTCCATGGTACAAGTTTCCAATTTATAGAAATGCTTCCAAAAATCTAATTAAATTAATCAATACGATGCTTCGATTTCATGTTCAATAGCAAAACAAGAATATGGTTTTCATTTGAGAAAAATAATGTTTTACAAGAAATTTTACGCATAATAACTCAAACAGCTAGAATTAGCTATGGAAATCACGAACTAAACCAGATTAAACTTTAAAAGAATAAATTTAAGATTCCTTATATTCAATCTGGTTTAGGAACTCTTAAGTAAAGCGTAATACTAGGTCTATTTGTATCATTTGATTTTCGTGTATGACTAAAAAGAAAGTGTTTCCGATGGATATTTAGCCCAATTCGTATGACCTCTTAAAAGATGTCATAAGAAATTACACCATTGTTTTTTTTTTAAGGAAAAAGAGCATTTATAGGAAATTTTTCTCACTACCTTGTTGAAATTTTACAAGGGACATGTCAAATTTTACAAGTTAAACCTACAGACATGCATATGAAATGTAAACTGTAGAAACATCATGACCATGCATGAATGACATTTAAACGATGTCTTCACTTGCAAATGTCTCTAATCCGCACAATCCTAAAAATCACACGCGGATAAGAGAGACAAACGGTCCTGACGGTCACTTTCATGTGAAAGATCCTTTCGAGGGTTAGGATTTATTACCTGTACCTGAAAAGTGGAACGGTTCACGCCTAACAGCGGCTGACATCAAACATGGATAAGTGCTTGACTTCAGTAAACACCTTTTTGTCAGCATTCTCGTTTTTGTTCAATAAACAAGTCCCTCCAGGTACCAGATCCTTTGTATCCATAGTCACACGAGGGGAGGATGGTAGCATGGGAGAATTTTATGGTCTTAACTGGTCCAACAAATGGTGTGAGACAGGTTCCGAGAATGGACTATTCTTTGGACAGACTTATTGTCTCCCTGTCTCTCTAGTAAAAGACGTTTAGACACAATTTAGCTTCTTTCAGTTGGAATACTTGCTGCTGATAGCATGGAATGAATACGCAAAATGTCCGAAACGATCTGGAAATAAAATAAAGGTATGTTTATTCAGAACTTGATTAAGGTTGTCTATTGTTTCGTTGTTTGCTTTGTTAAAGTGATAAATTTACGCAAGCCTCTGAAAGCGATAATTTAAAATTGACTAATTGTTTAAAAAAAAGAGTTTAGATTACATTCTTCCTGTAATATTTCATCCTGTTATAGATAACCCGAAAAATCATTGTTCGGCTTTGCCGATTTTGCGATATTCTATTCATCTCACTATGTTTACCGTAATGAAGTAGAATATTCATTATTTTCTAACCCATACCACATGGCATCTGGTTTTTAGCTGTGATTTTTTAATTTTTCACGTGGTACCCCTTTTTTCTTTGGTGTGAGCAGCGAAAAGGACACCAAACTACGGGTTTGCAAAAGCGGATGCTAAATCGAAATGACGGTTAAGATATGGTTTCCGAAAATGAATGGCACATGGAAATAATTTTGAGTAATTGATGTGGAAACAAAAACAAAAAAAACAAAAAAATTTAACTGTTTTCGAAGGTAAGCTGAAACCCCTTTCTATCTTCCGAAAATTAATATTGATGCCAAATGCAAAAATTGTAATATGTTGAAAAAGTATTTTATACCATATTTTATATTTATGTACATATTTGTGATATTTTGTCTCCTTAAAAAACGCGTTATTTACCTTCGCCATGTTGTTGCCAAATTTCCGATTATTTTTCATGATTCTATGTCTCCTTGATTAAAATCGCGGGGAAAATCAGGGGGGGGGGGGGAGCGCATTTTGTTTCCGTAGTCGTCATTTCGACTTGGCATCCATTTTTGCAAACCTGTAGTTTAGTGCCATTTCAATTTGGCGACATTTTGAAAGGTCGCCAAGGGGGCACCATATAACTCATTTTAACTCTTTATCTAACGCATACATTTTTATGAAAGACTAGCATAAAATGTATGTAGCATATTGAACATATATGTGACACATGAATGTATTTATAGAAATTGATGATTGTTTTGCTTTAAACCAGCTTCACTTCGTAAACTCGCATGTGTGTGTATGACTCATCGATGCAGATATGGTGTTTCTAGCATATTCATGGGTTGATGTTTGGAAACAAATCCCAAGTCGTCTCTGATTGGCAGACTTCCCGCGTCTTCCGGTTACTCACTTCCGGCAGAGTATCTTCGTTTGTTTTCAATGCATTTGTTATTTCGATTCAAGATTTGTTTTGCTTTTAAAAACTAAAATGAGCAGCGATTATTTTCAAAAATTGGAGCTTTTAGCTCAGATGAGATACAAAGAGAAATTAATTATAGATGGAGGGATCGATTTATCCGATTCATTGGATGTTTCTTTTAATGCAAACTGTTTGTTGACGATACCAGACATAGGCCAGAAGTCTCGTTTGGATACATTTATATGTACTAAATTTTGTTTTAGATACCCAAATTGATGAAATAATGAATTTTTTTTTCCTCAAAAGTTTCAGCTCATATGATATAATTTTACATTTTAAGACATAAATAATATATTTAATATTAACTTCATTTGCTTGACAGGTTTGTATTTTTACAGATTAGACTGTATTTCTTGTAACACTTCACAAATTTATACAGTACTATAAATTAAATGTCATGTTTTTAATATTTTTTTTAAAGGTAGAGTGAATTATTTGTGTAGGTCATTATAAAAGGTGTATTATAACTTCAAATGGTGTCTACTAACATATTTAAGGGTCATTCCGTGCAAAGAGGAACACATTTTAATAAAGAATATAATTTATAGAATTTTTTGTACAAAAAGATTCAAAGTTCATTCCTGATAGTTCCTTTTTTTAATAAATTAATTTCAAAAAGTGGACAACACTCGAATTCCGGTTGAGTTTGTTCAATTTTGATGGAAGTGGGTTGTGCGATTAAAAAAAAACGTATAAAATAATTTATTTTTTGCCGACAGTTATATTAAGGATTTTTTAATTACTATATTACTTCAATATTATAAATGATTGAAACAAGTATTTCATTGAATTTAAAATGGATAATATTGGGTAACATAAGTTACCAGAAATGTGTTTACTTTCATATGATATTAAAAAAAAAATTTAACACGTATTTGTTAGCATAAACTTTTCTTAGTTTTAGATACGTACTTTGTTGTCAGTTTCAGTTGCAATGTTATTAAAGACTTGAATTTTTTCTAATCAAGCCTAAGGATACCAATTTAGAAATTTTTAATTTTATATTATGTAGTAATATTGATTTCAATATTTTGATATCAATTGTGGTGGTTCTTGCAAAAGCTGATACCTAGTAAAATGTGAAAAGGTTAATTTTTAATTCATTCAATGTGTACAAACAAAATTTATTCTATTAGTCCGAGAGGCGACTGCAATTTTTGGACCCTATCAAACATCATTCTGAAATTTTTTTAAAATTTGGAGAAAAGTGAGTAGATTACGAATCCACTGGTCTGCCGTGGCAAAAATGGCCGAAACTGACCAAAAATCGACTTGGAATGAGTTGAACTAAAATCCTATTGCCAAATATGTCATAACGTGCCAAAAAGAGAACAAACTTTTTCGTCTGGCAACCCACTGCATTTTGATTTTCAGTGAAAAAAGCGCAAACGATTTCAGATCTCTGGCTCGGAAAACTTGTATCCTTTAAAAGTAAGCCAAATTGGCGACATCAATTACGTCATCAGTGACGTAATGTTTATTGCCAATTTGGCTCATTTGTGAAAGATGCAAGTAAGCCATAGCCACACATCCGAATCGTCTGCGAAGACCAAACGGTATAGTGGTTGGCGTGGTTGCGGGTTCGAGTCCCGTGTTGGCATGGGTGTTTGTAAATGTATGTTGGCTTGTCTAATGACGAATGTTTCGGCGCATTATAGCCCTCGTGTTGCTGACGGCGCCAGATAATCTGAATACAACCAACCAACCGAATCGTCTGCAACCTTCTTAATTTAAAATTAAAGAGTGAGGGTTACCAAATAAAAAAAAAATGCTCATTATTTGGCAAGTTATGGCTCATTTGGCAAATGGATTTAGTTCAACTTATTAAAAGTCGATTTTTGATCAGTTTCGGCAATTTTTGCCACGGCAGAGACCAGTGAATTCGTAATCTACTCACTTTTCTCTAATTTTTATAACAGGGTTCCCACTCAAATCACAAAATAAAAATCAATGACTTTTAAGGACCTAATTAATGTTTTTAAGGACCTTAAAAAAATTGTTTTCAGGCATCATGTCTGTATAATTTTCTTTTATAAAGTATTTTCTGCCAAAACAGTTACAAGTTGGCGCATGTGTAATACAAATATGTCAGAAAATTCCGATATAATGAGGATAAGTGGCGGACACTCGGGGATAGCAAGTCTGAGTTGCATTTTTGTAAATTTTGAAGTTGGTCAACATACGCAAAAATTAAGGACTTTTAAGGATCTCTAAGCATTTCCAAGGACTTTTAAGCACCTCTAAGCATTTTCAAAGCCTTGAAAACATATTCAAAAATATTAAGCACTTTTAATGACTTTCAATGACCGTGGGAACCCTGTATAAAAAATTCAGATTGATGTTCGATGGGCTCCAAAAATTGCAGTCGGCTCTCAGTCTATATGAACATACTATATTTCATTCTACATTTCATACCACATTGCGGAACGAAACAACATCGCCCGTACTTCCTTTTTGACTACACTTTATTCATTATGATTAAAATTTATAACTATGGATAAATACTAAGACCCAGAAAGACACAGTTCGTATCCACAAACACGGTGATCAAACACCAACCGGAAGTTGCGAGAAGTCTCTGTGGTCTCGTCCGGTTTACAGCGCCATCTATGCACCGCTTCTCACTTCAAGTCATGAATATGCAGAAGGGGTCCCAGACCTGCTCCAATTGCGCCCAACTGCGCCAAATACAAAAATCTGCTCCAAGCTGCTCCAAATGCTTTATTTTAGCCATATCTGCGCCAAAACGCGATTTTTTATTATTATTATTATTATTATTTTTTTTTTTTTTTGCCGGCCGAAATTCGATATTGTTCGCCGCTATAATATCGCTATTGTTGAGAAATATTCCTGTATATTCGGCGCTAAGGCTGATATTTACGATTGTGCGGTGTTCGTTTTCTCCGTGTGCTATGATGATTTGCGACGCTAATGCTGACATTGTCAAGTTTTACGTTGTTATGACGGTCATTTTCGTCGATTCTTTCATAGATATAATAGCTCTGTAGTATTGAGTATTGCTCTAGTTAATTCGACGCTATTGCTGATATTTTCGTTGGTATGATGGTAATTATTGCCGAGTTCTGGGATTTCACAATATCCGAAATTTGCCCCGATATTACTGAGAAAATGTCTGTTACAGCGATGGTTGGCGACGCTAATGCAGATATTATTGCAAATTATTGTGATGGTCATTTTCGTCGAGTCTTTCACCGATATATTAGTGCTGTTGTTGAGAATTGCTCCGGTTTATTCCTGCGCTATTGCTGATATTTTTGTTGGTGTGACGATCATTTTCGAAGAGTGCCGCGCTTTTGTTAACATCTGATACTACCTAATCTTGCGTAGACATTACCGAGAAAATGTCAATATTACCGACATTTGTGCCGATATGTACGTTTTAGCGATGGTCATTTCTGCTGAGTCTTCAACTTACGTAATATCCTTTGTCTAAATTTTCGACGGTATTGTAAACGCTTTCGCTAATATTTACGCAAGTGTGGTAGTCATTTTCGCTAAAGTGTACGCTGTTGTAATAGCAACTATTGCCGAGATTTGTGACTTAAAAAAAACACGATATTACTGGGATTTTGCGCCGATATTACGGAGATTGCAATGGTATGGTGGGTGATATCCCCGATATTTACGTTGGTATTGTGTTCGTTTTCGCCAAGATCTATGGTAATGTAATAGCAGCTATTGCCGAGATTTGCGACGCTGTTTGGTGACTTACAAAAAATACGATATTACTGGGATTTTGTGCGGATATTACCGGGATTGTGATGGTATGGTGGGTGCTATCCCGATATTTACATTGGTGTAATATTCGTTTTCGCCAAGGCCGATGGTAATGTAATAGCAACTATTGCCGAGATTTGTGACGCCGATTTAGGGACATTCGTCTCATGTAATTCTACTCCAATTTTTTTTTTTTTTTTTTTTTTTTTCCCCCCACTGCTGCAAGATTTATTTTTCTGCTACAATTTTTTTTTTTTCATTACAAAAGTTTCTTTTACATGCTACAAAGGGCATTTTCCCTGCTATTAAACATGTTATTACCTACTCCGAAAGTCATTTTTCCTGCTCCGAAACTTAATTTTATCTGCTCCAAAAGTCATTTTTCCTGCTACAAATCTTTCTGAGTGAGTGGGAGCCCTGATGCAGCGCTGCCATACCTGACTATAACTCGCTAAATATTTGTGAGCGTCTGGTGTTGGAGGATGCTAGCGAAACTTGAAATTTTTAAGCCATTTTCTGGGAAACTTTTCAAGTGACTATCTTTTTTATTACTTTTTTTTTGTTAATTTTTAAAAATATTTTAATCATATAAAAAAACGTTGTCTTAAAAATTAGATGCATATATTAATATTATTTACATTGTATCGAATCCCGTCGTACCCATACAGCTGAAGGTAAATGGTTCACGAACTGCAGGACTAATTGAAGATTATGAGCTAAAAAAAGAAGGGGAGAAATGTTCAAGTGCGAATACTTATCTATTTACTTTTCAAGTATGAAACACTCAACGTGTGATTATCGGACTTTTTTTTTTTTTTTTTTTTTAATTTGTGTGTAAATAATGGAAAAGAGGTACTCTAATGTACGAAGATGCCACGTCTCAAATGTCAACTCGAATCTATCGTGCCTTGTTATTATGTAAATGCCATCTTATTTTCGAATATGTGGCAAATCATCATGTATGCAACTATCCCTACATCAACGTTACGTAAAGTGAACTTCCACTAATATATTTTGGCGCAAAATCCATACAACCAACCATTAACATGTTACCTTAGATCCGCGCCTGGTTATAGAACACATTTCTCAAACATATTTTGCACATAACATTTTACATAAAGGTAATTTCAAAGTATAATACATAAAAAAAATTATTAAAACAAAAAAATCATAACGCAATTCTTGACCAATATTTTCACCTGTCAAGTTTTTCGGTTGCGAAATATAATCGAGTTAGATCTCCGGGTGAGAGTTTCTCCTGGGAGAGTTGTAATAGTTTTTTTTTTTTGTATTTTCCGGGGGTGAGATGTAATTGGCCCACTTGTCCGGCATCCTTTTACATGACCTGTTATTTTCCAACGTACTGAGAACCACGTAGAATGTGTCAAAAGGTAGAGAAAATTGAACTAAATCTAGACGTAACCACTCATAACGCCCCATCCATCCAAATTGTTCAAATTCTGACATCAGAAATCGTGCTGTGTGTTCTAGTGTAAAATTCACGCACAACCGCTACCAATTTCTGAAAACAATAGCACCCATCTGAAGACTCGACGCGGTAGAACTTAGTAAATGGTTCGTGTTCTGTCCTGGAAACATTGACCCATCTTATTTAATTACGAACATTTTCCTTAGTTAATATATTCTAATTTCTCCCATAAAAGCACGCCGCTGATATTACTTTTTCTTTTATTACTGTCATTATCATTACCTTGATTATGATGGTGAAGCTATCCAATACTGATACATACGCTAAATATCTAAATCACGTGACCAAGGTCAATGAAACCAGGAAGAATCAACTTCCATTGCATACTCGGTTTTTCTGTGATTGTTCACCGCACTTATACGTTTCAATCTCCACCATACCACTTGCCACTAAGACACTTATTTCTAGTATTTTAATAGCACAGATATCGGTGCTGCAAGTATTCCCCCCCCCCCCCTTTAAATCTTGTATAGCTCCATTCATTTCAGCCTATGCGTGACGCAAACTCATTCGGCATGTAGTGTGTATGAGTGATGAGGACCGATTACGATTATCGTAATTATCAAGAATCTACATCTGGTATAGCAATTTGATACGGAGTTTTCATCTGGAAATTGACCTCTGAATTAGATAGTTCGCAATTGGGAGAGGAAGGGGGATTGCACCACATTTGCTCTCGTATGCGAAGAGTCCATTAAGTATTCGCTATCGTTTCATGCGTATATCCACACTGCAGCAACTATTGAATCGTGACAAAGTATGAAATCGAAGAATAATGGTAGGACAAAAAATAACCGATTGGAGATATCAATCATCGAACAGTGTCAGTGATTGAATGATCAAGCGATTCCTATACGTTGACGATTCGTATCAAGTCAATCTGCGAGTGCTTGGTAGGATGCAAATTGATCTCGATGTTGTCTTAAGTGGCGTAATCAAAATACCAAGTTAATAATCAAAGTACCACACCAGGTTTAAGGTATATAATAAATTCCAACTTTCTGTTGTGATAAAAAATGTAACCCTTTTACAGCGAACGAATAGCCATGGTAAAGGTTGTGTAGATTTGGTTTATTTTTCAAATGAGATTGGAAAAACATTTAATTATTCAACACTCTTAAGAAGGTTGTAGCAATATTTTTCTTAGTTTATTCAATATTTCAAAATGGGGGGGGGGGGGGCTAATTCAATAGCCTAAATCCATTTTAGACTTGATTATTATTTTAGACTTGCGTAATCTTCCCAATGTGTTAATATTTTTTCTCTTTTTGTATCCATATAAGTAAAGAAACTGAAATTTACTTCCAACTGAAACGCTTGTTTTTAATATTCTACCAATGTTATCTTTCCACTAGACATAATTCAAGTCATGCTTCTCTATTCGTAAGTCGTAATTCAATCTATATTATTTTTGTACAAAGGATTTTTTTTCACCCTGTAGGGAAATATGAAGCATCACAATGTATATATATGATTTAATTTAAGACATGACTCTCAAAATTCAGAGCGGTTTGTTTGCACGTCTAGAGTTTTGACATTTATGTAACAGATTGAATGAAAATGCGGATTTTCTAACAGCGATGTGATCTTTGGTGCGGTAAAAAAAAAATATTTTATGCGATAAGTCCTTGTCATCAGGTCACGGAACTTTGTTCTTTGGATTGAAAGGACAAGATTTAAAATATGAGATCACGTCACGATAAAAAAAATTAGAAGATTTTTATTCCTTCATACGGATACGCTGTCAAGGGTTTGCTGTTATTTTAAAAAATCGGGCGTTATCTTATTTTAAGAATTAATTGAAGGGACATTGAAAGCAGAAACGGATATAATTTTTGATTCTGGAGTAGAAAAATTTAGTATGGTTGTCGCTAAATTTTTCTACGAATAAAAATGAATGCTTCGTAAGTCAATTTTGTCCAATTTTTAGGAGACATGATAACCTTAACAAAATCTTGTATTCTAAGAGCTGTTTCTCACAATTTTCTTGTATCTCAACACTCAATACTCACCCTAAACAATACATAAAACCATATCTACCTGCTTTGTTTACAAGCCAATAGGAATTCTCTACAAATGTCACACAATCGTACGTTCAGAAATATTTTAGTTACGAAATTTTCACTCTGAGTTGTTATTTTTGATGTTCTCTTTGGACTATATTTAAATGTATTTTCTATTTAAATTTCATCTATTGATAAATATTAGTGATTTGCTACAATCGTTATCTCATTCTTGTATCTATATTAATATCTAATATCATATACATCCACGTTGACTTTAATTTTAAAATTATCTTAATAATAAAGGAAAAGCTTGTTAAGAAGCTTGTTGTTCAGTTAAAAAAAAAAAAAAAAAAAAAAAAAAACATGCCCTTATGATACCAACAATTAGTAATGCTTTGCTAGATACATAGTAAATGTAATATTTGAAGGGTATAACAAAGTTAACAAATTTAGTCTCTGGGAATTAATTTCGAGAAAAACGCTTTTAAAGTTTAACAAATGATAAAAAGGGCATGTTAACGCCCCCCCCCCCCCTTATTTTTTATAGCTTATTTTATGTGAATTCATGGCTGATTGATATACTACCAGCCAGCGTGTCAGTTAAGATTGCCAATCAGTGACGTCCCCTGGCTGCTGGCTCCAGTAGATCAAATATTTTCTATTTACTGGAGCCTGTGACTGCCATCCTCCAGTCACCTGACCTCTTCCGTGACCACCAACAGGGGGCGCAGTGGTCGCTTCGCTGACGTCACATGATTCGCAATCTCAAATGGTACGCCGACTGGTAGCGAGTAAATCAACCTTGACGTTATTTAACACAGAAAATGATAGCCTGCCATTAGACTCGTCTTGAATTACAAAATAACACCAACAGTTCACATTCATGGACAGGTGGGCCAGGTTGGTTCGTCCCTTGGACGTTTTATTTGCAATTATGACAAAATTAGAAATATTTTATTCCACACTTTAAACCAATTCCCTGAATTAGCAATTGTTTGTTTCACACTGTAAACCAAGTAACATTTGCTTAACCTTGGGTTAGTCGCGCGGTTGCCAAATGCCCCCACAAAATCAGTTTCTCTATAGATAGTAGTCCATGATCAAACATCTTAGTTTTTTTTTTCCCCCAAGTTATTGTAAAAATATATTTAATTTTTACTTTATTTTGTTTCAATAATGTTGCGTTTTTAATAAAAATATCCACTTTGATATTTGATCACGAATTTAATGGTATGCACGAAAATTTGAAGTTTCAGGACATTTGTTCCCCACGCTACTAACAGCGAGACAAAAGGTCGCGCGCCTAACCAAGGGTTAACTAAATCCCTTTTTGAAGGAATGTTAATCAGATTTTTATAAAATATCTGTTTGTACTCATGACAAAATATTCAGGCTTTTGTTGGTGTCTTGAAAATGGATTGGAGACGTTTTGGATCGCAAGCTCTTCAACGTTGTACAATGGTTTCTCATCTGGTACTAAGCTCCTGTACGGTTACATCCGGTTTTTACCGTTTTCCATTTTTGTTAGAGTTGTAACTAGACATATTTCAACATGCCATTTTCGAATAAATCATTAAATTGGGCCACAGGGAAGAATAAAATTAACCTCCGGAACTTAATCTAGCTAGGATCGGTACTTTGCAGCAGAGGCTAGACGGGGTAAGAAAAAAAAATCAAAGAGAGGTAGTTCCATCGGATGATTAATGACCAAAAGAAATTTTCGTCACGGTTATTCCTTTCACAAGGAACGAAGTAAAAGAGTATTCTCTAGATACATGGCGTTAATGTCTTCTTGCGACATTTCCCGTTAATAGATGAATTAGGAATCTAGAAGGCGTAAAGTAATTTCTTCTTTAAAAAGAAATTAATAACTTTTATGAAATATGGCAGGACGATATTTATAGGGGCTAATGGTTCGCATTCGTTTGGAAATGAGAAATCGTGAGTTGTAGTTTTATCTCGGTTTCTAACTTACCTTTCATGGATTTCGAAAAAGTGAGATAGCGTGAGATAATCGAGTGGCGGGCTTCTGGTCGATAAGCCTGGAAACCGGAGATTCAATTGAGTAAGAGATTTCGCAGTTTTGCCATGGGGTTATCCATATCGTGTATCTGGGAAAATATCGGGAGAGTACATCTTGGTATTTTTTGTTTGGAAATCGATCTTTTTCCGAAAGTACTTTTTTTTCTTTCCAATTCTCTTTTCACGTCTTGGGCAATTTTCTTTAAAAATTGTTTCACAACTTTAGGGCTATATCAGACCTCACTTGCTATTGCAACTTTGATCTATGTAAAGAGAACTTTTGCATTCGAAGTTTTTCCATACTTTAACTATTAATTTATAGTTGTAAATTAAATCTTTATTGCTATAATCAATGCAAATTATCGTAGCTATAAATAATTTTAAAAATGAATAACAAAAATTGAGGGGGGAAACAACTTGCATCCTACTGGAATTTTATAATTTTTTGGTTGTTAAGTCTTTGAACATTTTAAATTTAGCTTAAGACAAAAATCAAAATTATTAATTTTGATTTTCAGTCAAAACTGATTGTTCAGATCAATACATGTAATATAGTAATTTTCATTAAGTCATGGTATAAGTTATTTTATAAAAATTGGATAACACATGGTTCGTACGGTCCTTAAAAGTCCTTAAAAACTCGAAAAAATTTCTAAGGCCCTTAAAAGTTCTTATTTTTTAAAAAAATCCTTAGAAGTCCTTATTTTTTCGAAGTTAAAAACCAATGTTAACGAAATTTGGAGATCATCATTTGAAGTGTTTTCATCCTTCCTGCCTTTTTTGTTTAAAAAAAAAGCAGTTTTTCTCCGAAAATAGCATCTTTTCTGAAGAAAAGCAAAATTTTCAAATGAAATGCAATATGCGGATCACCCCTACCGAAATCGCCTGTTGCGCATGCGCATTCATGTACAAACGTGCCACGCACAGACCAGTAACTAGCTGAAGTCATTGAATGGCTTTTGATGCCAGGCGCATCATTAGTCTAGCCACTATATCATTAGTAGGTAGATTGCTGGGGTCCATCCCAAAAATTACGAGTGGTAGTAGTAAGCATGTATGCCTATTTCATACGTACCTTGGTTAAGTGTATGTCTCTGGATTTTTTTTTTACCATGCCTCCTTACTCAAAATAGAGATGAAAGTTAATGGAACGGTAGTTTAAAACTTATTCTAAGGTATATAAACCATAAAGTGTTTTTTACGAAGCATTTAAAAAGAATATATTTCCGCACCGATACGCGAAATCGCGATGCTCTCTTACTAAATTTAGGGGAACGTTTTGTGTAATTTTAGCTATTGCTAATAAATTTCTGAACGTCCGTTTTATATTTGAAATTAAATATCACAGGGATGTAATCAAAATCCCGGATTATTTCCGATTTAAAATATATATACATCTTTTAAAGCCTATAGTAGCTGCATGTATGACAAAAAATTGCAGTTTTAAGCAGAATTTGATCTGATTTTGGAAATAAAAATTCACATATTTTAAGACATAGTCCACGTTCTTTAATTAAAATATTCTTTTTGTAATATCATGAATCTGGTATGCTTTTAATAGCCAGCAAAAAGTACGGCTACATTTGGAGAAATACTATCTCCTGTCTAACAATGGCTAAGCCTAAAAAGTAAAGTTAAACGGTTGGGGTTGATCAAATTTTAGAAATTTTTTCATTGAAGTTGGTTGCAAATACTTGATTAACATTCTTAGCTAAATTTTACAGTTATAAATTGCTATTTTTGTTCAAATCAGGGTGGTGACAGACCAGGAATTCAGGGAATTTCACTCTTCTGGACCAATTCTGGGAATTTCGTAAAATTACTCTTTAATCAGGGAATTTTTAAATATTTTAGTTTCTTTTCTCGCATTCCCTGTGCGGGTGCGGACATCTATCTCGAATCGCGTCACGTGAAGTGGATGCCGAGAGGTCAGCGCCGTATTGTTAGAAAAAAAATCCTCAAACTTCAATCTGACTGCATCCTTTAGAGACATGATTATTTTCTTGCCTCGCGTTTTTTATCAACAGAATATATTAGAACTCAAATTATTTACATATTATTTATGTTAGATTTTTAGTTACCTTATAACTTAGAAGCGTGGCCGCCAGTAGCCTTTTGGATAAAAAAATCTTCTAATTTTAATCAAACTGCATCCTTTACAAATATGATTATTTTTCTTCTTGACTTGGATATTTTGTCAACAGAATATATTAGAGCTCTAAATTCCTTAATATTTAAAATTGATTCCATCAGATTTTTTCGTTTTTTTAACCGTTTTAGCGCTGTGTTACAGTTTTGTAACAATCCTAAAAGCATTCATAAGCAAAAATGCCTAGATCCTGTACTTGAATTTTTTTTTTTTTTTTGTACTTTCATTTTGACATTTTATTGAACACAATTAACTGATAGTGATGTGTGTGAATTTTTAATCTTTTAATTAATGTTTTCCATTCTTTTTCATGCTCTTAAGATGCTTGTTTTGATTTTTAGTGTAAATTTATTTTGGAGCAATTATACTATTTAAAATTACATTTACTTATAAAATTTGTATATTTTTAAATTAGCCATTATTTTCTGTTTCGTTTTTTGTATGATAACATCGACAGAGAGACATCGGGGAATTTTCTGGCAATCAGTGAAATGTCAGGGAATTTTGTTTCTTGAATTCTGTAGCCACCCTGCAAATGAATATTTGATGAAAATCTTACTAAGTGTAGATGTTTTTCTTTATATTCAATAATTTTCTTTTAATCACATTCCAACAGAGGTGGGACTGGAGCATTTTTAATTGATATTTTAGTATTTTAATATCATTTAACTTTTGAGTTTTAAAATATTTTCAGAAGAAGTTTTTAATTCCTGCCCTTTTGAGTATCATTGTTAAAATTTTGAAATCATTGTTATTTTAAATGTATTCATCGAGGTTGAAAAATAAAATAATGTAGAAATTATGGCAGAAAACCAGTTACGAAATTTTGCAATTTGCTTTAAAAGTACCCTCGGAAACAGGAGATTATTAAAAATATGCATAATTTATATTGCACTTCAAAAATTTAAACTACATTTAGTAAAAGTATATCTATTTCTCAAAATGATTGGTTATAATCATAAGGAATTAAAAGAAATTTCATTCATGAATTTTAATATGCATTAAAATTTTCTTTTCATTCAATTTCTCCCCATCGTATAAATCACAAAGAAAATTGAGGTCCTTAAAAAAGTTAACAAAGTACTTAGAAAGTCCTTAAAAAGTCCTTATTTTTTATTTTGAAAATCTGTATGAACCATGTAACAGAAACTGATGGTCGAAACGACTTGCATCCTACTGGAACTTTTTTATTTGTTGAATTGTCTTTGATTTGAACATTTTGAAGTTTGCTCAAGGCAAAATTTATTAAATTTTATTTTCAACCAAAATTCGGATGCAAATAAGCGTACAAATGTCTTTGATATATCAAAATACTTTCAGAAACCTGTAATCAGAAATGTTTATTAAGACTTCTGGCACGAACATGCATTGATTTTAGTTAAAGCTGCAATTAAAATTCGTCTAAAATTAAAATCCTTTCATAATTTAAAACTTTTTATTCATTTCACGAACGCACCATTCTCGTCTAATTACCACTCTGCAACTCGTCTCTGATATTGAGACGGATGAGCGTTAGTAATTGCGCAATAAAAATTAGGTGGACACTCATTTCCACTTTGGTCTCGCAATCAAAGAGGGTTGTGCTTTCAAATCTAGTTATTAAAAATCCCATAGATTGCTGGAACCAAGGTCCAATGACACACCCATAACTCAAAACCCGACAGGGCCACAAATTATCCCTTTCCTTGTCTATAATAAGGTTTTTCCACCTTTGGTGCCATTATTTTTTTAATGTGGCAGTAGCAGATTCACCACTGCTGCTTCAAAGAATACTAGTGAATTGAATTCAGTCCCATTAAAATAAGGATACATATTAGGAATTGAAAAACCTCTATTTTTGGGTCCCTTAATTTTTTTTTTTTTTTTTTTTTTTAAATCTTTTCAATTAAAACTGTATTCATATAAAAATAAAGAATCCCAAAAATTTATGCTTTAATAAATGGCATTTGCTGTATATTCAGGATAATGTGTTTCTCATTTTTAGCAAAAGCAAGATTTGAAAAATAATAAAATAAATGTAATATTTTTATTATTTAAAAACACTAGCTTTTTTATACTAAATTGTTTTCACTGGTAAACTAATATCAACTTGTTTTTTTAAATGATTTGAAGTAAATAGTTAAGTAATGAAAATTGCATATCACTTCTGAATAACAGTTTACTATGATAACACAAATGATATTTTTGATGTTTTTCCTTCAATTGTAAATCCTAAAAAATATATATTTTATGTTATTTAACTTTTATAACATGTATACATTTTTTTTTTATTTGCATTTCATAGGGAAAAAAATGAGCATGAATATTTGGATTGTCTGTGAACTTTTTGACTCAGATAGAAATTCAATTTTCCTGTTAATGTAAATGTCCTCTCTAAATGAAATTCTCCAATTTTAAATAGATTATGAAATCAAATCAGTGGGGTGACTATATAGCTCATAGCCATAGGCAACACTCGTGTTGGGAATTCTATGACGGGACTGCAACAATAAAAAGTGAACGAGCTTCATCCCCAGAGGTAAATGTTCTGCTTTATTTTTTGTTTAACAAAATGCAATTGATTACTGAATACCAACTCATGGACCATATTTTAAAACGGTAAATCTGCAAGCAGAATAGTGCCTTACCTTGGAACTTGCCACTGAATGCAAAATTCCTCGTAAAAACTTGAATTTTATTATGTTATAAATTTTATGTATCTCAAGTCCTCAAACACTTTATAGTATAACATTCCAGGATGTTAAAATAGTGACTTAAATATTAAAAGTTTTGAATTGTATTTTAAAGCATAGAATATCTATATTTTTTTTCTAAACTAGATGAAAACGTAGATGCATGCGAATTAAGTATAAAAATTCAGAAATGTGACCTATCTTTGCAATTTCACCCATGTGTGTAAAATTCAACAAATAATTTTTAAAGGGACTGCATGTATTCGACACAGATGTGTCAAATCATAATTTAATGATGGAATTAAAATGAATCTGGAATTACAATACTTGTAACAAAGTTGGACACAATTTTCCCAAAACAATTAACAACTTTTATATTTATATATGTCGAAGAATATTGTCGAACAACTACTTTAGTTGGATAGTGTAATGCATTTTTTTTCTGCGCTATCTTGCCTGAGGGAACAAGGGCCATCCATCCAATTTGATCTAAATCATTGGACCAATTTCATATGATCCAAAATGATCAGTTCCTAACAGATATAAGTTTAACCCTTAGCTTCCAGTAAATCACGCATTCCCCAAACAAGCGGCCGATTCACTAACGAAATGCTTTCTCACAGAACCATATATTGAAATTGTATTGCTTTTCCCGCAACGCAGCATTTTCTCTTCACGAACATCTACAAACACGAGGAAATCATACGGAAAGATGCACGATACATTCCATTTATCAAACGAATGAAAATTGTATCGTGTATACAGAAACAAACGTATTTTTTATTTTTAGTTTTTAAATCTATCTTTGGTTCTAAACAAGTAGTAGCTAATAATCTAACATGCTAAACTACCCAACAAGCTTCGTGATCTTGCATACAATGACTAAGGTTAGAGAGAAGGTAAGGTTTGCCTCGTAAATTGCTTTGTTTAAGTGGTTTGTGTCACTAGATGACTAGTGTATCATGTCTGCGAAATGATCTAGCCATTCGTTATTCTGGAACTAAGTGATTTTCAATTGACGTCATACGCCAATAGTCGTTCTAGGATTTAATGCATCTGATGCAATACTTGGAAGCAGATTTAGTCTTTTCTGTCCAATTTTGCATTGCAAGATATCTCAAAACTCAAAGAGTGACTAAAATATTGCATTAAAACAATTGAAATTTGTTGCTAGTATAACGATAGTAAAAACGAATATACGAAATGTAAAAGGAAAAGGAATTGTTCTTTACCTATACATTTTTTTTTCTTCTTCACAGTTACATTTAGAAAATGTTTTCCACCTGTTAGAGAAAATTACAAAACCTTATTTTAATTGGTTTTAAATATATTTAATTTAATTAACATCTTTAAAAAAAAAAAGTTAGAAATCTAATTCTGTGTCGCGATGATCTCAAAGTTAGTTAAAAAGGGAGAAAAAGATTTACATTGTGTGTGTAGCAAGCATTGTTGCTCTAGCTGCCAATTTTTTTCACGAATGATGAGTTTTGGTAGATCTAGAAAATATTTCAATATTTTACAAATGTCTGAATACCTTTCGAAGACGGTTAATGTTTTTTATCTTTACTTTAAGAAACATTATTGTAAATGAAATTGTTATTAAGCGTTTAATAAAACGCTCATATTATATTTGAATGTGCTTTTTTCCCTTAGGTTCTTTAAAATTTATTTTTTAGAATTGGTGTTAAAACCCACGTTTGACTACTTCTTTTATAGAAATACTATATCATTGCTCCTCTATACTTCACTAAACAGGGTTACAAGAAGAAAAAATGGGATCCAATCTTCTATCCTTTATTCTAACCGTTTAAAATGTTGCCTTCGTTACTCCCGATGTTCATCTTCGAATTGATCCATACTTTTCTCGCTTCGTGATCGTCATTTTGCGTCGTGGTCTAGAGCGGGCGGGGGTGCGAGCGGCGCTTTGTGGAGCGTGGATTCGCGATTACTTTCAAGCGTTCCGCCTCAAGTACTAAGTACAGAAGAATGCTAAATGATTTGGCCTGCAGGAGGGGATATCACGAAGGGGGAAAAAAAATCGTCGTTTTTCTGGTGAATGGAGCTTTAGCCTTTGGGCTGAGCATTTGCTGTATGAACCCATATGGATCGTTTTTCATCCTCGTAATGGTATCAATGGATTATGTGTGATGAAAAACAATAGGATATGACCCGTGCTATGGAATGGTGACAATGCGAATTGTGGGAGCTGGGTTTTTTTCTATAATGTCTGGATGTCTTTATAAATTTTTTTTTCTCTTTCATTTTTTTTTTTTTTTTCTCTCTTTGACGATGATTACAGTTGGTATTTAGTGACGATAGAGAAGTTTAAGGAATGAATATTTAAGTAACGTTTGTATGTTTTATGGATATAAGAAAAAAATAATTCGTTTACATTAAGCTAAATTTGTAATTTCATCAGTTCAAATTCTGAGGATTCAAGAATTAGTCATACTAAACATTGTTTTGAACAAAATTGATGGATACCCAAATAGCCGTTTAATGAGTTTCTTTCGTAAATGATAAATCCTACATCTTATTAAATCTAAATGCTAAAAAAAGTTGGAATGCAATATCACCATTGTTATTGCCTGAAAATAATGAAAAGTAACCTGCTGCGAGAATCGTCAATGAGTGTTTTTTTTTTTTCTTTCTTAATACTTTAAAATTAATTTTTCGATCAATTTCTTTTAAATGACTTTGCGTGGTTTAGAAGCAATATTTTGATAGTTACAGAGTTTTAAAAATGTATAACATAGCAGGAATATAATTGTCCACTCTTTAGTGGTAGTGCTGCCATCTAGTGAAATAGCAATAAAAAAAATACCACTTTTTGTCGAAAGACGTAGACATGGTCAATAAAGTCATATGCTTAAACTTACTGTCATATTTATCTGGGTTGGGGTTTTTCTGATAATTTTTTCTATTTATATAACAAAAGGGCTTTTTGATTGAAATATATTTAGATAATATAAATAAAAGATGTCTGCCTACCACTCCCAAATATTTAGTGGTATGGAAGAGCGAAATCCCTGTCCCCCTTCCGCCAATTTCAAGACTTTTAGTGATTTTGTTGCTGATATCATCACCACATTTGTAGACCCCATCCTTCTTTGGCACAAAATCATCACCACTACAAACACTACCACTTAAAGAACTAACCAGTATGAAGATATCCCTCTCTCCAACAAGTCTCGCATACAATGACACTTTCATAAGGAACAGAAATCTTCTCGACGCCTCACCTGTCAACATAATAAGGTCGTTGGGAATGACAACATCTGTTGCTCATTTTGTAATAAACTGTGGTCCAACTCACGCTGTCGGTCACGCAGCCTTGATCTCGTCCTTGCTGCGAGGGAGTATGTTCACGAACTCTTGCAGAAGTACCCCTTGATGCGACCTAATGTACCGTATAATCAATTCCATGGATTCCAAATTTCATACTCGCCAGAATTTTTATTCGGTCGCAATGATGCGTTCTAAGCCATGCAGATATTGAAATGAATCGAAGTGGGCTTGTGGTGTCGGAGGAATATTGGAAAAGTATAGGGTTTAGTGTTTCTTCTAGCGTGTCTCTACTGTTAACATCCATGATCTTGTAGTTTAAAGAATGAATTCCTATCAAATTAGAGCCCAAGAGAGAGAACGCATTTAGGTGCATCTGATATGGGTCGCTTGATTCACCAGTGGTTTAAGTCCAAATAGACTTAAACCACTTGTGAATTAAACAGTTCATTTGATTGAGTTTTAGTTATTGCGCTGAATAATTTCGCGAATCCGAAAAAGAGGTGGGGTATTAAGTTTTTCAGACTCGAGACAATTTTTATGCAGGTTTTCCTATTCTGATGCAGAGATTATATCTCGTAAGATGCATTGAATATATCATACTTCAATAGTATATACCTTAGGAAACGGTATATTCTCCATAATTAAAATTACTACTGCAAAAGCTTTATATATATACAGGGATGACAGTTTTCCTCCTTTTAGAGGATTTCCTCCTTTTTGATTTTTAATGTAACATTTTCCTTTTCTTTGTCCCTGTTTTGAGAAGCCGCATTTTTCTGATCTGAACCAGTTTTTCCTGCAAAAAATGTACTTTTCCTCATGTCTAAACAAAAGTTTTTCCCTTTTAGCTCCCCTTTCTTCACAGATTACTTCACTAACTCCTAATATTTGAAATGTAATTACTATATAGTATGAGAAATTTCATTGTATCTTAAAAATTATTGAATCATCCTTCCTGCATACTTTTTTTGTTGAATTTTTGTGTATTCTTTTCGCGAGCTTTTTTTTTTTGCGAATTTTTGGATTTCCTCCTTTTTGCTCTCTGATCACTCTCATCCCTGTATATAGCTACAACATATAATTGTCCATGTTTAACAGAGAGTAAACAAAATCTGAAAATTGTTTGAGAAAATGAATTACAATCGGCAAATTTAATTTTTTTTTTTTTTTTTTTTTCTGAATTAAAAATAATGTGAGGTTTAGGCCCTTTCCTCATTCAACAACTAAAAGACACTGATGTAAACATTCTAAAGTATAACGTACTGTGCAATGCAGTCCTTAAATAAATAGAACACTTTTATATAATGTCTATTCTTTCTTTTCATCTTCCTTTTGTATATAATTGAGCAGACAAAAATCTTTGTCTTTACTTCTCTGACAATAAACAATCAACAGTGAGAGACCATCATCATTACCACCCGACCTCCAAAGCAATCATCTACTAAATGAGTTTTCTTACACTTCAACTATTTTAGAATTTTAGTCTGCGTAATGAGATCTAATAACAGGGATGTTCTTTTCAAACATTAACTGTGACTTTCAAGTAGCTCTAATAACGCCAACAAATTATAGCACTTGGAAATTTTTGTTATCTATTGGCTCTTTTCCACGTAATAAAATGCGCCGTACCCTAGAGATCTCACTGATGTTGTTGTCTTTTCTTTTGGCGGGCTTCGTTACAAATGTATTGCATGTATTTTCCAATTTAATTTTTTTTTTTTTTTTTTTTTTAATTTTTTTTTTTTTAAAGATTACACAGCTGACATTCCAATTTGAAATTCGGAGATATTTTGACACAAAATCACTCTCGTGTTGCCTTTGCACAAAGAAAATTCTAAACAAATGACAAACCAAAGAAAACTGAGCCCTCATTTAACACAATGCATAACAAGCATCTAGCTTGCTAAAGGATTCCTGTTCGATTCCCCAACAGTAATTTAATAAAGAGTAACCACAGCGACAGTTGGGGCAGATAATATTTAAGTATTGTGGGTTTTCTCTTGACTTAAATACAGGCATACCTCTGCCAAAGTCAATTTTCCCAATTGAATTTAAGAATGCTACACGTTACACGTTGCTGTCGGTGCCTTTAGATACGAGGCGCACTCTAAATTGACACACTGGGCCATCATTATCAAGATTTAAATTGTAAATGCATGGGTTTACGTGTTGAAAAATTTACTTTAACTGTATGCAAATGATATAGACAAGTAAAGAAAAGATGTTACTTGCATAATAAGAGTCCTTAAATTTTCCTCATCAATAAAAATCCCTTAATACATTCATCAATGAGGATAAAAATAAACTTTCGAGTCGACCTGTTAATATGCAGAGCTTCTATACTCCACATCTGTTCCATGTACCTTACTCCATAGTTTAGCTTTATAACTAGAATTTCACCTTTACATTGACCTATGCTAAGTGCTTTATGCGATTTACTTAACGGAGTGAAAAGATAATACTGAATTCAGGAACTTGAACTTCAAAACTTTGTATACTTCCTCCTGCAGACAACCCACAAACCATTAACAACGCAGTTCGAGGAAACGAACGATTTTATTTTTATTTCGTGAATAGATCCCTTTTTCCTCGTACACTTGATAAAAGCATTCCCCTTTACTCTCACGTAAAATCCTTGTTTCTTATTTATTACGCACCCTCTCATCAAAAAACCTATTCGGAGAACACTCAGCGTTCCTGAACTTTTCGGGGTTACAAACGCGACTTAAATTTACAGTTTAAAAAACACCCGCTTCAACGATGAGAAAATCAACTAACAATAATAAAGCATGTCTCTAAAAGCATGCCAAGTGTATCTAAGCCGACGTAAAAAGGTTAAATGGCTACCGCCAAGACATATATACTTTGTAACCATAAATAACTTTTTATTTAGAAGGATTATTTTTTGTTGTAGCCAGCGGTAGCCTTTGGCATTGTTACACGTTTTGTAATGTCACGTATCTTGCGTGCATTGTTTTTGGGATCGCTATTTACGTTGGAATATTCCGCATAACTCCAGATTTCAGCTTTTATGGATATTTTCCAGAAAAGAAGGTTCATTTTTTTTAACTGGCCAAAGCACTCAAATATAGTATAATAAGCTTGCCGCTGAAAATATTTCACGACCCTGAGAAGTATGATTTAATAGAAAAAATAGCAGTAAAACTTAAATTACTAGCATACGTGGAGGCATGCAGGAAATACTTGTAATCGAATTTTACATTTTATAGTTTTTTGCGAACAAGTGCTAGAATGAAAATGTTGTAATTTATTTTATTTTTATTTATTTTATTTACCTAAAAGGCATTTAATGTCTATTTTTGTGCGTTGTAAAATTTCAAATAACTTAACTTCATTCATTTTTAATAATAATTTATCTTTTAAGATCATCTGATCTACTAAAACTCTATTTGATATATTTTAAATTAATTATTCCCTACAACACTTTCCTCTTGTTTTATCCAGTAGTTAATAATTACGACTTACTTTCAAATTAGTTTTCAATATAAATAGCCTCGTGTACAGGGATTGAATTTTGTGATATTTTTTTATTGTTGCTATAAGGGTTGGTTAGTGATCTTGGTTGTCTTCAAGCTGGTTTGTTGTCCTTAAATTTTAAGTTACAGATTATGAAAAACAGAAATTTATTTTACTGTTGTTAGAGTACCTTAATAAAGGTTTTGTCATAAATTAATTGTAATATTCACTTCCATAGTCAACGGTAAGGAAAGGAAATGAAGTTTCAGCTTGTGGATCTATAACTTAAGTTCTGCAAATATACAAATTTAAGAAATAAAATGAAAATAAAATCAAGAATATGAAAAGAAAATTAAGAAAAGTAAAATTAAGAACATGCAAATTTAAGAAATTAATTTTTTGGTTATCCAATTATTAATGCCAATGGGCAGCTGAAATTTTTTTTAGTTGCTTATCTAAAAATATGTTTGCCTTGGGAAACCGGCCACTCGCAAATTTCGCTTCCAGCACGTATCTTATCAACTAAATTATATATATCTGTTTTTATTAAGTTAATATAACTTAATTTAACGTTTAACTTTATCATTGATATATCTTGCGAAAGTTTTACATAATTCAGTGTACACAACCAGCGAGTAACGGCTAATGGGGCGGAATTGCTAAGCATAATGAATCCATAACACTTAGTGGAAAGTTCAAAATTTTCTATCACTAGCATCTATTTATCCTTCTAAAATTAAACATTTTTGTTTCGTAGAAAATACTTATCCGTTTTTTTGCATCCACGTCCTTTTTCACCTACGTGACAATAAAGTTATTTATTCTAATCTTCTATCATGACATCTCACTCGTTAATCCCATGTTAAAACATCCCCAGATCCATAAAGAAAACAAGGAATAGTTTGTTTGTTTTCCTTTAAAAAAATATATTCGTCACGATTCAAATAATCCATAGAACTGCAACAGACCAGGTCGCTAATGACTTTATCCACTTTGACATCCAATGATGAATCCCGCAATTAAATCCCCGAGCGTATGCGGAGACCGTCATGTCTCATTAGCGTAAACAATTTTTTACTCACCTCTTCTCGGTCCCCTTATTCATTTAGTTCAACTCATGCCCAACCAGTTTTTTTTTTTTTTTTTTTCTTTTTTTTTTTTTTGAATAATCAAAAAAGTTTTCTCGGGGTTCATTAATTTTGAAAACCGAAACAATGCTAAGTATTATTATTTATGGTTAGCACGGACCTACCTCCATCGTGCGTCGCGTGACACCACGTGACTGCTCGGTCACGTATCTTTTTCTTAGGGTCTTCTACTTTTAGTCCACGGGATGATACATTTTTTCGTCTTCTTTCTGATTTTGCTTTTGTGCTTTTTATTATTATTTTTCTTTTTCTTCGGAGTACGGAATGAGAGAGGCCACCTACCTCGATGCGGTGTTGCTTTTCCCACGTGGGCTAGATTTGTTACAACTCGCCAAGTGTTCTTTTTTCGGACTATTTCACAATCTCGCACGAACTTTGTTTTCTCGGGAGGCATCGTTTCGAAGTTCGTAACAAATTGTGTCTAGTTGTAATTAACGAATTTGCAATTTGAAATACGTAGTTGCCTGTGATTCGGATGTGTAACAGAACCTAGACATCGGAGACTTTTTTTTTTATTCTGAAAATGTTAAAAATGGTGTTTAAAAATTTTGATGGTCCTATTAATTTTGATCAACAGTACCGTTCAGCTTTTTCATAAACTTCTAAACACTTATATTTAAAAAAAAAAATGTCTCAATTAAATTCTGGCAATTCACAATTAATGTAATATATTAGAATAGTCATAATAATATTAAATGCTAATATAATAGTAATACTTTGCTATTATGTAGTCATTAAAGGTTTAAAGAATTTCATATTACTCTTTCATCTGGATGGTCTCTTTGTAATAATTATCTCAAGCACGAAGCAGGGCCTGATTTACCATTAGGCCCACTAGGCCTGGGCCTAGGGGCCCCCACATCTGGGGGCCCCTAAATTTTGAAAGTTTTCTGAAAATTTTAAATATAATGGTCTTTTAATTGGAAGTACTGAACAAAAATAATAAAAAATTTTTAGTTACACATCCGCAAATTCCATATTTTTTATAGTCACAGAGAGTTAAGTTAGATAGATTAACCTAATAAAACCTAATTAAGCAAATCTTTCCGGTTCAGCCAATCATATATAACTTCTTCACATGTACACGGAGACAAGGGCTTTACGCCGCTGTTCTCCTTCTCTCGCCTCTTGTAAAGAGATGTTCACCAACCAACCAACCATATACAACTTCTTATATTATTCAAATGAAAAAGTCTTTGTGATTGGTTGGTTTGCAGACTCTTCCGTGGACTTTTTTGGCCCTCCTTTTTGGTGAGATCGTAGAAACAGTGGAAAGGTTACTTTGTATTATTTACAATTATTGTTATAAAATTCAGTAATCTTTATTATTATATAATTTGTGGACCCTGTGGTAAAATGTAAGTTTAAAATACAGGAAAGTGTGCTTTAAAATAAGTGTTCATGGGGGGGGGGGGGGTCTTTATCAATTCAAAAGTTTTGAGCAAATCAAGATCATACTAATTATAACAAAAAAAATCGTGTGAGAGTAAACTATGAGTTTTAATTGTAAAAAGTTAGTCTTAACGAATGTAGCTTGATCTGGTAATATTGTGACGTAAAGAAATAAATATTTGCTATTGGGGCCCCTCTATGAATGTTGGGCCTACAGTAAAAAAATTTCTAAATCAGGCCCTGGCACGAAGCACCAATACTTTCTTGTTTTTACCATCAATCACGTCATAAACAGTAAAAGCACTACTATATCATCAAAAATGAAATCGACAGCTCCTCACCACTACCTCATTAAAAATGAAAAGCTTCCGAGATTATTTCATACAACTGTGTTAAATAATAGAATTAGACCGTTAAAAAATAGAATTTTGGTCGTAAAATTGATCTTGCCTACGCGAAAATTTGTAATTTTTTTTTTCGGAAAAGAAAAAAAGAAATTACTTAAAGGCTGCTTTGTTTTACGAATGAAGTAATTGGGAGAAATATAACTAATACACACAATTTCAACCACAAGATGAAAAATAACTTTCCCGCTTAGAAAAAGACGTAGCGCCATCTAGTGTAATTTAAAAGGATTATATCGGAACCTGACAAAGACGAATGAAGAGTGACGGGATGGGGGCTCACAATCTTGAGAATTTCAAATAAGAGATAGTAAATTAAACCTGAAACAAACTTAGCAAAATAAGAAAGTATACGATAATGCTTTTGCTCGTAAAAGTTATTTGCTTGTTTCGATGTTCTTTTATTTCTTTTTCAGATCTAAAATGGTTCTCGTCTGAGCTTATTTATAGCCAAGCATACATTTTGCTTTTTGGCACTTGTTTATTGACCTTCAACTCTTTTTTAACAAGTTTAAAAATTTGCATAAGATTTTGTACTCACGCAATTTATCAAATTCTACCCTTCAAAGAATAATTGTCACTCAAGAATAAGATTTTTTTTTACTAAACCCCCTTTGCAAATGATTGTACATCATCAAAAGTCAATTTTACAAACTACAGAAACTGTCTTTAGATCACACTATTTAAACGTATATTGTTCAGTTTCTAAGGTTGTCTTCAAGTAAACTACGAATTTTGAACTCGTGGATTAAAAAAAAAAAGATAGGCCAGCGATTGATCTGTCCGTATTTATGCCTAACTACGAAAAGAAAAACAGATGCCTCAATCGTTATTGTAAACTTTGAAAACCCGAAAGTTGAATTGTTCTGTTTTGGAAAATTTCCTATTTCAACTACTTCCAACATGTAAGGGCCAATTTACAGTTAAAATAGGCTTTAAATAAATGTATCCAGGGGAACTTTGCATTTTGTAAACGTTACATTCATTTGATATTACTAGCACTAAATGTCGCAAAAGAAATCCTGTACAAAACACTTTGCTCGTCCTTATTTTTCTCGATTTATTACCAATAATCGTGGCACCAACTTTTACTTTTGCCACGAGGGTGAGACTCGGCGGATCAACTCGATAAGGAAGGAAGGATATCACATTTTAGTAATTCTAAGTAAATTTTCAATATTTCTACAAATTTGTGTTTTTTATATAATACAGTAGAAAAAAAATTAAAAAAAAAAAAAAAATCAAATATAAAAAACAATTAAAAACATTTACATGAAATTATAAGTATCTTGGAAAAACACATTTTTACAGATTTTTGGAGTGGGGGCGAAATTATACCTTTGTCCCCGCTGTTGTGTGAGCACGGGGGCAATTGCCACTTCTTGATTGCCTGTGATTGTCACACATTCAACCAATAGGCCTTTTCGGCACGACCATTCCAGCATGTTACCTACATCTGCCAACTTCATTCCGACAAAACCACACCGACACTCCCTTAATTCATTAAACGATCATTTGCCTATGCCTCGGCTACAAAGTATATTTCACTGCAAGGCACACAGCATAAACAATCTTTATTAGTACCCTCATTTGACACTCGAAATTCGCGTCGGCAATAAATCCTCGATTCCAACCAAATGTTTCAAACTTTCAACGATTAAAACAGAGGTAATTTACAGGCCTAAATAAACATAATTTAATTTATGTCCCCAGCCGACCATGTGTCGGACTCGAGAACATTCTGACCATCCTTTTATTTTATTAGAGGCATTACATTATCATTGCCAGGATTTTTTTCTTTCTTCACGTCCCGTCAAAATGAGATCGTTCTGCATTCCGTCACGTGACTAGGGTTCCCCGCCCCTTTTCGACTTCCATTCCGAAGCACAGGTGTCGTTGGCTGACAAGGGATGATGGGTTGGCGGAGATTTTTTTCTCTCTTTATCTACCTCATTTGGGGTCAGTGTCTCAGGAGATATTCACGTCATTAGAAGGTAGAGGCATTGTATCGCATTGAGAAATATACTCTGTAATTGATAATATTTTCTGGAATCACGCAATAGAACTCGTATAGACAAGTATTTTGGCAGACTGATTTTTCTATTGTCGGTTGGATGTTTCCAATGTGATTAGGATCTGTTTTAAGGTAACCTTCAAAGTTTGACACGAAACATAATTTCCCCAAGGGTAAAATTATATATAAATTTCAATAAATACGAAATCTAAAACTTGCATTTCTTTTGCAATTCTACTTTAAAAAGGGTGCACGGTGCACGATAAAAGTTTACCCTCTATCACCCAAATTTCATCGCTGAAGAGTGATGAAGTTTCGAGTCGCCTCCTTCACTACAAAAAAAAAAAAAAAAAAAAATTGTGTTGAAGGAGGAACTATGGATACTTGGCCCAAGTTTTAGTTTTGGGTGTTTAATTTTTATTTTGCATTACTTATGGGTGTGTAAATGATGTCTACTTATACTTCATTAAGTATTACACAATATTTATGAATATCTTTCTGAAGTATTCATTGTAAAGGTTGTAAAATATTAAACATAAAAAACCTTCAACTTGGGTCAAGTATCGCAATGTTTAGGGATACAAAACCCAAGTCATATTTGAGAGTACAACAATTTAAAATTATAAATGCAACACTTTTGCAAAATAATAACATAACTGTCATCATATCAAATATTAATACTTTTCTATACTTGTTCAATGAGGTCAATACTTTTTCTTTTTATTGGCTACATAATGCTAATATGGTGTCCACTTTTAATTTTTATTGTAGAAAGCAAAAAGCATTAGCAGTTTAAAAGCTATTTTAAGTTCTTATGCAAGTTCAAGAATAAGAAAATAATTATTTATTTAACTGCATATGTAAACTCACATTAAAACTCAAAATTTGCAATTCTATTATTTTTCATTGAAAACTCGGGTTGATGAAGAATAGCCTGAATTTAGTCAGGTTGTGTATCTTCAGATGATTTGTACATTAAACATCATAAATTTTTTTGAAAGATGAGTAAATTGATACACCTAATGGTTGTAGTCTGTGAAAACAATGTGGAAGGAATTATAATACCGTTAACTCATGTAACATCGATGGTAGGCAACGACATATAACTTTCAAGAATATCCATCTGTAACAATGCCTTTTTATCAATTGAAATCTTGCATACTTAACAAAATAATGTAAGAAGAAGTCTTTTAAACAAAAACCCTTTTCCCATCAGCATTTACAACACGTAGATATTACTTTTAAAAGCATGAAAATTTCATTTGTCTTAAAGTTTAAAAACGCATGCAAAGATTCAGTTGTTATTTTCAAAATGTAGTTAGCTAACTGAAGGGCAAAAAGTGATACCACTTCCAACTAAGAAAACCATCCCAATTCTGAGAAAAGGCATTGGGTCAAGTATCCCTAGTTCCCCCTATTCCCCTTTTTATAGAAGTAAAATAATTTTGATTTTAATAGAAATATAAAAAATAATTCAAGCAAATCGACGAAATTTAGAAGGAAAATGAAGCTATTTTTAACACTTAAAAATTATTTCTTGGTTATTTTTTAAATCAACACTGCGCGGCGCCATTTGTTAAAAAAAAATATATTAAAATGTTTTTTTTCTCAATTTTTCCCACCTTATTTTTAATTTAAAACTTTAAATTGTCATTACATTAGCACATTAATAATAACTGTATTGCTGTTATTATTAATTGGAGAAAGAAAACTTATAATCGTATTTCAAAAAGTTTTTCCTTTTGATTTTCTTCTTTTTTGTTTTGTTCCGGTTTTGGAAATTGTTAAATGACCATTTGTTGCAAAAAAAGATTTGCGGTTGTATACAATGAAGAAAGATTTTTATTTATTTTAGCTTACAATATATTTCATTGAAACCTTCTGGAAACGCGCAGATTTACTTTTTTTACAATTGTGTAATTTCGAAAGCCTACCTGGAACAGAGTACAACCATTTTAGCCATAGAATTTAAGAACAAATCATTCATCCATGTCATTGCGAAAATACCAGTAAAAATGAATTTAAAAATGACGAGAGAGAATCATAGTAAACATTCTTCCCGATATCACTTTGAAAAAAAAAAAAAAATTCCAACTTACCCCCCTAACGTACTGCAGGGAATTTTTTTATTTTTACCTTTCATTTCATATCCAACTTGAATGGTAAACAACGTGACATTTTAAGGTAAAATTCTGGCTGTTTTTATTTTTCTTATTCAACTAATGTTATGAAATTTTTTAGTTTATCTTAAACATACAACAAGCCCCAAACATTAATTTGGATTTGTTGTGGATTTTCAAGAAAATGCCAGTGCATGAATTTTATATTTCTTCGAGAACCGAATCCCAAATTCAAAGGTTGATTATATGACAATTTTCATTGCCCAAATACTTCACGATGGCCATTCTGCGGTTAAACATCCTTACAAAATCTGAACAACAAAGAATGTTCTGAATGATGCCGTCGGAGAGATTTACCCAATAGGGCCACACAATAGGGTAATTATGGAGATCAGAAGTCACTTTACACTATGATTTTGACGGCAATATCGGCAGAATTTTGTAGTTTGCCCTCACCCCTTCCTTGGGCACATTCTGTCAGGTAAACCACCGTTAGAAACCACCCTTCAATATCGTATTACGTCTTAAATAGAACAACGAAAACTACTCCCGAAAATCAACGAGAGAATGTGTCATAATCTTTGTCATGTCTAATTATTTTTTAAGTCAAATCGCATAATACCTGGAGGGAATAGAACTTGAATAATCTCGTCTACTAAGCGAGCATTTTGTCTTCGAACAATAAATGTGTCCATCAATTTAAAGATACACAAACATCCGTAATTTTGACGTAACGAATGATCGATAAATTTAAAAAGTCGTTCAAACAAAATACGAAGAGCCTCTCGTCTCCACATTATTTCTCTTTCGGTCGCATACAATCAGTGGGCGTTTGAATAATTTTCTCCCTTTGTTTCAGCTCCACATAACTCGACAATGCGTGGGAAGAAATGGCCGACCGATCAATCAGTGACAGTATCCAAGTAGGCGTGGTTATCGCGCGAACATGCGCATCTTGCATCATCGCATGCCGGGAGTGGCGTCAAAAGGCCAATCGCTAATCACATCTGCATGAATCTGCCTCTTCATTGGATAGATCACGTCACGTGTTCCTCGGTTTGCCACAGAAACTTGTGAATGTTTGTTTTTATGTTTGTGTGTTTGATTAACTACCGGACAAATCCTAGAGGGTTTCCTGTTATATTTTAGGCACAACCGATTTATTCTAACCTCGTTTTTTTTTTTTTTTTTTAATCTTTGGCGAGACGGAAAATAGACATCCGCTTCGGGTCAGATTTCTTTCGTTATTAGAGAATTTTTGTTTTGTTTACTACATTTTTTTCTCCCCCGCTTTTTTTTTTTTTTTTTTTTTTTCGGAAAGAATGCTAATTAATATGGAGAGGAGGGAAGGACGGTTATTGATTGAATAATTAGAAATGTTTCAAAATTGAGCTGAAGAAAGAAAAAAAAACACGCCCTCTAAAACGAATGAAATGATTAATCTTTTAACGATTATTTGTTGCACACAGACATAACTACACACCGTAACAATACATTATCATCATATTAGTTGGAAAAAAGTATTAACGGAATATTTAAAAATTTCAAAGAAAAAATAATAATAATAATAATAAAAACTTCTCTCATCGTTATATTATTGACATTCCACATAGTATTACGCATTTAGTATTTTTAAAAACAAAAGCAAGCTCAAGAAAATTAAGGATAAAGAAAATATCGCTGCTTGCTTGTGGAAATCAAATTTCTATTAGGTTACAAATGTAATATCAATGTTATTTGAACCAGAAAGGTTTTAATAGCTTTCAAATCATAAAAATACATGATAAACTTTGATGTATTAGACATTTCTTCTAAAAATATTTAACAATTTTTCAGAAATATTTTAACAAAATACAGAGCACATATTCTTATACTGCGCGTATTCCTACGTTGCACGTAAGTTTAACAATGTTATATCTAACAGAGAGGATGATTTCTCTTCACAAAATTCAGAATTTTATTAATGTTCCTTGCGTATACACTATTGCTTATTTTTATTAAATTTTCTTATTCGCCAAATAAAGAATAGAATTTGTCTTAAAAAAAAAAAAAAAAACGACCTTGATATTTTTGCTCAATATCACGCTCTAATTCAAGAATTGAATTTTGAAAGTTTGTTCAGCGATCACGCAAAAAATTGTGCTTTTTAAAAGTGAAAAATGCTGAATTAATTCTAATGACACTACCAGTGGCAGGGGTCCCAGACCTGCTCCAATTGCGCCCAACTGCGCCAAATGCAAAAATCTGCTCCAAGCTGCTCCAAATGCTTTATTTTAGCCATAGTTGCGCCAAAACGCGATTTTTTTTATTTATTTTTTTGTGGGCCGAAATTCGATATTGTTCGCAGCTGTAATATCGCTATTGTTGAAAATTATTCCTTTATATTCGGCGCTAACGTTGATATTTACGATGGTGCGGTGTTCGTGTTCTCCGAGTACTATGATGATTTGCGACGATAATGCTGACATTAATGTCAAGTTTTGCGTTATTATGACGGTCATTTTCGTCGAGTCTTTCATCGATATAATAGCTCTGTTGTATTGAGAATTGCTCAAGTTAATTCAACGCTATTGCTTATATTTTCGTTGGTATGATGGTAATTTTTGACGAGTGCTACGATTTTGCAATATCCGAAATTTGTCCCGATATTACTGAGAAAAAGTCGATGTTACTGCGATGATTTGCGACGCTAATGCAGATATTATTGTAAATTATTGTGATGTTCATTTTCGTCGAATCTTTCACCGATATATTCGCGCTGTTGAGAATTGCTCCGGTTTATTCGGCGCTATTGCTGATATATTCGTTGGTGTGACGGTCATTTTCGAAAAGTGCTGCGCTTTTGTTAACACCCGATATTCCCGAATCTTGCACAAGCATTAACGAGCTAATGTCAATGTTACCGACATTGTGCCGATATGTACGATTTAGCGATGGTCATTTCTGCTGAGTCTTCAACTTACGTATTATCCTTTGTCTAGATTTTCGACGGTATTGTAAACGCTTTCGATAATATTTACGCAAGTGTGGTTGTCATTTTCGCAGAAGTTTACACTGTTGTAATAGCAGCTATTGTCGAGAGCTGTTTGGTGACTTAAAAAGATACGATATTACTGGGATTTTGCGCCGATATTACCGAGATTGCGATGGTATTGCGGGTGCTATCCCTGATATTTACGTTCGTGTTATATTCGTTTTCGCCGAGATCTATGGTAATGTAATAGCAGATATTGCCGAGATTTGTGACGCTGTTTGGTGACTTGCAAAAAATACGATATACTGGGATTTTGAGCGGATATTACCGAGATTGAGATGGTATGGTGGGTGCTATCCCTGATATTTACGTTCGTGTTATATTCGTTTTCTCCTAGGCCTATGGTAATGTAATAGCAGCTATTGCCGAAATTTGCGACGCTGATTTAGTGACATTCGTTTTAGTAATTCTGCTTAATTTTTTTTCCCCTTTCTACTGCAAAATTTATTTATTCTGCTACAATTTTTTTTTTTACTATTTTTTTTTCCCATCTTACAAAAGTTTCTTTTACATGCTACAAAAGTCATTTTTCCTGCTCCGAAAGTCATTTTTCCTGCTCCTAAACTTAATTTTACCTGCTCCGAAAGACATTTTTCCTGCTCCAAAACTAGATTTTTCCTGCTCCAAAAACTGCTCCAAATCTTTCTGAGTGAGTGCACTGTAAATGCTGGTGTCTTAAATTTAGACACAAAATGTCTGAAAAATTCATTTCAGACACATTAGGTGACTTATTTTGCACAAAGGTGGTTTACTTCTTCGAATTTCAGACTTAAAATTTCGGAATTCGGATCTTAATTGCTTTCAGTCACAACAAGTAACTGAAAATAAGACACTTCGAACCAAATTCAGACATTTCCAAAATTCAGACGCTTCTCGCTTTCAGACAGTACGACCATGGGCCGTAGCAATTATATCATTCAAGTTCATTTACTAACTAAAAGGAATACCTTTAAATTTTGAAGGATCCCAAAAAAAGTGTTGTTTTTCACAGAAATCGAAAGTTGTTGTTGTGATTTTCCATGTATCGAACCTGGCAACACTCTCGCCAGTTGAGAAACGTAAACAAAACATCATGTAGCACAATTCTCTTGTTGATTAAAACTTCTTAAGTTTTATCGTTGTAATGTTTACTTCTATAACAATTTAATCAACAAGAAAAAGTAAATTATTACTAAGAACTGAGCTCTAGCTATAATGGATCATTATCTTAAGCCGGAACGGTTCGACGTTGAACCCACGTGCACGGGCGCTGAATCCAGGTGGGTCCACTGGTGCCATTTAAAGATGAAACCCTACTTAGGAAAGATTTCTATGGCGAACTCTGCCGTTACATCCAGTATTGCCGGATGTGGTAAAGTCACAATTGAATTAGAAAGTCACTTCTATGCTGAAGTTGAAGTCCTTGTGATGAAAAATTTATGAGCTGACTTCCTTATTGATCAAGATATTTTAAAACTGCACTCTTCTCTTGTGATCAAGTTTGATGGTGTTAGGCCTCCCTTAGAAATCCGTGCTTTGACCAAGGCTGATGTCCCACCAGTCTCCTTGTTCTCAAATCTTACGCCTGACTGTAGACCCATTCAAACAAAATCAAGACGTCTTCCCTCAGAGGATCGTGAATTTATTGCTAAAGAAGTGGACAGACTCATCAATGAAGGAGTCATCGAACAAAGCAATTCCCCATGGAGAGCCCAAGCATTTGTCATCAAAGGAAATAATAAAAATCTCGAATGGTCATAGGCTACTCCCAGACAATTAATAGATTTACTATGTTGGATGCCTATCCGCTTCCCAAAATAGAGGAACTCATCTCCCAGATCGCAAACTATCGAGTTAGCTCACATTCGCTCCAAAGTAGTGGGTACCGAACAACTGAATCATGCTGTCATCTATCGGCGCCTTCAGAAAAATTTACTGCACGACCTCCACACTACCAACTCAGCAAGCAACTTTTTCTCTCACACAACCACTCAACTCTCATTTAACAAACTCAACTCGCACACAAGCAACTCAATCGTTCGACCCCTTCGCAACTCACTGCGAAGGGTCTATGTGGTGGTCTCGTGTACAAATGACAGATACAACAACTAGGCACTAGTGGTTCTTTTTGCCTAGCGGTAAGCATGCCTATCTACTGACCTAGGAGTCCTGGGTTCGAATCCCGTTGGCGCACATTCGCTCCAGCATAGACAGCAATACGACATTCATTTTCATATGTAATTGCGTTTTTTTTTGTTGTATTTAAAGTGTATTCTCAGCAAAAATTCTATCTATTAAAGCAAACTTTGTCCAAATTGGTTCTGTAGATCATGAGTTATAGGCCAATATTAACCTATTCCTGATCAATGATTACAACTTCATTTAAATTCTTCCATTTGACGGGTACCAGATAAAAATAGCCAATTTGCAGCGATAACTTATTCAAACTAATAACTTCCAATCTATGATAAGGTTTGGTTTGGCAGTCTCCCAAACTAATGAATAAAAATAAAAGTTCACTAGATCAAAATATTATTTTCGCGTAAACATTTCAGCTTGGCGATAACTACGCCAACTTTCCGACTTAACGGTTTTTGGTACCCGTCTAACGGAAAAGTATCAAATATTGTTGCCAGAGTTTTCTCACGTACCCAAATGTGTCTTGAGTGTTTTTTTGTTTTTTTTAATATTCAATTGGGGGTTATAGGAAAAATATTCCTCATTAATCTGATGCAATAAAAGTGTGATCAGAAGTGTTGGTATTGCTTGCCTCTTCTAGAACTGCTGCCACTGCTGAATCATGGACGAACGGTATACACTATGTTCTAATTGCCCTTTAATACTGTTACTTCATACTCAATAGCACTTAGCAACATATCCAAACTGAGCATCGTTCCCAAGCTGTTGGAGCAGTACTCTTTGATTGCATGATATGAGAGTAAGTACTATGTCACAAAAAACATAACTTGAACGCCGAGGGATATTAATGATAACAGTATTCAAACTTGAAATAATTATGTGCTTGAAGTAGTCAAATGTTTTGATCAGCATTAAAAAGCATTTGTTCACAATAATATATACATGAACAAGTAGAATAGTATTTAAGTGACTTGACAATCAATTGCTCAAACTCAGAAATGATTATTTTGATATGCACAACGGTCCCCACAACGGCTTCATTCCTAGTGAAAAAGTTGGTTTATGTAATATTATTTATCTTATTTTCAGTGCTTTTATTACAGTAAATTTTAATTGATCGATTTCTAAATCACCCTCACAGAATTCTAAATTTTCTGTTTTTAACATTCAATTACATTTTTGTTGGTTTTGTTGCATATTACAGGTACTAATGATTTTGAAAATATATTTAGCATGATTTGATGTAATTTGGATAAAATTTATTGTGTCCTTGAATTTTATTTTATGAATGATCTTATATGTTCCATATTATTACATCTGAGGATATTTATGATATGACCTGCATATTATGAGGACTGGGTACTCGATGACAGCATTAAAATCAGAAAAATCAACGCATTTGAAATAAATTGAATATTGGTCAAAATGAAGAAATTTTTTTTACATATGTTGTTCAAACCTTTTTTAAATTATATTTTAGAAAAAAGTTTATAATAATAGGCTAATAATTTATTAATAATCACTTATTCAAAACTCGATTAAAAAAAAAAATTGCAATGAGTTGAATTTGGTTACGTTCGTAGAGGAATCTTCTTAAAACTAATAAAAAGTTTTTTTGCTTTTTATTT
The DNA here is from genome assembly GCA_963978545.1 of Linyphia triangularis. Classification (NCBI taxonomy): domain Eukaryota; kingdom Metazoa; phylum Arthropoda; class Arachnida; order Araneae; family Linyphiidae; genus Linyphia; species Linyphia triangularis. The sequence continues at coordinate 66,667,329 of OZ021725.1, forward strand.
CTTAGAAATGTCTATATACTACATTAAATATCAGCTTTCTCAAAATAATAATAGAAAGTTTTTTTATGTGGTAATTTGTTGAGCGTATGAAAATTTGCAATTTTTTAAGTAATAATAATTAAAAACTAAATTGTATAGATTTGAATAATATTTTTGTTTAATATGTACTTCAGATGTTATATAATTGCCATAAAAAATTTCAATTCTATATCTTGCATAGTCTTTTATATGAGCATACCAAAAGTTGGAAAATCAACGTTTTGAGAAAACGTGAGAGAACTATAAAAGTTTTAATAACTTGCATGTTTTCCAAGTTTAATATGCTTCAACTCTGTATTTTGAAGCAGCCATCTTTACAGATATTTCAAATTCCTTTTTTAATTCCCCCCCCTCCCCCTTTTCTTACATTTTTTTAGGTTTTTTAAATGCCCTCTCTTCTTTAGCTTCTCAACGATTAACGAAAAGTCGCAGCGATAGGGAAAATTGTTGTAAAAAGGTCCCATCCCCAAATTACTGGAATCTTAATATTATTTTAGTTTTAGTATGCACTTAATATGTTATTTAATCATAATAACAAATTTCAACTGTATATCTGGCATATTTTTTTTACAAGCATACAAAAATTTGGGAAACTGACGTTTTCAGAAACGCAAAAATTTTTGCACAACTTGCATACTTTTCAAATTTAATATACTCTACCTCCATATTCTGAAATGTCTCCTTACAGATACTTCTATGCCTTCTTGTTTTAATTGTTTATCTTTTATGCATCTTTTAAGTTTTTTTTTCTTTAAAGTCCTATATCTGCTTCAACTATTCGACAATAATTGAAGCATTGTAGTGTTTATTATGTAGTGTTATTATAGGGAAATGTTATAAACAAGTTAAATTCCCAGATGGAGAATAATTAGATTATTACTGCTTGATTCATCATTCAAATAAGTTTATGTTGCCACATAATGTATCTTAGACTTGCCAATGCAACTACTATATAAGTGTTTACATCACGCTTGTTATTTGATGTTAAAATTGACTTGTAAAAAGCAACTTAAAACTGTGATACAATCTTGGAAGTCAAACCTTTTCTATTTAAGATTCAGCCACAATACAATGTCCATTTTATCCCAATACATATATTTACATTAAGTCCCAAATCCCTTGCTTGGATATATTAATAGTTGTGTGCCTATTATTAACAGTTGTGTTGCAGTTTTGCAATCCCATGCTTAAATTTACCAGGAAATTGAAACATAGTCAACAAAAGTTATTTTGACTTTTATTTTAATAAAAATTTGTAATTTAACACAAGCTCATTTATTGCATTTTAATTTAAATAAATGTATTTTTAGCTTCCCAACATCTGAAAGGTAACATAAACAACCCTTTCAGACACATCAACTGTCTGAAAATATCCCCAATTCAGACAGTCTAAACGTCTGAAAATACCCCATTTTAAGACACTTCAAGTGTCTTAAAGATTAAGACACCATTTTAGATCTTAAAACAGTGCCACTTGTTTAAGACAATTTTGTGTCTTATTTTAAGACATTTCCATTTGCTGTGTGGGAGCCCTGCAGTGGCGTTCCGTGGTCAAAAATCATTATATTATCCTTTATTATAAGTGAAACTGAGGAGAGAAGAAAAACGATCGCTGATGAGGAAAAGGAATTCTGTGTTAAAGGCATTTTATTTATTTTTCAACTTTTCCCTCCATTACAGCATTTTTAAGGCAATTTCGAAGGTGGGCACCTTCGGGGAAGGGGGGGGGGGTATAAAACACCTTAAGAGGCATTACCACAGGGATTTTAAACAAAATCGTTTGAGCCGTTTTTTAGCAATTACTGAAAAACGTAATTTTTTAAATGGCAGCTACCTTACGCGCATGCGCAATTTTGACGAAAACTTCAATGGAAGATCCTATGGCTACCATCAACCAGCTAACCAAATTTGATCATCGTAGGTCAATTTGCTCGGGAGTTACGATGACCACAGACACGCCAGACATTTTTTCTAGATCACTTTTTACTTTCAATTACCCGTTTGTATTATACATAGGGTAATGAAAGTATAGCATTCGGTCAAAAAAAAAAATGATTTTTTTTTTCCATTTCTCCGCGCTTTCTGATTTCAAAAAAGTTACCTAAAAAAATGTATGTGTGTCTGTGGTCAGCATAACTCCCGAACAAATTGACCTACGATGTTCAAATTTGGTATGCGTGTTGCTGGTGGCCATGGGACCTTCCATAAAAGTTTCCGTCAAAATAGCGCATGCGCGTAAGGTAGCTGCCATTGAAAAAAAAATCATGTTTTTCAATGATTGCTGAAAAACGTCTCCAACGATTTTGATAAAAATCGCTGTACTAATGCCTCTTAAGATGTTCTAAACATCCACGCCTCCGAAATTCCCATAAAAATGCTTTAATGGCGTAAAAAGTTGAAAATCGAATACCTTCAACACAGTTATCTTTCCTTGAGCATACCTCATTAATCATCGTTTTTTCTTCCCACAGTTTCACTTATAATAAAAGATAATATAAGGATTATCGTAAAGTACATCGCCAAAATTACAATTTTGGTAATTTAATTTTTTTTTAAAAAAGACCTATACAAGAATTATCACAAAAATAATACCGCCATACTGGCCGGTAATTGAAAGTGGTGCGATGTTCCACACCCCTAGTTTGAAATCAGGATGTTCCAAAAAGTGGAGAAATTAAAAAAAAAAATTGAAAGTAATAACTTATTTTAACTTACCATTTCGAAACATGGAGTTTGAACTCCCACTCACACGCGAGCCAATCAGTATATAGAATTAACAAGTACAGCCGAAGCCGAGAAATTCGTAAGGGATGCATTTGGCACCACGCCATATACATTTAGCGTGGAGGGAGATTCCATACCAGCAGATATTTCCATGGCAACGATGCAACCCTTTTGCTACTTTCACTCTCTGGCTGTACACGCTCGACCATCGTCAGATTTAATTATTCTTATTCAATTCTAAATGTTTCGAAAAGGCCATAAACACTAAAATCTCTGCTCACTGCGCCTTTTCTTTCTTTTTAATTTGCAACCTAAGTTCCCTTGTTTATTTTGGCGGGAAAAACGACACATTCGGCTCGAAGCGAATGTGACGTCGCTACATCTGAAATATTTTGGCTGGAAACACAACAACGGAAACCAGTTTTGTAAGTTTCTCGCAAATCGCACCAACCGGTAAGGGATATGGCAATGGTCTACCAAACCCACGACAACTTTTTTGGAGAAACATCCCCATAACCATAGAAACAGAAGGATCTCGTGACGTTACAACTATAGCCGATCGTTTCTATCGCAGTGCGATTGGATAAAGTTTTCGGTCATTTTCTTTTCTAAATATTTAAATAACTAATTTTTTTTAAGAACTTTTGTTTGAATATTTGGAATCGGAAAGAAATTCTTCATGAATATATATTAATTTCACTCGTTTTTTTAAAAATGCGGGAATTGTCCATTTACTTACGTCGAAATTTCATCTTCATTTGTGATTCTTATCTACATTAGTACAAATAAATAATCAAAGTTGTCTAGCAATTAGTAAATTTTAATTTTAAACTAATAATTGCAACTCGGCTGTACTTGCTGTATTCTATGAGTCGTCACTGGAAACTGCAAAATTGCATGAGACTGGGGGCCAATATAGACGTGACAAAAATTCCAATATGGGCAAAGGCCTGGAAGATCAAAAATCGAGAATTTCGTTCCTTTAACTTATTAAATGTAAAGAATTGTTACATAGCAATGGTTAGCGAAAACAATTTTCAACAAAGAATATAAAATGCCAATTCAGGTTCTGTTGCAGCAAAGTATTTCATTTCTAATAAATTTATTCAATTAATCTTAAATTAGTTTTTTTAGTTGTAGTTTCTACATAGCATTAAGCTTATACAAAGATTAAATTCGTCTGTCTGTAAGAAGTCTTGACCAAAAATAGAAATTATAAATATTTTTGTTACTTAATTCGTCAATTTGGCAATAATTTTTGTAATTTACTGTCAAGGTTTTTTTTCTTTTTCTTTTTTGTGTCATGGCAAAAAAACAAAAAAATCCTTGGTTCAGAAAGTAAGTTCAGAGTCACTCCAGAACCCATCAATGTGTTAAACAAAAAAAAGATACATGAAATGTATCATCCTTTCGGATAGTAACCCATTTTGAGACTGAGTTTCATAGAGTTGGCAAGTTGTATTCCTCATTTGCTGCAACGTTGAATATCCTCATAGCTAGTAAGAAATTGTTTCAGTAATACATTGTATGAACCCATCCGTTAGTCAGTTTATTATGACCATCCTGTCCCAAACCACACACCAATTGCGTCATCATCCCACTACCTCATCCATCGTATTTCTTATCAATTCCAGGTAAGAAGTCACCCATGACCGCGGTCAGCACACCCCACCCCAAACCTCTGTTATTACCTTATTACTCGACTTGACGGCACCAATTAACTCGCCCCAACTTGTAACCTTTTATTCCCAATGTCCCTTCATGACTGTTATTTCATTTCAAGAAAAGGCCCCTCTTCCTATTGGAAACCCCGCGTGACATTGAAAAATGATGATGAAGCACATACTGGGTTTTGCTGGCTAATTCTTCCCGATGTGGGCAGAGACATTGTAATCTTATTGTCAGCTTGTGACGACCGGATTACATTTGACTGCCTTTATGTGAAAAGCTAGTGGATTAAAAAGACGAATGTGCTGGAACTGTGGCAGACAAGGGTGAAGTTTGGTTTGTCTATTTATAAATTGGGTTTCTTGTCTGCGAAGAAAAGCGGTTCTGTTTTTGTAACTAGTTTCCTTTTACTGCCATACTTATATTAAAGATGGCCCCCAGCGTTTTAAGTGATCACCAGTCTTCTTCAGCCCACTACAGTTAGGCTTATATTTAATAGTCTCTGATAATGATATCAAGCAATAAATATGTACTGATATAGTACAGGGATGACGTTTTCCTCCTTTTTGGTTTTTAATACAGCATTTTCTTTCTCTTTGTCCCTGTTTCTAGTATCCGCATTTTTCTGATCTGAACCAGTTTTTCCTGCAAAAAGTATACTTTTCCTCAAGTCTAAACAAAAGATTTTCCCTCTTAGCTCCCCTTTCTTCACAGATTACTTCACTAACTCCTAATATTTGAAATGTAATTACAATATAGTATGAGAAATTTCATTGTATCTTAAAAATTATTGAATCATCCTTCCTGCATACTTTTGTTGTTGAATTTTTGTGTATTCCTTCCGCGAGCTTTTTAATGAACTTTTGGATTTCCTCCTTTTTGTTCTCTGATCACTCTCATCCCTGATAGTAGAACTAATTACATTCTACTTTAATGCTGTTGAAATAAAATTTTGTAATTATATCGGAACCAACATTTCAGCTGATATTACAATTGGATAAAAAAAATTATAGTATATAATTTAATTTTAAAGTATTTAATAATAAAATTTTAAGAAAACATGAAAATGGCTATTCCTAGGCATTTGTTTTGCCCCTTAACATTAGCGAGCATTTGGTTTATCTTTTCTTAAGAAAATATTTCAATTTACACATACTTTGAAAAGGATACAACCTCAAAATTTTCATAGTAATATTAAGCAACTTTAAAACACATTTTGAACTAGATAGCCATAACCTATATCAAGCATTTTAAATCCTAGTTCAACAGATAATTCACAGTGTAACTTCTCATCAAGAAATTGTCATTTTTAACTCTGTAAAGTTTTGTAAAAAAAAAAAAAAAAAAAAAAAAAATATTTATATAGTTTTTTAAAAATGTTCATTGAAATCAACTTAAACAGAAGCAAACATTTCTGAATCTTTCAATAAGTCTTAAAAATTATCCAACATTATAACAACATATTTTATTTATTGAATTAAGATAAAGTCTATTCGTTCAAAATTGCCCGTCACATCACTAAAAAACTAACCTGCCACCAGCTGACACTTGTTTACCATATACATTTTTACTTTCATCTCTACCCCACGTGTAGGTATCGCTTTCATTTTCATTTCCTCACAGCCAGAAGGTACGTCCCGTCAACAAAAATGGCGAGAAACTACCCTTAGGAAAAGAAAAAAAGAAAGTAGGAACGCGTGCAGCCAAAGGTAGAGGGGCACACGGCAGGTACAGTTATTAACCTCTTGTGGATACCTTTATGTATTTCCGAGAAGGGGCTTCCCCCTTGCCCCCCTTTTTCTGCCTCTTGACCTCAAGGTAAATATCTCCCTCGCAACCCCTATCGCAGTTTATGTAGTACCTCACTTTTAGGGGATTTTTTTAGGAGCTAGAAGTTTGGGGAGGCCATGAAAAGAATGTGGGTCAGTTTTGTTTTTTTTACTTCCAAAAAAAATCTCCTACCTGATCAGTGATAATTTTTTTTCTTTCTTTCTAATATTCACAAATACTGTGGAAGGCATTTCAATTCGATTGCGAGATTTAAATAGTCGTTACGCATTGGATGATTCAAAATGTATTTTAGATCAAGAAGTTATTATAAAATAAATGTAAAATAGCAGCAGCGTTATGATAGTAGTCATGTAAATCGAACTTTTTTTTTTTTTTTACGTCTTTAACGGAATTTTTTATTATCATTATTGGTCAAAGCAGACACCTCTTAAAAAGGTACGTTGCTGGCCCCGGTGATTTCGGCTCTTAAAGATATCTGAAATATATATATAAAAAATTGAATTTATTATTAATCTATAGAATTGTCGTTCTTGTTGGAACAAGGATTATTAAATTTTATCAGAAAATAACAAAATGGTGGGCCTAAAAAAATAAGTGTTTTTTTTTTTTCTTTTTTCTCTCCCCAGGCACAAATCGGGCTGTAATATGGGGAAATAAAAAAAAAAAGATCATATCCAAAGGAGAACGACAATTCAATAGATTAGTTATCAATTCGATTTTTTTACTTTCAATTACCCATATGTATACATAGGGTAATGAAAGTATAGCATTCGGTCAAAAAAAAAAAAATCAAATCGATTTTTTTGCATTTCTCCACGTTTTGGAACATCCTGATTTCAAAAAAGTGATCTAGAAAAAATGAATGTGTATGTGTGTCTGTGATCAGCATAGCTCCCGAACAAATTGACCTACGATGTTCAAATTTCGTGTGCGGGTTGGTGGTAGCTATGGGACCTACCGTTGAGGTATCCGTTAAAACCGCGCATGCGCATAAGGTAGCTGCCATTTAAAAAATCATGTTTTTCAGTAATTACTAAAAAACGGCTCTAACGATTTTCATTAAAAATCGATGTGGTAATACCTCTTTAGGTGTTCTAAACATCCCCACCTCCGAAATTTCCGTAAAAATGCTTTAACGGCGTAAAAAGTGACACAGAGCCTTCTTTCCTTGAGCATACCTCATTATTGGTCGCTTTTTCATATCTAGCCAGTTTCACTTATAATATGGGGGGGGGGGAGGATAATATAAGGGTTATTATGAAGTATATCGCCAAAATCACCATTTTGGTGGAGTAACAACACAACTTCCCCGTCAGTATTATAATGTAATTGAAAGTTGTGCGATGATGTTCCACACCCCAAGTTTTTATGTCAGATGTCTTCAACATTTGAAATCCAGGGGGCCAGCCACGTATCATATATATATATATATATATATATATATATATATATATATATATATATATATATATATATATATATATATATATATATATATATATATAATTTTATTTTTTATTTTTAAGGCGTCTATGACCAATAATAACAATTCGACGTTGTAAAATTAAGTAAAAATGTATATATATATTTTTTTTTTGTATCCATTAGAAGTCAAAAATAACATATAAAAAGAAAAAATTCCATAAAAAAAAATATTACCGATAAAGACGTAAAAAAACGTGCAAGTTACCAGACTATTACCTCAAATGTGAGCTATATTCAGATTTTCTTTTGCAGACAGTGAATGCTCTCAACAGGTTATAAATGATCACTTTTCCACTGTTCTTATTAAGAAATTCGAAATTGTATGCATGAGTAGCTTAATGTATCACATTTAGTAGTTAAATGCATGTAGTTTAATGTATAATATAAAATGGAAAATATTTCGTGCGGGATTTGAACTCTATAACCCTACCTCTCCCTAGATACGGCTCTGATTATATTTCTGGTAAACAAACCAGCGAGTCCACAAATACAAAAAATGTTGCGCTCCAAAAAAGTCCATCAGAATTCGAGTCAATTTTGTTAAATGTCACTCCTTTGCTATTAAAAATGTTGGAGGAAATAAACGAAACATTTGTGGTCTTTTCTTCGTTCTCGAAGTAATGAACATAAATTCTGAATCTCACTCAAAATTTACATCCATTATGTCTATACTCAATTTATTACTAAATCTATTCGGTACGTCGGAAAAAAACACTAAAAACTATGCTTCGCCAACTTCATGGACATTTCTTCAGACAATCACACACCTTAAATACATAAGGGAATAAATATGCAAATATCCTTTCTAGAGTGCCTATCATTCACTTGTCTGCAAAGTGGCATGGCCAATCAGAGCCGCCTTGTGGGTCTAATGTTACTAAGTCGCGGCAATGAAGTGTTTTTTATGGAGAGAAGGGCTTCTCCAACTTTCGGTTCTGTTTGAAGGGCCATTCACTTTCGCCCACTCTCTGGATATTAAAAGCGGAGACCTCCCGCCTGCAATGAGGAAGCTATGTCCCTTTCTGGGAAAAGGGCTTTGTGCACGTATTTGCATCACAGGTGGACACCGCTTCTTTAATTGGCTCTTATCTTGAGGGATGTGCAGGAACTATTGAACTGAACGTTGATGCTTCTTGACTTGGGATATCCCCAGTGACTGTCCGTCTTATCCTTCGTGTAACTGACGACTTATGTCTACGCTTTCGTAGAGGTTGACAATTTGAATTGTACTCCGCACTATTGTTATAATTAAACTTCCAAAAAGGATATGTCGCAGTCCAGGATAAGGTCATTGTACTTTAAAAGTAGTTTGAAATGAATTTTTTTTTTTTTTTTTTTGTAATTGTTAAACACTTATTCCACAATTGTCAGTTGGTCCTTCATTATAACACTTACAATTACCGTTGAATCAAAGTTAATTTCGTTTGTAAAATCTGTAAAAAAAATTTCAACCTTTAATCGATACATCTTGAAGCGATACTTGAATTATGCGTGTTGGTAATAATCTGTCATAATTTACATCCGCGATGCCAATAAATATTTTACAATGATTCCAGTGGATCCCATTTTAATAAAACATTAAGCCAAATAACCATTTCCTTGTAAAATAAATTTTCAACAAGTATTAAGTATAGACTTGGGCTCACAGATCAAAATCTTAACTGGATTGACCACCTCTTCGGTCGGTGAAAGCAACTATGTATACCACAGAGCCACCCAATGGCGGATCCAGCCAGGGGGCGCGGGGAGCGCGCGCCCCCTCCTCAGGTTGAGTCTTTTTTTACAATTTACAGAAATAAATAATAATAATAATAATAATAAATATATATATTTTTTTCCAAGTTTTTTTCAATAAGTTCAAGCAACAATTATATTTTAACTTCATCTAATTTCCAAAAGAAGCAACAAAAAAATGCTTATTTTTGTACCAAGGTTCCATTTATAGCTTTCTCTCCCCATTCAAACGGATGTTGGAAGACTGTACAAGTATTCAAACCTCCACCCTCTTGACCTTGAAGATATCTTGGACCCCTGATACCCGATCCCTTTTCTGTCGAGTGGGAGGAAGAGATTTTGACTCACATTCGTAATGTCCAACGCCAACCAGGGGGAAAAAAGTGAAATGTTTTGTGTCTGAAAAATTAATTTTGGAGCAATCTAAGCATGTGGCACATGTTTTTAGAGTCCTTTTTTTTTTTTGCTGAATCGAATGAAAAAAAGCAAAACGATATAACTAATCTAAAAAAAGTTACAGTTCTTTTTTTATAAACGAAAACACATGTAAAATCCAAGGAAAGGTAAAATATGACTTTAAAAAATAAAAAATTGGTCCGTTCATGAAACTTTGCAAAAACGTTTTATTTGTCATGAGTATAAAGAAACAAAAGAGTTCGTAAAAATATTTAGCATAGAAGGGTGTTTTTTGAGGAGTGGGAGGGGGGAGTTTTTTGTTTTTTTTTAAATTGAAAAGTAATTTTGGTATAACCTGGGCATTTCACCTTACGCTAAGATAGCGAGTCAGAAATGTGACGAAAAAGGGGAAGGGGGTGAGGTCAATCAATGGATACAGATTATCTTGAAGTATATTTCTAGAACACTGCATAGATTTTTTTTTTTTTAAACTTTTTTTAAATATTTGATTTCATCCTGGCTAAGGCACAGGTGTTGCGCCCCCCCCCCCCCTCAGGAAAATCCTAGATCCGCCACTGGAGCCACCTCTATCAAAACAATCGAATTAAACACAACGTTGGGATAAATAAATCACCCCCACTCAAGTCTCATACCGAACGAAAACCAATCTAAAAAAAAAATGAGAAAAACGAAGCAACCTATATCCACCCAAAAAACGTGTGACAGTACAAATCGGGCCCTCCAGCTACAAAGTTTCGCATACAATCGGTCCTTTGTCGAGCGAGAGAGAGTGTGTTAACGCTCGAGTAGCGTCGCGTGGTATGGCTGGTTGCCTCCAAGAATGGGATAACTGATCTGCTTTTAAGAAGGCAGGAGGTTAAGTCACTGGACAATGGGAAATGCCCCAGAATGTCAACCGGGCGTCAGCGGAAGCGTCAAAAGGTTAAGTGACGCCCTTTCATTTGGTGATCTATCCGTCTTTCATGCGGCAGGCGGAGGAGTCTGGTTGTGATGTCTTTGTACGTCGTCACCGAACTGATGTAGGTTTTCTTTTTAGTTGCGTTTTTGGAGATTGGATGGCGGGGGTGTGCTTTAGTTGAGGGTGAGTTAATCTTTGACAACTTTTTTTTCTTCTTCTTCTAGAAATTAAAAGGGTAACACCTTTTGCCTGCTTCGGTTGGAATAAAGTTTAAATAAAATTTAAAGGTCATCTCGGAGAAATGTTATCCTTTCATTGGCTTATACTGCTTAAGATATATTGGATAGTAATAGAAGCATAAAATCGTCCAATATATTTAAAGATTATCTTGATCATTGATAGACTGTACTTAGTATGCTTAGTTAATATGCTTACATTAACTTCATTTCGCAGATTTTAAGAATAAAATATGGTTTAGCCTGAATTAAGATGTCTCATACGTGGAAAATTGTAGATAGCTAATGTATTTGCAAGAAGTTAAGGATATTACCATGAGAAAATGTACACGAGGACATTTTAGTTATAATTTCAATCGTTCCCTCGAATAAAGCGACTTTCCTCAAAATCCGTTATACGAATGTTTTTTTTTACACAACCAAACTGTAGTTGGTCAGAGGAAAGACTTCCTGCTCAATAAAGGTTTAAGATCGAAGATTTTTTTTGTTTAAGTATTTTATTTCTCACGAAGAATGTCTGTCAAAAGTTAAAAAAGACGGGGTTATTAAACTCCTTCATTTTCCTCGTTACCAAACCCCAGCGCGTTGACCCTCGCAGTAACCCATCATAAAATTCAACATGCCTTACAAAGAAGAGAAGAAATAATAATAAAAAAAACGCAATCATCTTCGAACATTCCTCATACCAAAGAAGAGATGAAGATGTCCATGTACATACACCCTTTCCCTCACACACAGTATTTCATAACCCCTTTTCGAATCGGTTCGTTACGAAACAAAAATTCCCCGCTCACTCAAAACACAAGAGAGGACGAGACAAAGAAGAAAAATAGCTTTTGAAAAGCAATCGTTTGACAAGCTTAATAATAACCCCCTTGTACGAGCAGAAAAAAAATAATAACAAATTAAAAAATAAAAAGGGCCGAGCTGAAAACCTCCATGCTACTTTGCAATTAGAGACCGGTCCCAAACAGACACACTCAAAGTTATGCCGTCGGCGCCGAATAGAGGAGGGAGGGGGAAAGGGAATTGCTATCTGACCATCCTATAGGTAACCCCCCCCCCCCTCCCGTGCAACCCATCAATTGGCTAGTGTCTTCTTGCCACAGAGATCTCCACTTGAGACCCCCCTTCTTCTGCAGACCCCCTATTTAGGTGATCCCCCCTCTCCTTCCGATCCGCGATCATCGCTGCTCTGACAAAAGTTGTCCCGACAGGTATCTTCGACGTTGCCACCTCGTAAAGGTAGAACTTCTCTCTGCTAGCCCCCGTCAATCGGCAGGGTTACTTTTTGTGTGTGTGCGGTGGCAATCTCGATTTCGATTTCCAAGCGCCAAATAACTTCGCGTTTTGTGTGGAGTGGACATGCTTTTCTTCCTCTTATGCATTTTATAAAACATTGTGTTAATTTTTATATTTGATGAAGCTTTTAAAAATTATTATTGGTGTATTCATCTTGCGAGGATAAGTAGCAGAGTTCTCTAAAAATAACTGAAAATTGACTTGTATTAAAATTCTTATAACCCTATTCCTTAAGTTATAACCGTTAAGTGAAACTTGAAGATTGTTAGGGTTTGCCACTTGATCATGTCGTGTTGAAATAAAAACTTGTTTGCCAAAATTTTAGCATTATGAAAACAGCAATGTAAAATTTAGTGGAATAATTTTTTCAGGGTCCGTAAGCCTCCTGAAATTTGCTTTTTTTATATAAGGGCCCTTATAACTCCTGAAAATTGGGTTTCTACTTCTGATATTTCTTTTTATCTCCTTAAAAATAATCATCGAAGGGTAAAAATATTAGTAAAACCTAAAACGTAGTTTTTTTTTTTTTACTGAATAAAACGTTTCTGAAATCTGAAATTCATGCCGTACTTCTGAATCTAATCTGCATGCACTTCGTCACTGCAGCCACAAAGAAAAACCTACGGACAGTCCCAGAATGAGACGATTCTCGACATCTAGGCACGCAGAGGGAAAACTGATTTTTATTAACCCGTTAACTCCTGAATTTACTGTACTTAACTCCATTGTAACTCCTGAATTTTACTATCATAGATTGAGTATGAACCCTGTTATTTGTCATCAGTTTTTAAATGTGATTTCAAACCTTATTTATCGTCGCCCCCCACAAAGTACAAGATTTTTGCAGATTGAAGCAAATAAACAAATAAAATCGTCCCAAAAAGGTTGGCATGGTTTATTTTGCTATTAGACATAGCCAGTTTAAACTGGAAAAAAAAATGCTCAAAATAATGCATAAAAATCATAAAGTATTAAAATATTCAAAAGTAATTTATTAAAAAATTTACCAACTTTTGATTTTTTTTTTTATTTATCTCTTTTTAAGGAAAAAAGTCAATAACAAAAGCGTTGCGGATTTCAAATTATTTTAAATTTTAAAAAAAAATCAATGTTTTATCATTGACATTGACTGAAATTCAACGCATTCAAAAGCTTGTCTTTGACCAAGAAGAGCTCTTATTGATAAAGGAAATTAAAGACAGTAATCAAGTTGATGATTTTCAGATTTCGGGTATTCTATGAATTATTTACAGTTTTGCAAACGTGTTGAAAAGCAAGTCTTATTAAAAGAATTTTTTATTAAATGTTTCAAACATATGGTTTCAAAATAGTTTTTCTAACTGCATTCAGCTCAATTTATGAATTATGTCTTTAGTCAAGACTAGTTGTCTGTAAATCAATCAATCAATCAAGTAAGTCAACCCAAATAAAGTCTGGCCTCGCACGCCAAAGGCAGCGGGTTCGAATCCTGGATTAGGCATAGATTTTCGCTGTGGATTGGAATCTACGTTAAGCTGTAGGTCCTTGCCTTATTAATCGTTATTGTACTCAAAAATAGATCTTTGAGCTTACAGATTAACCAACCATCTTAATAAATAAACAACCAACTCAAATTTTAGATCGTTATAATTTAGTTAATTTTAAAGATCTTGTTAATTTGTTCTTAATTTTATTTGACAAATTTGATTATGTAACTGCTTTGCTTTTTAGTTATAAAAGATTTTAGAAGCCTTCCCCTACCCCCAAAAAATGAAGGAGGCCCTTGAGGGTAAACATTGCTTAGATCATCTTAACCTGTACACGTGCTAATAAGAGAATCGTCTGTTCCTAACCACTTCATTCACTCTAACTTCATCCATTCACCGCCAACAAGAGAGATAAATTCGCCAACCCAGATATCCTCCCCACACCTTTGCCGTTGCCCATCTTACCTGTTGCCTGCAGAATAAACCGATAGATGGCAAGGCCTCGCAGGCATGTGTGACGCACTACATTGCTCGCAGGTGGAATATCAGTCCGGACCTCGGCAAAGATGGTTCCGCTAGGCCTAATCTGATGTCCCCAGCACACGACTAAAGCCCCCCTCAGGGGGTAGTGGGACTTTCGATTATCCGTCATTGTTGTGGTTTCCGATTATCCGTTATTGTTGGTGTGATGATGGCTCAAATGAGTCCCCTGTCTGCCCACGACAGTCCGGTTGGGGGGCAGAAGCGGAAAGGGACCCCCGATGAAGATGTTGTTGTGGGGGAAGTGAGTGGTCAGCTGTCCCCTGCCCACTCGGTCAAGAGCACGGACATTCAGTCGGCATTCGCACTCATAGATGCCGGAGAGGTCAGTCTGTTTTCGTCTGGTCTTGGGATGAACACGTGTTTCATTTACCATGGGTGTTTTTTTTTATTATTTTATTTATTTAATTTTTTAGATTTCTTCATTAGATCTTTTCTATTAGACTATTAGATTTTTTCATTCAAGTCTGCGGAATGAATTTCAATGACAATGTTATTTCAATAACAATATTGAGCTATTTTATATCCAACAACTAGAAAAATAGATTTTAACATTTAGCTTGCTTTTTGTTTTAGACGAACGAATCATTTTTAAATAACAAAAATGTTAAATTTTAGAAATTTTTGTGACTAAATATTTTAGAAATTTTGCTAAATCACATTTTCTAATTCTATCATTTAAGAAAGTACTTAAACCTGTTGCTAAAAAAAAAAAAAAAAAAATCAAACCCCCCCCCCCCCCACAGCTTAATCCCTTCTTCTGTTTCTTAAAATGAATATCGGGGTACAATTGTACCATATTTGATGCACAAATTAAAATTTACAATTTGAATGTGCTTGGGTTTAAAAATGTTGAGTAGATAGTTTATCATATAACAAAAAGTAATTGTCAAAGGTATACGAGAGGGGAAATGACTCATTTAAAGAGAAAATGACTCCTTCTAAAGAGAAAATAACTTCTTGCTGTGAACATAATACAAAAATCTATTTTTATGGCTCACTGGGGATATCCAAGATTGAAAAAACTAGGTTCTCAAGTCATGGTTTACGAGGTAAAAGTAAGAGGTTCTAAATCAAACTACTCCTGACCCATCATCGACATTTCTTTTAAGTATTTCTCTCTTTACAATTCTACTTCTCAAAACCTAAACAACCCCATTCATTTCTTTCAAAATGAACTGAACTTGCATTTATTTTTATTATCTAGCTCTTCAATTGTCATGAGTAGCAATTTAAAAAAAAAAAAATTGAATTAAAAATGTAGAAGAAAAGCGTTTACTTTTATTACTCTTTATAATAATGAGACAATCTGATATGCACAATTAGAAGTATGTTTTGAATATAAATGTTCAATAATGTGTTTTTTAATCTGCATTTTGTTCAGTGAGAAAATAATTGCGTAGTTTTATTTAGGGATTTAATTAGTGTTTAAAGATGAGTTTATAAGAACTTATTTTAATACATTTAGTTTTGGGAACCACTCCTGTAAATTTGCCTTCATGAAATGTTTTACGTGATGTGAAACGAGAAAGTGGGGACAGTTAATCTTAAATTTAACTTGTTTTCTTATAATGGTTACAATAGTCAACCTGAGCTTAAAGAGAATATTCTTTTAATCAAATGCCCTTAACATATATTAGATGAAGTTTCATCGAATTTATGAAAGGTCATTTTTATTCTCGTTCAATGCTTCAGATTTTTTTTTTTTTAATTGAAGTACTTTTAAGAAAGAAGAAATATCCACTTTCTGTGGAATTTCGAGTCACTAAATGTTTAAGTTTGGAATGAATAAATGCAAGGAATAGTTTTTTTTTCTTTCTTTCAATATTGAAGAAGCATGCAGAAAACTCCGTTTTAGAGTTATGTAGCGAATGATTTCCCAAGCTTTTTCAATTTCTGTTTTTGATATTTACTTGGCATTAACACAATAGTAAATAAATTGCGCATTCTCATTGTTTTGAACTTATAACTCGTAAGCAGCCATCCTATTTTCCCATGCATAAACATCCAGACTACAAGTATATTTTACATTGTTACAATAACAAATATGCAATGTTAGTTTCTTCATTTACACAATATTGTCAGTCTTAGTATTTTTCCAAATAAAATTGCAACTTAGACAATGACGAAATGATGTTTACAGCTGGAAAGTAAATGAGTATCCAGTTATGCTTTAAAAAATCATGATTTGAAAGAAACTTGTTTTAAAGCTTCGTATTGGTTTCTAAAGACAATTGTTATGTTTCTTAATAAATAAATTAAAAAAAAAAAAAAAGAACACGGGAAACCATATGTATTTATTAGGAAGTTTGTCGATTTATCTAAAATGACATTGATTTTTGATTTCCGTATAACGTACGCTATTTATCGATTATTTCAACATAACTGAATCTTTTCATAAAAATATAAAAAAATTATATTTACTTCTCAATGAAATTAATTCTTGAAAATTCGTTATCGGGTTCCATTTTGTATAGTAATGATGTTATATTTCGTCTTCATAAGCCCTTATTACGATTGTTAAATTTTTGAAATTCTTAAGTACAAATAGACAATAGGATTCTTTTAAACATTCATATCAAATTTTTAAAATACTGGCATTAAAAAAATACAAATACCCAACAGAATGGACTTCATATTGTTAGCAGTGATTAATATAGTAATAACTGGTAGTGTGTTAAACTATTCAATACAGAAATGACCTACACGAAGAAAATTCTTGCCTACATTCTTGTTCTTGAAATCAGTTGAATTCTTCCCGATGACCATTTTGCAGTTGCCAGAGCCAATTACACGTCCTTAAAAGGCCATTACATTGATTTTTCAGATGCGTACATCTTCCTATATAATTATACCGTTTTATCACCATCTGAAATCCTAGAGATTAGTGTTAGATTGTATCCTGGTAACAGTGCGTCGCTTAAGCGCTGAACTGAAACGAACCAAATAGGCACAAGATCCCTTCTTGCTTACTAAAGCAGAAGTTAAGTAATATTTTGTATTGTATCATGCCTCACATGACAATGGAAAAATCAATCCATGTTCCTGGAAGATTTATCAGCTGAACCTTAAATTGTATAAGCCTCTATAAGATAAGCTTTTTGTGCCTTTTAATTCCTTAATGATATTACTTGCATTTAGCTTAGATATGCGGGTTATACATTAAACTTTTACATTCCATAAAGATTACAAAAGTTATGAAACTCAAATACAATAAGAATTCAGGATTTTACACAAGTCAAATAAGTGGATTTTAATCAAATTCATTCTTTGGATCACTGAAATGATAGGTTTTTATGCTATTTCGTTATACTTTAACGGTAATGAGTATGTTTGTATAAGGACTTTAGTTTGAATTTATTGCTAACTGGGGATGTATAAAATGATATGTAGGTCTAAAGTCTCAGGCCACTAAGCATCCAGTGCTCGTAAAGTACCTACAAGTTAAAAGACCGAATATTGTTTCGAAAGTTTACATTTAAAGTTATATTAAAGGTCGTTGCTAGCCAAATTATAATTGAAACTTGTTTACAAATGGAAGTTGGTAATAAAAATCCAAAAAAAAAAAAAAAAAAAAATATACTTAAATTAAAAAAAATATATATTAAAATAATATATCATTTTAATAAATTGCTAAAATATAACCATCACAAACAAGAACGATAAACAATGAGATTTTAAAAAAGTTACAATTAATGCTATTTTACCTTAATTTACCTTTGAAAAAAAAAAAAAAAAAAAAAAAAAAACCTAATATATTTGGGGGGGGGGGGGGGGAAGAAAACAAAAAAACTAATAATATTTTTTAAATTATTCATTTTAAGATGTAAATTATAATACAAATCGTTCCAGGTCACAATATTTGTTTTATGAAAATTAAAATCTATCCTAATCAATAATAATTAGTGCGGGATCCAAAGTAATCGATTCCGCATGAAAGGTTACATCTCACCTTCTATAATTTTTTTTTTAAATATTAATATAATTTTGTTCCAAATTCAAGAGATCATTATTTAAAAAAAAAAGAAAAGGTAACTTTCTTTTGTAAGTTTCTTTTTGTAGAGCCGCTATCTCGAAATTTTGTTATTTCTACTATATATTTAGTTCAACAAAAGCCGACAATCTTCAAAGTAAACACTAAAAGCAAAAAACCCTCCAAATAAAACCAAAATGTTTTCTATGGATGGAGTTAAATTTTTGTTTTATTTTTTTAACTTTTTGCATCAATGAAGTCAAGTCCTACCTCAAAGCCACACATTTCAAAAAGTCCACCATACAATTAAAAAAAGAAACCGAAAAATACAACTAATAAAATAAAATACTTCTCCAACGCACGGCCCACTCCCCTTCCACGCCTTGAAGTGTAACAGGTATAGGAACAGGAGCAAGCCACGGTAAAAATGAATTAATCCCGTTTTTGCTACTAATAAATAAAATCATAAGTATATGCACGAAATTTTTTTTTTTTAATTTTTTTTTTTAATACGTAAATATTAATGTAATGTAAATTAAGGAATTCTTTCTTTCGATTGCCTAATTTGTTAAATTTTCTGAATCTGAAATTTTTGAGGAAAAAAATCAGTTTTCTCAAACATGAAAATATCAGTTATCACATTAACATAATTTTATAAAAAAAATGCAAATTTCCTTTTACGTTTATACAGGCTGTGGTTTGTTGTGTAGATTAAAATTAATTAATGATAATTTAGGTTTAAAGTGTACAATAATTGATGATTTCTTCACCACCTTTGAGAATTCAAACTGAACAAATGTTTCGTGGCACGAATTAGCTGTGGGTGAATCTTTAACTAAATAATGTGGAACTTTCTTAAATGCTATAATTAAAAAGTAAAATTCAGTTTTTTTTGCTAAAACATTTAGTGAGAAAATTACAAAATAAATATTTTTGTGATATGAAGAATAATCATCGAACTGAAGGAGCGAATGCGTAAGAGGTAGAAATGTACTTGCGTTTTTGATTTGGTATGAAATAGTTTTTTAATAAAAGCTTTATTTATTAGAAAAAGTTTCATAAATTACTAATAATTCTTGTAGATTAAAAATCAAGGGATCCAACTCATAATTATTTTGTAAAAATATATTTCTGATTTTAGCTTTTTCCAATAGAAATCTTGTTATCCAGCTAACTATTTTGTGGGAGTGCCTAATATTTCAAGAATCTCTTCAAAACCTTTAAATACAGAATCAACTTGGAGAATGTTTAATATAGCATTGTATACAAACTTAGTTCGACAACAAATTAAGTATCTTCCTAAAAATATACAAAAATGTTTTTCTGGAACAATTAATCAATTTAAGTCTATCATTCTTTAGCAAACTTGTGATAACTTCCGAAAGATATTGGAAGGTTTAATATACGATCAAAAAATTTTCACAAAAATGTTTTATAGCTTCATATAACCATGCCAAAACACAATTTAAATAGCGTACAAGTCACAAAATTGCAGCACGCAAAATATGTCTATTACTTAAAAAAAAATAAAAAATTGTAAGCCAGTTTATTACATAATGAAGAACACGCAGCGTCCAGGTTAAAGGATGAAATTTATATGTATAATACAAATGTAATGTACGCATTTAAGACCACTTCTGAATTTCTATAGACATTTTATTTCGACCTTAATTAAAATTCAAAATTTTCAATCAACAAACAACAATGCAGCGCCAACCTGGTCGAGATATACAAGAAAAAGTGGCGACGTCGAATTATCACACACCAATGACGAATTCTGACTCCCGCCAAAACAACTCCACTCCACGGTAGTCGGCTATCCACATGGGCATTACTATTATCCACCCATCAAGCAGTAATAAAATAGGCAAATCCGCCCGGGGTTGTTTTCAAAAAGGCTTTCTCGCAGAACCGAGGAAGAAGCCTCCCCAAGGTCTCCTATTAATTGCCTTTCTTTTCTACGACTTGCTGCTTTTTCTCACACGGTGTCATGGCGGACGCCTGCCCCGGAGCATTGTGGGATAGCCCTACCATTAGTAAATAAAAAGCCTTTGGGAGTTTCCTCGTTTTACGGTACGATGCCGTATTTCGGTTGTTCTCGATTGTTCACCACGTGGAATCGAGGTGGCGGGATGGTTTTTAATTGGCATGTGTTTATAAAGAAGCTGCTGATTTTCCTTTCAATTGTTTTTGTTCTTCCTCCCCGTTAAATTAGTTTGATTAATGTAAGTTAATCTTGTTTGATATAATTTGAAGTTCAGTTTTGTTGTTATAATTTTGTTCCTTCACGTATAATCTTAAAATGTTATTGAATTGAAATCCAACCAAAAGAAATATTATTGAATGTAGTGCAATGAAATGCTAATAAAAGAAATTAATTGAATGGCATATATTTAAAGCATGTAATTAAAGTGTTATTAAATTACATTCTACAAAAAAAAAAATTCAAATGGGTTATATAGAATTTTGATCTTTTATACATAGGCAAATATTCTGCTAGCTTATTTCTGTACCCCAGATGTAAAAGTCACTATCTCCATTTTTTTCTTAAGAAAAGTTCACATGGTGTTCTAAATTATAAAAAATTATAAAATTTAAAATTGTAACTCCTTTTTCATTTTTAATATTTTTTCTGGTATTCTCATGAAAATGTTCCTAGTCATACAGTCTAAACTTTTCGGCATCAGATTTTGAACAAATTTAATAGTTTTGAAGAAAAACAATAAAAACTATACCTACACGTAAAAAAAAAATCGGAGATGCTGTTTCAACATTTCAATTTGTAAGAAAAAGTTTATTTTATTCCAAAATACATATTTTTACAAAATACATAATACATGCATACAAAGTACAAAAATACATAATTTCGTTAAATAAGTCTTTAGATTACGACAAAAAAAAATTCAATCATTTCATTCATATTTGGTGGAGGTGGGAATTCTAAAACACACAAACTTACAAAAATGCGTTTGAAACATCGAAAGGGCTATTGCAGCTATGGTGAACTCTACTAAAAAAATCATAATTTTTTATACAATTCTAGTCATTGCATCATCTCAAAAACTTGCCAGTAAAGAGAAGTATATAAAAACGCAAGACATGAAAAATCGATATTTTGAAATTATTTGTCAAAATAAGGGGTACCAAGTCCCCTTAAATTTACGTTATAAAAGTTGAGAGACTGCTGTTTGTTGCAAATAAAAAGGAAAATCAGTTATAATGCCTGGTATAAGATAGTGTTATAGATATCTCTATTCGAAATACAAGTATTGTAATTATTACTACTTGAAAATTTAAAAAAAAAAAAAAATTAGATGGTGTCCTTACTCTTTGATTGATTATATTTTTAGTCAAATATCTCCATTTTTAACCGAAAAAAAGTAATCATTTCATCTCAGTGTAGACTTCACATTCGCATGTAACTTCTGAATACTACATCTGATTGTTATGAATTAAAATATTTCCCCCCTCAAATTACATTTAAAACAGTCGCGTATCTTACATTTTAGACTATATCGGTTGAGGCAAGCAACAAGTTACATATAAAAGTCTATGTTCTCCTAAGATGAATTTTCCTCTCCTCAATTCCTGTAGGATAGCAATCTTACTTTCATTGAAATAGATTAAAAATCAACTTTTTATTGTATTTTATAGCTCATTCAATCCGAAAACACAAAGTAGTTTATTGTTAAAACTTTTTCCCTTGAACCTTAACGATATGCTTCTTGAATTTACTGAAATAATCCTCTATCTCGATACATTGCATTTCCTTATTTAAACTCTTTTTGTATCATTCTCGCACTCAAAATGTTTAATCAGAAGTTTTTCTACAATAAACTATAATGCTTGTTGAGGATTGGGATCAATAGATTTCCTTAAATAACTTCCAATGAATATGAAGCGGATCTAAATTCCTTTGATCTAAGATGTGTTTTTTTTTATATACTCAATAACTGTTTTAAGATTCCTTCGTGTTTTACTAATAGGGGTGGAAGTTAAAGAACAACGTGTATTTATGTGTAAACATAATAAAACTGTTTATGGAGATATACAAGTTAGTTTAGTGGGTCATTTACAATTTAATAATCTCTCCTAGTATTTGCATTATGATTATTTTAAAGCTTCATTACTATTTTTTATTAACGTAACTCAGTTGGTGAATTTACATAAGTGATACAAAACCTGCAAATTCCAAATATATAATGAATAAATAATTGTGACTGATATCTGTAAATACACGAATTTAAAGTTCTTATCATAGAGGTACTATATGTGTACAAAACGTTCATTCAAATGGGGATGGCTTAGAATTGCCTTATTTTCAAGCAGGCAAAATTGTCAGTAAATAATGGTTCCTTTCACTAACTTGCAAATAAACATTAATTAATATCCATGACATGAGTTGCATTTTTAAAAGGAAATCTGTACTGCACACCCTGAAAAATTTGTCTGACTTTAATGGCATTATAAAGAACCACAGTTCTACAGAAAATTAAATTACTCCTGGTATATTAAGTCCATTCTCCAATACTAACTCACCTAATGAATTTGCTAATTTTAAATTACTTAAATTATCTTAAAATTATGTTATAAAATAATATCGAAAATATATATATATCCTCATTTTCAATTATTGAATCATCCATCGCTCTCAAATTCGCTTTTAATTAAACTTTCTGTTCTTATAAAAATTGAAAAAATCTACCTCTTAGAATAGGTCGTGTTTTATTTAGCTTATCTTTTATTTATAAAGTATACTCACCCAATTAGCGGGGTTTCTTTTAAATTTAAATAGAGTAAAGTTTATGAAAAATGTTGCCGATAAATTACGCCAACCCTCTTTAAATTACAAGACAATGGAAATTTGTTCAATGTCCCACATTTCTACTTTATATTGGTCTCTGAACTATCAACAGCGCGCATGGACGATTTCACTTACCCAAAATTAGTTCAAATACTTTTAATACAAAACAATGAATTCCTTCAGCAACCGCGCCCATGAGCTCACTCCAATTGAAATCCACGAGTTTGAATTTTAGCAAAGTTAATTATACTACACGTGTGAATGCGCTCCTACCCTTTCACTTGTGTTCAAATATAAGGTCTTCAAAATGAAAAGCAAATATGCAGTACCTAATTCAATCAATCATTAAAGTTCATTGATTCAAATCGAACTATCTGAAAAACGACGTCTGTTTTTAAATTGCGTGAAGACTATTAAATACAATGTTTTAATTTTCTTCCTCTTCGTGTCTTTTTTTTAATGGAATTCACGTTTCGTTGGTAAAGGGCGAAGAAATACATTACCATATTCTCACGAGAGAGAAGGAATAGTTTTTAAAAAAAATTCTAATGAAACTCTTTTTACGTTGTTTGGCTAGTCTTTTGCTTGTGGTAAAGTAAGCTATGTCGTAGTTATCGAAGGATTTTTCTTCAAAACTGCAGTTTTATGAAATGCGATTTTTTATGTCTAAATTTCCCTATTGTAAGGAAAGTTATTCTTATTAATCCAAAATTAAAATATTAACGCACGATATATCTATGGACGGATATTACCTAACAGTAAATGTGTTATGAAATACAATTTAATCATAAAAAGTGTTGTAGCAGATAAGAACAGCTTTGTTTTTATAGTTTAATTTTTTCAGTTGATTATTTAACTTTAATGAGTTTATTATTATTATTTTAATCAACCACTAAGAGTTTTTAGAATTTCAAACTTAATAATTACACAACAACGTACTTTGTGGAGGGGGAAAAGATTTGACTGAAAGTATTGTAAGTTCGGAAGCGCTATTTTTCGAATTGCTTGCAGGAAATCGGTCTTACAAGAAAGAAGCGAGTAATCAAGAACTAAGATTGCTACGCTTTGTTTCTATTGACTTTTGCTTATTTCTTGTTATAGTTGCTACAAATAAACAACATACATTACAATGTTGTTCGTCCATACATAATTACGCTCTAACAGATGAAAACCTGCAATTTATCATGCTTTCAAAAAAAGAAGGGGGGGGGGGAAAGAGAACTATTTAAAGAAATTCAAAATAATACTTTTTGAAGACAGGCAACTCGGTCTCGAGAAACTGACTCGACTGACTGCTTCCCACACTAGCTTCTGTAAAACATTACTTCTTTGCGCAAACCAAATATCAATATTAAGAACAGAAATTTGAAGCCAGCGGCTTCTGCATGACAATTAAGAGAAGAATCAACTCGGTATCCAAACACTGTCGTGCATGACACACAACTAACGTTACTAGTAGAGGTGACGAGTCTCCATAGTGATTGTACTAACTTCAACACTAACAATTTTGCGGCTAAAATAATTGAAATTTTAAAAAAGCTATTAACATATGAAACAATATGCATTTTAATGGAGCACACGTTAACGCTGTTCAGCAGATTGCTTTCAACATTTCCATAAACCTTTACTGCCATGCGCAAACAACAACGTAAATTTAATTAAGAAAAGAAAATTGAAGCTAGCACCTGCAAATTAAAAATCTGCCGAGAGAGAGAAACACATGCATGAAAAACCCCGTCAAAACAGCTATTATAGCACATGCATGAAGCACAACTGTCACAACATTGTGATTTAATGGACACAAGTTAACATTGTTCGACCGGCTGCTTCCCATGCCTCTGCAGACCATTACTCCTCGGATCGGCAAGTGTGTGGGCGTAGCTGCTTTTCAATGGACCCCTCTTCACTTCATTTCTTTATGGCGTTGTCTAATGGCGTGACCGACGGCGTATAAGCCGGAAGAAAATGAATATGTAAAACACTTTTAAGTTTTCACTCGCAGAAGGATCGGAGTAATGCATAGCTAAGCAGGCGGGTTGAGGTGTGCCTCTCTTATGTAAGAAAAAAAAAGGTGTCTGACCTTCCAAGAGCTGACATTTTCCCACAGTCTGGGTTCGAGGTTGGGCAACCCCCTTTGAACACGCATCCATCGTCCGAGAGGTATGGCTCTGGGGTCCTCGGGGGTACATTTGACAAATCAGTTTGTTTGGAATTGACGTGGACAATTCGGTAACTCGATTTTAAGAATGTGAGGCTCAATGAGCGTTTTCAGTATTTGAAAACAATTTAAAACATGTAATGAATCAACCGTACTGTGTTATGCAACAAAGGATCAACACTTATGTTTTAATTTTTAAATGCTGTTTTACATATATATATATATATATATATATATATATTATATATAAAAATGGTTGTCCGTTGCATATAATTTTAATGGTTGTAAA
This sequence comes from Linyphia triangularis, assembly GCA_963978545.1. Taxonomy (NCBI): domain Eukaryota; kingdom Metazoa; phylum Arthropoda; class Arachnida; order Araneae; family Linyphiidae; genus Linyphia; species Linyphia triangularis. Next base: position 66,692,853 of record OZ021725.1, read on the forward strand.
CTTGACATGGTCATAAAATACTCAATTAGGTTAACTATCACCCATATTTGGGGGTAATAATTTTTTGCGATTTGGCGTTTAAATAGTTAGCAATAGTTTAGCAATACCGCCAAGATTTAAGAAGCTTGTGTAGAGATTATTTTTTCCAGATTTCGCGGCCATGCATCCAGTGGAACATCAAAGGCTGCCAAAGTCAATGCATGCTTTATTGGTATTCTGCACACAGGGTCAGTTTCTCATTAAAACCCCTTGGGTACAGATTTATTTGGGAAAATTCTTGCGTTTTGAACGGTTGGTTCAAAACAATAAAGGAACACAGCCAAACAAATTATTTTTTTAAAGTATAGGTAAACCAACCGATGTTTGACTTAACCAATCATGGCTCTTGTGACATTAAAATCCATCCAATCAACCTAGTTTGAATGACGAATTAGGTTCGTCATTATTAACAGGCAAAACAAGTGCATGACGAGTCTCAGCCGTCAAATGTACCCAAAGGGTTAAGTAAAACTGAGAGCTAAAGGAATTGATGAAGGGTTTAGAGTATTATCGAATTTTGAAACAATTATGTTTTTTTTTTCTTTTTTCCCATTTTTTGCTAATTTGAGTTTTTCTTATTATCATAAGAAATCAAAGTGAATTAATTATCTGTGGGAACATCTTTTGATTCTTTTATAATTTATTGATTGATGAAATTGACTCTTTAAGGAAACGAGCATGTCTAGAAAATTAATAATTTTCTTAAAGCTCGCAAATGTATCAAGCTTAAATACTATACTTCTAAATGAGTAATTTTGTCAATTTCTGTATCAAGTATATATTTGAGTTGCATTAGTATAGTATATTGAGTTGCATTAGATATCAAGGGATACTTATTAAAAAATACCCCTTATCTCATGAACATTGTTCACTTTCCTAGAAGCTAAAACATGTTACATTTGTCTTTCGTAGGATCGCCGAGAACTGGTGGTCAGCCACGTAGGCAACCTCACCTCCATCGCCAGCATAGTCCCTGGTGCAACCACCTTCACCACCGGTGGCCGCCTCAACCACGCAAACGAGTTCCAGCCACCTTACTTCCCTCCTCCATATAGCAGCCTAACTCAACCCCAGCTGGACTTCAACTCAGATCCTTACGGATCAGCATTGACCAGCGGTCTACCCACCCAACAGTATCACCATCAGTTGACCAGCAGTAATCCCCGCAATCTGTTCAAGAGGGAGGACGAAGCTAATTTGCATCTGCAGACAAATATGTTGACGTATGCTGATACGACTCGCAGGACGACGGATTTGACGTCCTATGCGAGACGACCGGACATATTGGTGCACTCTGCGCACACGCTTACTGATCAGGATATCATCAATCTGCACAACGCCGGGGCACTGGCTGCCTTGGATGATGGACAGGTGAGTGGTGGTTCTTCAATTACATTGTGCTTTTTTATGATGCTCCATATGATATTAAACATGATTCTGACAAATCGTAAAAATAAAAAATCTAAGATATTTATTCAAGGTCGTTGAAAAATATACTTCTTAGAAGTCGAAATAATAAGAATTACGTTTTCTGGAAAAATCAAAGCTGTCTTCTATACAAAAGCTTATTGCGTTGATTTCACCACCCCCATTAAAATACATTGAGATAATAAATATTATTATGATACTTATCATTCCATATATTTTCAAGCATTGGGCCGGCTCATGGCCCAGAGACAAACTAAACATCATAACATCATTAGCATCGAGATCGAATCCCCGCATGGCCGATCAAACGGTATAGTGGTTAGCGTGCTAGCTTCTAGACCACGAGGGTTGCGGGTTCGAGTCTCGTGTAAGGCATGGATGTTTGTAAATGTATGTTGGCTTATCTAATGACGAATGTTTCGGCGCATTATAGCTCTTGTGTTGCTGACGGCGCCAGATAGTCTGAAAACAACCAACCAACCAACCGAATCCCCGCATGGGCACTATAAAATTTGCAATTTCAAAAATTAAAACATAATGGCCTTCGACATCACATGCTGATAGTCGATCTTCTTGAGTGCATTGGTTTTCTCCCATTTAAAAATGTAAGTTTCGATTTGGTATTCATTTAAAAGTTCTCTTGGAATGGGTGACGTGACATAAAATTAATATTAGATCTACTTAAAATTTAAAACAATGACTACATCAAACTAAATAATTATAAAGAAAACAAACTTAATGAACGGAATTGCAGGACCACATACAACTGCGTCATGTAAGACGAGAATTTGTTGAGTTTTTCAAAAGACAACCGTTGGGGATGTAGGACATTTGATCGTTGTTTCATTCAGATTTACTTTTGGTTTCTTTACTACATCTTGATACTGTTATGTTAGTATTATGAATTTGGTATCCAATTTTAAAAATAATTGTTGTTTTTTGGAAAGTTATTCTCGCCTTTTTATGATACCGTCAAACCCCGTTAGCGAAGTCGATGCGGCCGACGGAATTGTTCGCGTTAACCGAATTTTATGTTAAACGAATAAAAGTTTTAAGAACGGAGAAATGTTTCTATTTCGCTTTAAAGGGAATTTCATGTTAAGCTATTTCGCATTAACGGGGTTTGACTATATACTATGATTTTGGTTTTAAGTCGATAAGATTTCATTATATTTCTTAATGACAGAATAATCAACTGTTGCCAAAATGTCTATCTAAAATTCTCACCACCAAACATTTACCCTATTTTTTAATTACTTTTCTAGTTACGACAATTACCTGCAAAAAATAGTTAGGGCTACTTAGTTTACATTTCGGCATTAACTTCTTTTTATTCATTGTCTTTATAAAAGGTTATTGATGTTTCAAAAGCCATTAAAAAAACCACAGCATTTTTTCTCATTTCGTCACACTCGTGTAAATTCCCTCGCGATTGATCGTCTTAAACAAGTTTCTCTTAAATTGGCAAAAGAAAATCGCAGCGTACTTGCCACCTCGTCAAGAGCAGGAAAGAGTTGTAACAATTTCCAAACGAGTCACTGACTCAAATCATCCCGATTCTAGAATTCTATTAGTAATTTTGGTGTAGACATGAGCACGTAAAAAGAGATGTACTTGTGCAATAATGGGCAACTCAATAACTGGACATATGAGGCAAACTGCTTTTTTATGATTGACCCTTCATCATTTTTATTTTTTTATTATCAGCAGTGATTATTTTCTTCAACTTCTCTGGACTTGCGTTTATAAGTTGACTTAGTTTCCTCCTTTTCCCCTCATAAAGCACCTCGTTACTACTTCTATTCCTCTTCATCTCTGACGAGTTTTATGTTTTTGAGTCCCTTTTGGCGGTTTATCGCCAAGTTAATAATTCAATTTAGCCTATATAAACTCAAATAAAAAACATTAATTTGTTATTTCCTTTGTCAAAATTACCTAAATCTGCAGAAATGAGAATTAAGTGACTGAGTAAAAATTAAAGTGAAATGTTTGCTGAATTTGCAACGAGAATTTTTTAATTTATCTACAGGACTCGCGAAAATGTGGCAAAAGTGCAAGTTTTATGTTAATCGAGGAAACTATTTTTACGATATATTCTATAACATGTTAATCATGGCTTTTCCGAATTTTCAAAAATTGTATGTTTAGATCGGATGTTCAAATGAAGTAATGAGTATATCAAACACCATAAAAAAAACGATAAGCCGGATCTCTATAAATAGTATTCTCACTTTCACTTAAATTTCAAAATCCCCCTTCCCTCCCCATCCAGCGCCCATATTGTTTTAGAATAAAATTGGTAACGTTATATCCATTTCTTTTAAATAAGTTGTATTGGTGGTCTATAATTTTTTTTTTTTTTCCTTTGTAGGGGATAGCAACTGACATAAATGACTGTAGAAAAAGTTTGCAATGAAACAAATATTCTGAAATTAACAGTATTTTCAAAGCAAAATAAAAATAGTAATAATAACAACAACAAAAAAATCTCACCCTTTTCCTGTTATATTTTTAGGGGTCTAAATAGAGCCTCAATACTGCGAATGTTAAACTTTAGTTTAAAAAAAAAAAAAAAAAATGCTCTTGAAAATTTAAACTGAAATATCTAAAACTATTTATTGATTATAAAAAAAAAATTCCTTTTCTAAAAATAAAATATAAACATTTCAATAAAAAATTAACAGTGCTGTCTTACTTTTGAGCTGCACAGAATTTATAGAGAAGCACAGAACACGTAGTTTTTATATCTAGACATTTTAACTTAAATTTATAACTTGTTTATTCAAAGTTGTAGTTTTTTTCTCTTTGTGACGCTTATCAATAAACATTTGATATGTTTTAAATAAAACCGTAACATTAGTTTTTTTTGAAAACTCAATGAAATAGCGAATTTATCTTGTATTTTAGAATTCAGGAAGGAAGGAAAAAAACACTTTTCAATGAAAAATACTTACTGATATGCAGATTCCAATATTTTTATGGCATACCACTATGAGGAAGAAATTGGTTCCACTGTAAATGTTTATAACTTCCATGTTTTCGTGTATCATATTCGATATTTCATCACAAACAGTACCAGTAGTATTGCTCGCAGGATTCCTTAATTTCTTTTGAATTTCATCGTTTATTCACGTAATAATTTGGATGTTTGTCTATTACATGGTTTTATGATATATATCGGTTGACTTTGAACTGAGATTATTTTGACTTATTATCATTTCACAATTCGGTCAAGTGTCATATGCAGTGACACAACATTTATGGTCAGTTATATATGGTTATTTCTTTGATCTTTTTATCACGTGTAGTTTAAGGCGAGATTAACTGTTGCTTCTACATCTTTGTAAGATCTATAATCGTTTTACATGCATTGGAATACTTTAGACTTGAAATTTATACAGTATTTTATGAAATATCTTAATTCAATAGATTTAATTCATACTTTTTGTCATGTAATTTATGAAATTGATACTCTGAGATTCACAAATATTGGATAGTCACTGGCCAATTATATAAAATTTGGATAGTTTCACTGGCAATGTTTTTTTGTTTTTTTTTATTCATTGCATCAATTAAATACTTACAACCTTGAAAGCAATGAATAACTTAATATATATATTTTTTTAATAATTGCAATATATATGTTCAATAGTTTTGACTCAACCAAAGAAGGAGCCAATAAAATTACTTCTCACTGACTATAACAGTTTGAGTATCCAAATATTATAGGATATGGAAATATAGGGTTACAGTAATTAGTAAGTTTCTTGGAAGTTCAAGTACGTATATATCCCTAAAACATTTAACACTTGTTAATAATTCGAAATTTTAGTTAACTCAGTGAAAAATGTCAAATTGATATTGCATAAAATTTGCAATTTATAAATTTTGGCAAATTTTCAAGTAAATGACCTAATACTTTACTAAACACCTAATTTATTAGCGTTTTTAAATGTAATTAAATGAGGGTTTCAAATATTTAATTTCATGGTACTGGATTTTCTATAGTTGCGAGTTTCTTTTTATTCTTCGGTTGATTAATTTATCAATATTTACGTCAATCTCCATCATCCTGTTGGTCGTTCTAGCAATTTGTAAAAAAAGAGGGGGTTCTCAAACATAACTAATGAAAATCTCTGCCAAAGCCCCAAAATAAGTTGTTTACTTATCGCGTTTAATATCCTAACAAATACAAACATGGTTTCACATAACATGGAGTAGATAGACTTCCTTGTTGTTGATGCCGACCTTTTCCGCGTATTTTTAATTTAAACTGGGCGTGAGTACATAAACTTGACTTAATTTCTGTAATGAAAGAGATTTCATAAACTTCAAAAGGCTTTAATAAAAAGATGAGAAATTAAAGCGTTCTTTGTTTTGGGTGGAGTATTGAAAAACCGACCCGGATATGCATGTTTTGGATAAGAAAAATATTGTTTTCCTGACTTCTCGGTTCCTGTTCAAAATAGTTTAGAAAACGCATAACTTCAACCAATGACACATTGATAATGTTAGATTGTATAGTTTCATGAAACTTATTTGAATTATGTATTAGCTTTGTACCAAATTAAAATTTTATAGCTGAATATAATAGATTTTACAGTCGCATAATGTCGTACGCTTCTTATAGTCCGAACAAATACATAATTTTATAAAGTGGAAATAGCATTGGTTAAAATTCAAGTTCATGTGTGTATTAACCCTTTGTGCTCAAGCGGCGCCTCTTAGGCGCCACATGATTGGATGCCGCAACACGAGATGACCACTAGGTTTGATTTGGAAATTCGATGCAATGCCAATGACTGTGTTTAGTTTCTATGAAGCAAATCCGTAACCGCGAATCGAACCAAACATGTCTCGGTTTGATGGTCTCTCCGCGCGAAAAAGGCCTCGAGTGACACTGTTGAAAAATAACAATTCCTTTGGATTTTTATCCTTTCTAAATCTTACCAGCAATCAAAACGTTTAGCAGTCTATGTATGCATGCTAAATGTGAAACAGAATTATTTGTTTTAAATTATTTCTGTAAAAAGCAATATTGAATCGTTACTTGTAATTTTATCAACGGCATTAAATATTTTAATTGATCTAAGACAACTTTGAATAAAATGACATAGTTTTTTTTTTTTTTTTTTTTTTTAATGCATAAAATATGTCAAATGTAGCCAATAAGTTCAACACTGGTGCTATCACAAGCTTATATCCAAGAACTGTAAATTACAAGTCAATAATTGATATAATTAAAATTTTGAAGATTCACTGTTCTGGTTCTTATAAGTACGAATTAATTACAAATAATGTTTATCGTCAACATAGCATGCACTTCAAAACTACCTCCTGTATTATGATTTGAAATCGTAAACATTCGATAGAATCTAAACACAACTTTGAGATTTGTAACTAATTAATTCCGAGAATAACAAATAGACTAAATGGCCCATTAAGCTTCAATACATAAAATTAATAAGGAATCATCTATTTGTGTAATGAAGAAGCCACCTTTGTAATATCATGAATTACCGAAAAAAGTACTACTTGTTTGAGAATGATGAATGATGTGAGTTGTTTGAAAGTTTAGCCATTGAATAGAAGTTTGCTTTACTATCGAGTGAAGGTGCATCTAAAAGAGACAAAACAATGGATAGTTTCTCAAGTGAAAATTTTAACTAGAGCTGGGAGAGGCATTGTATTTTCGTGATCATGTGAAGATATGAGATGTTGAGAGGACCATTCCACAAATATGTTTTATTGCTGTTTCTACCTCATTTTTTCAAAATCATTTATGTTTGGAGGAACCAAATGTGGTATATCAAAGTTGACCATTATAGATAAACCATATTTGGTCCGTTCTTGCATAAATGGTTTTGAAGAAGAAGAAAAAAACAGGGTTAAAACGGCAAAAATAAAATTGTGAGATGGTCCTTTCTGGCGCTCAACGCCTCAAATGAGATTCACCTATCTAAAAATTCATTTCATCACAATTTAAATGTATTTTAGTGCAACTATATAGGAAAATTTTATAATTGGAAAGAATCGGGCGACAAATAGAGACTTGTCGAAAATTTTACTTTATAATTTAACCTTCTAGTACTTATATGGGATAATTCACCAATTTCTAAATAATTACCGTGCTTCGACAAAAAATATCTTTTGCGATATTTCTCGACATTTTTTTATTTATTTTTTAAATCGCGTATTTTTTTTTTATTTTTTTTTTTAAATCGCGTTTAGAATTATGCCCGAGTTTCAGTCAGGATTCTTAATTTCCCTGAACCCTTGTTTCCAACATAGGCCGCCGACCAAACGGTATAGTGATTAGCGTGCTAGCTTCTAGACCGCGAGGTTGCGGGTTCGAGTCCCGTGTAGGGCATGGGTGTTTGTAAATGTATGTTGGCTTGTCGAATGACGAATGTTTCGGCGCATTATAGCCCTCGTGCTGCTGACGGCGCCAGATAATCTGAAAACAACCAACCAATCCAACATAGGCCAATACTGCTATGCTACCCGGGTAGTTTCATTAAAAGACATTCACTCCTTCTAAACAACCCAATCGATTTCTATGATTAAGATATCATTTTAAAGGTTTTGAACTGCAGTATTTTTAATTGAATGCACCGAAAGTTATAAAAATAACTTATTAATTAGTTTAATTTCAGTAATTTTCATCACACTATCGAGCAATTCTCTACTACGGCAGTGCTTTACTATAGTCTGAATGGCAACACCAAACAGGATTTGTGTTGTTTAAAACTTTTCAGACCTGACCCGCATTTTTAAGATAGCAATAACTTATTTGATTTTAATCGATGGGTTTAAATTAAATGTTTTTCTTACTGAGAGATCAAGTGTCATTTGGTTCAACTTTCGCCCGCAGGGTTTAAATTCTCACTAGTAGCTTCTTCGTTGGTAGAGAAATATCATGAACGAATTTTTCCAAATAATTTAAATGCAGTTTATGAGACACTAACTGTGCCATTTCTCGCCCAAATGTTATTCTAAATTTTTTTTTGGGAGGGGGGGGGGGGATTTAACTTGTTTTTTAAGGAACTTCTGGAGCTGGTACTGTTAAGATATACCTTCAATATTTGAGTTTCTAAAGAATTATACAGTGTAAATGCTTATAATTTCAGGAATGTGAAGATATTTTCTAAACGATAATTTGCGAAGTGGTTGTGTGAACGTTAGAGAAAAGAGACATGAGCTTTTAAATTTTACATCTGAAAATCTGAAGAAAATTTTATTTTACAAAATGTGTACAAATACAAATTTAGTTACAGGAATGTCTCCTTAGAAGTAGTTATTATTTTTTTTCTTCTAATATTATTCGAATTTACAAATAACAGCGATAATTGAATATGAAAATTAAAAAATGTATCGGAATTTTATGTTCTGTAAAAAAATCCTGGAAAAGCCATCAATTTGCTTCAGGATAATAACAGACTGATAGGAAAAACTAGGGACAATTTTCCTCCGGATATAGTTTACCACTCCAAATCACTCTTCATTCAAAATCGTTTACCGTGTGATGCTCGTTACTTTCTCACATCCCTGGTTAGTACGAATGTCCGAAATGTTTGGCGAATGCGCTTGGCGTGTGCCTGATGCGGCAACCCCTGAGATTCCAGAGCCGGCAAGTTTTCCTCCAGGGGTTGTTGACCCTTTCTTATGTACTTGTCTTTTCTTACATTCCTCCACAGCATACACACCTGACTTTTTGGCAAGACTATTCCCTCGTTTTTCTCTTCGGCTGAAAAAGAGATCCCAGCTTCCCATTATCAGCGTGAATATTAAACCGTGTTTATGGGCAGCCACACACGCCGCGTTAAAGGTTCTGCCTAGTAATCTCTTGTTTTATTATTGTAATCGGATGAGACGTCTGGTTAAATTAGCTTGAAAATGTTTTCTGAAGAGGGGGGGGGGATGAAGAATGTTAACACTTTAGTAACTCGTTAAAAGCTGCCTTTTTTACGGGGCTTTTTGTAAATAGGATTGTTAGAATTGATTGAGAATCAACCACAACTTCATGAGTGATTGAGCAATAATATCACTGAAGGGAAATATTAAACGAAGCTATAAACTAAAAATTGCTGAATTTAATTTGATAGAACTTGTTTGAAGAAAAGACCTCCATAATTCGGCAATAAACAGAAGGAAAAAAAAAAATCCTATTCAAATATCATCATAACTTAATGTGATTTTTTTATTTATTTTTTATTTTTATGATTGTCGAATTATCATTAAAGATATTTTTAAAAAGTTAGTTTTTTCAAGGAATTGTTACTTTTAAAATAATGAAAATAATTTCGTTACATGCGGACACTACGAAATTAATATAATTGTTCCATTACTTATCACAATAACATATTAATACTTCAAAACCTCTTTATAAAAGAAAGTATTAAAGTAATAAAAAAGCATCTACAAGACTCACTATCATTAAAACAATAAAAGCGAGCAACAAAAAGATTAAACACTTATTGAAACTGCCTCATTATAACGTGGTAATTGTCTTACACGGAGCAATCGAAACAGTATGGGAAACTGGCTCTTGTTTTTCCCGCCTTTTCTACTCCATTGTTGGAGCAAATTTAATTTATCCCGCCGAAAACTACAATAGTGTGTCAGTCGTGAAGTTGACGCCTACGTCCATTCTTGAATGAAAGGAACTTCCCCAATTCATCCGTCCAATCTTTTCATTGTTGGACTGCTTTTCTGGCGATTTGTTTTTCTCTTTCGTTGCTTTTCTCTAGTTTTTTCTCTCTTGCTTGTGTGGGAATAGAAGGAACTTCTTGTTTCTTTAATTAAATTCTCGCGTTGGGATTTGATTCTTAATGTTTTGGTTAAAGGACTCCGGCGAGTTTCGTCATGGATAGTTGCGCTCCCCCCCCCCCCCCTCCTCTCCCTTCAAACGTTTGCGATTATGGCATTCAAACAATTGTTTTTAAACTTTGTATCACAAAAGGATAGGAATGCACACATAGTTTTTTTTTTTTTTTTTTTTTTTTTTCCGTTTTCTTTTTTGTTATTTGAAGTGGTATTGTTAAGTTAACTAGATTGATTGACTTCTTTTAGTTTGATGCACAGCACATGAAATATAATAAGTTAATAAATTGAATCAAATAGATAATTCCAAGTTTTTTTTTTTTTTTTTTTTTTTTTTTTTTTAATTTACTGAGTATGTACATTTTGTCTTCGAGTATTAATTACGTTTTAATGTTGATTCTTAAAGGTATAGATATCTGGATCAAAGAAATTTTTTTGATTAAAAAGTATATGTTACTTAATGTTTACTGGCATTTGGAGTTTGGTAAGTCTTCCAGTTATATTAGTGGAAATTTTAATTTTTAAAACTCCATGAATATTATTAAATCTCAAATAAAATTTCTGAAAATTGTAAAAATTGATAGTGTAGACTAAGTTTAATAAAGTGTATTTCTTTTCTCTGGAGTTAAAATTACATCTTGTTCCTGTTTTTAAACTAAAATTTCGCATTTATTTTAAGGAATTGAAACTAGTTTATGTTATTAAACTTAAGAGTGTTCCTCAACTTTTACAAGAGCACATTCTAACTATATTCAGACTGCAATGCTGATTTCCATAAAGTAATGTTTTCAAAGCCACTTGTTTTGATCGATACGGTGAACATTTGAATAAATAGTAGCTCATTTCTCCATTATTTAGCATCCATTGTTATTTTATTATCGCTGACAAGAGATGCGGTGTTTTGAAGTAGGTGAACGATTTTAGCAAAGCGGTCATTTTACTTTCTGTAACGGCTGGTAGAATGTATTGAGCTACGCTTGGTTGATGATGCGGCTGCAAGCCATTATTTTAAACCGAATCTTATGAAGAATCGTGGATACTATATAAAAATAATGTCTTATAACGATAATTTTTTTTTCTTTCTTTTTTTTTCTTTTCCGAATACTCATATTGAAGCTGAATAACAAAATCTTAATTTAACTTTCAGTTAAAATATATAAAAGGGTTAAATTATTTTTCACTATTATACATTCACACTCAATCTTATAATGCATGCTTCATTTTTACTATAACATAAGTTACCATTATAAATTGATTTGATAAAATATTAAAGTATAAATTTCATAACAATTATTTTTTATGCTTAAAAAGTAAATCTTAATTTAACGTAAGCTACAATTTAATAGGCCAGCTACTGTAGGCAAAATTTTGTTTGAAATAAGCTAAAAAAATATTCTTTGAAATAAAACCTTTTTGACATCAGTAATAGTATTAAAAATATCTATAAAGATTTAGCTGTAAAAATAAAGCAGTTTTTATAGAAACAATATTTTTGTTTGCCAATGCAGATTATAACTAATTTGTTTAAGTTTCGACCACATTTATTTTCAAGTTAGTATAATGTCAGGAAATCGTATATGAATTCAACCATAATTGTATTATTCAAAATTATAACAATCACTCTAATGTGTGTGTGTTTACTATTGGAGGGGCAACTTTTTCATTTGAATTTTGAACAAATGTTTAGAGGAATTTAACGTAGTTGCATTTGTTTGTTTAATTATAAGATTGGGAAAGGCGCCTATCGAATATATGCTCTTAATAAAGCTTGAGAGAATGTTGATTTCCTTCTTAAAACTTACCTGTGTTTCATGAGAAGCCTTGAAAAATTGTTTATTGGTGGCATGAAGTGTGTAACAGTAAAAGAGAGAGTTACAGAGACAGGCTAGGGGCGATGGGAAGCAAAGGAATACAACATTTTATTTTAAAATTGTGTACCTTTCTACAAGTATTTAAGGGTTGATTAACAGGTATTAAGGCAAAGATCTCCTGTTTAAGTTTATTTACAACATTTACATACAAACTTAATTTACGTATTTCTTTTCTCACTAACTTATATCACAATACATACACAATGAATTATGATTATTTATTAATTAGTTTTTTTAAAAAAAGTGGAGTGCAAGGGAGTAATTTTTTTTATAACCTTAATTTTTCAATTAGCTATCTTTATGAAATTTTAATTTATAGTTATGTATTAATTTTATCATCCAGTGAATATTTTAAAACCTTTTTCACTTATATTACAGGTGAATCATACCACTTTACTCCCCTTTAATTTTCAAAATCCAAGAGGGTGAAGGGTGAAAGTGAGCCCCCCCCCCCTCCCTACATCTTCCTAGCACCCATGAATTTTTTAATTAAAATTTAATTTTCTACTTTTTTGCATATAAAAATGATTAAGGTAAATTATTTTAAAACTATTTTTTACTAAATGACTGGCAATGGGTTCTTTATTTATAGATTCATTGTTATTTGAATTAAACATTAATATAGAAAGGTATTTTTTAGTTATACTGAAAAATTTAATTCTCTCATTTTATAGCGTAAACTGCTTCGCCTATTTTCTTCTTTTTTCAAGTTGATCGCAACTTTTCATTGCTATATCCCTGGGATGGCGTTCTTCCTCATTTTCCCGCGCTTCCCATTTTGTGAATAACTGTATGTGGGTGGGTACGTTTTCGAAGCATGAATGAGGCGCAACGAACAGCGGTAAAGATCGCCCCGGGGTGATAACGCGCCAAATGATCCGTCCCTTTCATAGTAAGAAAGTTTAGTAACCACGAAAACCAGTGCCGCAAGAATTTGACCTTGCCTTCGATGATAAGCGAAGAGTCACAACGCCAGAATAATAATAATAAAAAAATCCTTAAAAAACGAACGAGAAAGAAAATCTGAGACACAACCACGTGATATTCCCTTTAAGAAAACCAAACGATAAGAATCGTTGGGGTCAAGTCCGTAAAGATCTGGGGTTCGCTGATTGGTCAGTACGATTAACATGACAGATCTCTGGCTGTTTCGTCGCCAAAGTAGCCAAGTGAAGTGATTAGTATGCAAGGGAGAAGATTCTCTGAAACACACCTACCTTTTCTTCATTTAGCAGGCTGAAACAATTAAATCAAGCTTGCCTGCCAGCTCTCGTGTTTTTTTTTTTTTGTTTTTTTTTTTGAGATGGCCTCTTTTATTTTTTTTCTCCCGCCCCATAGATGGTTTTAGATTGGGGTTATGACTTTGATTTTTTTTTCCATAAAAGAGCTCCTGAGAGGGGAAATATATTAAATTTCTTGCTTAAAAAAAAAAAAAAAAATTAAATTGGATGGTAGTACCTCTCTTTGGTTATGCTCGAAAGAGTAATTTTGACAGATATGTTGTATATTGCTTAAAGTTATTGAATGTTCTCTTTTAACTTTTAAGATAGCTCTTGATCTTTAATTGAAATTTTTATCTTTTCGAAATTAAGCAGGCCTGTTTTGACAAAAAGTTTAAGTGAAATATTTCTGTTATTGTGATTCCCTTACACCAGAAAACAAAGAAAAAGAAAAAGGGGGAAAAAAAAGTTTGTTTCCTGAAACCCTATCATCCTAAAATTACAATACAAAAATGTTGACCCTAAAGTTTTTTTAGACTTAAAAAAAAAAAAAAATTATTAAAAAACGTTCGTTAAAGCAATTAACTGATTATCGCATAATCAGCAGTTAGACCTGAAGAAAAACAATAAATACCTACTAAAATACCCAATTTCAATATATACCTGAGTATGTATACCCAGGATATTGACCCACAGAAATATATATACCCAAATATTTTACATCACTGATCAATTTTAAAGTTTGCATATTAATACTCCAATAATATTGATTTCTGCGCATTTGCTAAAAATATGTCACAAAAAAAAAAGAGAGAGAGATAGAGGGGGGGGGGGGGCACTCTTTTCTATCTACCCTGATATTTTGGCCCCTGTTGCAGGAAATAGAACTTTTATTTTTTTTTGGCCTTACAAAACCATTCTGATTTCTAAAAGAAAATATTAAAAACTTTGTTGAAAATTCCCTAAATAATTATATTTCTGCAAAAACGAAACAAATATATATATATGTAACGTAAAAACTAAGATTTTAAAATTTTATAAAAAGTAGAAATTTCTGATAACTATCAATGCAAATATGACTTTTGAGAGCAGCTTCAGATTTTTCTCAACTCATATTGCACGTGTAACGTTAATATAATTTTCGATAATGGCAAAAATGTAATCAGTTGAATGCAATCTGAATAGAGTAGTGTAAAATGTTCTCTCCCTAATTCCCCTTACTATGGAGTAACATTTTATGCAGTATTTTGATTTCTTTACAATAACAAAAACAAAACTTCATTTTAAACTAAACACACTTCTAGATTAAAATTTTATTGTAAATGTTGGATATCTTTCAATTCAATTTGAAAAAGTGTTTGAATCTCCGAAATCACTTTGTAACCTCTCTCTGGAAAAACACATGTAATGTTATTCCATTTCTACAATATAAAACTACTTTTGGGAGGTCAGTACGTAATATTATTCTAATTTCTACAGTAAAAATAAAACCTCACTTTAAATTATACCTACGTCTACGTTGAAACTTGAAAACATTGAATGTATTTCATTGCAATCAAACTATAGTACTTCAATTTGAATTTCCGATCCCGGAACACTAGCTAACTACTTTTGGTAAGAACATATTATTATGTAATATTATTCTAATTTCTACAATAGAAACATGACCACATTTTAAACTATACAGGCTTCTACGTTTAAATAAATTGTAAACCTTGGATATCTTTCTATGCAATCTGGATAAAGCAGTTTAATCCAATCTGCTGACTTGCTTTCTAATTTTCCCAGGAAGGATTATTTCATCTTATCATACCTATTTCTAAAATAATATACCATTTTTAACTACACACATTTCTAAATTGAAAATGTAAACATTATCTAACATCCAATGTAATACGAATAAAATAGATCAATACGATTTCTCGCTCCCAGCACACTGCAGCTACTTTCAGGACGGATCATATCGCCAACTGTGATATTTTAAAGAAGTGTAATGTAACCATTTGGGTTACAATAAACATTATGTATCCCATTTTTTTCAATACAAGAATCGTATTTTATTGTTTACATGTTTATAGGTGGAACTCTATAGATCATACTTGCATGTCTGTGATCAAGATAAAATTAGTAAAGAATAATGAAATATTTTTTATTAATTACTTATTTGATAGTATTAGTTGTACAGATATCAATTCAGTAATTTCATATTTATAAACCTAAAATTCCATTCAGAACTAAATAATAAGGAAATATTCATGTCCTTGGACTTCAATCCATGGTACAGATATAGGATGATATTTCCAGTGGTAGAAGTGAGAGGAAGAAAGTTGGGGGATACCCAAATGTTGGTGAAAGTGCCAACTCCCCCCCCCCCCCCCAACGGTAAATTTATAATTTCGTAATTTAAATTATAAATTATTTCCTTGCTAACTAATATTTTTACTTCCTAGCACTAGCATTGAACAAATGTCCGAAATTTGTTATTTTAATGAATATTCTTTGGCTTAGTATTTTTACTTGGAAGTAAGAGCTTAAGTGAAGTAATAATTCAACATTATATACATAACTGTTTAGTTAGATTTAAATAGGGCTTCTAAATGTCCATACTTTCAGGAAATTAAATTATTAGTGAACTCTAAAAAAAACTGATTATATTTATATGAAACAAGAATAGAAATTTTTTTAACTTAAAAGAAAGTTCTTCCAAAATTAAAAGTTGACCAAGTGTAACAATATTTGTTATTAAAAATACCTATATCTTTATACAAAATAGTATAATACATTTTTATAATAGTATGATATATATACCTTAAATAGTTGGGTTTTTTTACATTTGAAAACTTTAAATCCCTTTTTCTCAGTGTCACTTCATTTAAAGGGTAATGTTATTTTTCTTCAGTGGTTTTTAGACGGATTGGGTGTTGTTAAAAGTGGAGGGATGGATTTCAGTGGTTTTAGAAGTAGGGGGGAACGCAAGGCAATTTTCTTGAAAAGTTGGGGGGCGCGTCACCCCGCGTCTACCCACACTTCTAGCACTGATGATTTCTATATATTATCAGACGATCTCTGCTAATGTCATAATTGGATTGTAATGGAAAAGTTCTATGGGGGGGGGGGGGAGGGAACTTTTTAAGCATTTAAGGATTTCAATAATTTTTTTTCTCCTGCAGCTGAAATAGTGCGTTCTGTAAAGAATGACCCATAACCACATTTTTAACAATACATATTTCTAGATAAAAATCAGTTGCGAACTTTGGATATCCTTCATTACAATCAAAATAAAGTTATCTGATCTCTCGACTTACTGACCAACTTCCCATTGGGAGGAACTTCATCGGCGGCAGGCGCAGACTCCCAGTCGCCGCTATAATCTCTCATCGGGTGTTGCTTACTCTCCCAAAACAAACACCTTCTTCCCGTGTTGTACCCCGGGGCTTGGAGGGTTCGACTACTTTCACTTTTCCCAACTTGGAATGAATGAATGAGCAATTTGACACGCTCCTAGCGCCCTAGGCCCAAATATCGTGCCGAGATTGGGATGAATGAATTTGGAATCGAAACTTAGGCTTTTGAGTTCAGAAAAGGGGATTTTTTTGTGAGATTTTAAACGTTGTAGATAAAATGAATATCAGTGGTTGGTAAAGGGATTTAATCTTTTATATATATGTGTATGATTGTTAAGGCTGTTGCTACTAGATATTAAAAATTCTTATATTGCATATTTTCTCTGAAAATACCACAATCTGACTTTTTGTCAGTGAAGAATAAAAAAGTTTTACTTTCCTAAAAAGAAAATGACTAACTTTATAAATAAGATAATCAAATTAAGACGTTCGTCAGTCACTAATTTTTACCGAACATAATATTTAAAGCAGAAAATCGTAATTTTTACAAATTGACCTTGAGTGACATTTAAATTTAAAAAAAATTGTTGAAAGTTTTTGAATTCTAGGATTGCTTTGAGTTTTTGCAGTCATTTCTGACGTGAAAGATAACTCAGATTAAAACTGATGAATATTTTTCGAAAGTTGTTGTTATAAATACTTCTATGCATACATCACAATGCACGCTACGGATTATAGTGTTTTGAAAGGTTTGTGGTAAACAACTAAGTACACGCGTATTTTTACATGTAAATTTGAACCTTATAAGATAGATATACTTAAAGGAAGATCAATCTATTTTCAAACTGAGACTTCCTCATAATTTATTTTCTCTTGCTTTTATGAACATTCTCGTTCGTTGATGGATCACTTAAGCCTAAAGTTTAATCTCTCTACTTGACAAAGGTCTTCTATCATTTTAATAATCACTGAGTTTGCTGGGGCATTTATTCAGGACAATGAGGCCAAGCATAATAATAATAAAGTATTTCTGAGATTTTTCGTTGGCAGTTTAAAAACAAACGGAATTTAATTGTTGATAAAGACAATGGAATGTATATGTAAGAGTTGAGTATAATTTCGAAAAACTGTCATTCACAATAAATCCTTCTTCAATGCAAATGCATAATACCTGCAAAAACTTTTCCGATAAATTTGCTTACTTTAATGATTCCAAAATAATTTTCTTGTTTAGATTTATTTTCCTATGAAAGCAATATAAATATTTTTTAATTATAGTTTCTACTTTCATTTCAAAACCGAACATTTGAATGGGCCGTCTTTTATCTAAATTAAAGTCAAATTACTAATTATCCTAATTAACGCTTACTGGTAATAGTTTCATTTAAATGTTGTTCTGTGAATAAATTTGAAGTAATAATTGTCACATAAATACAAGAAATGGAACTCAAATTTATTTAGTCATGATATTTTATATATAATTTTATAAATATCAGCATCAACTTTGAAATGTTTCTTTCATTCTACAATTTCAGATATTTTCAGCTTTTTCTTAAAAAAAAAAAAAAAACAATAATAAAACAGTAGCAAAAACTACAGGTTTAAATAAAAATTTTGAACATTAAACCCCACATAACATTAAGTGTAGTTTTGAATTTAATTTAATGTAAATTTACCTGTATTAAATCTTAATTTTCGAGATAACATAATAGTTGCTTTTATATAGAAACTAGATTTATATATATATATATATATATATATATATATATATATATATATATATATATATATATATATATATATATATATATATATATATATATTGTAAATAGGTAAATAAACAATGTAAATTTCAAAAATATTCAACAGTACATCAAAATCTTAATAAACAAGTTGTGCAAATATAAAATAGCATTGTTTGAATAGCATGTTTCATTCAAAATATTATTTTTTTTTACAGACGACGACGGTTGACGAGTCAAGTCTATTCGGGTCAGAACACAACAGTGTTATTCGAAAAGGTGAGTACATACTTCTGCTTGTTTGTATTTACTTGGTTCAGTGTGGTGAAGTCCGATATCTGATATAAATATTGACAATATTAAAGACAGCGATTGAGTCATACAGGTATAACAAAGGAAGGTATGCCAAAGAATGCAAAAAGAAATAGTAAAATTTTGTCTTTCTCGACATTTACTGTGACGAAGTATTTTTAAGGAATTGAATGTTAAGAAAATAAAAATTGTTCTGTGACAACCTGAATTTGAATCTGAGGAATTTCATATTTAGGTTCTTAGTGAGTTCTATGTTGAAAACTGATGAGCTTCATCAGTGTGAATGGAACGTGCAGATATATATATTTTGGTCCCATTATAGTGATATGCACAGGGCTTTTCCTCAGCATCAAGGATAGTATTTTAGGAGGGGTAAAGTTCACCTATGGATCACAAAACAATAGCTTTGGAAATACTTTCATGATGCAATAAATGGTAATACTTGGATGTCACATTTGGATTTGTCCCTGTAGCGATGCGAATGTCAGTTCCATGGGACAGTGTTGGCAGACGTAGTATTTTTAAAATCATTCTGTTGTTTTTCCTACACCAATATTTTTTACATAGTGCCTTTCTTAATACTTTTTGAAATGCTGGATGTCTTAATTTTTTAATTGCTATTGATCGTTAAATATGCTTTTTCCAAAATGCATTGTAAAAAATTGCCTACCTAAGAATTTTAAAGACGAGATCGTGTAACGCTGAGTCATAAAAAAGTGTCATAATATATCCCTAGAAAGAGTAATCAAGGTCTGGTAATCAAGTCTATGCACCAGGCCACAAATTCTAATTAACTATTGATCAAATGCCATGTCTAAGTAGTGCTTTCACCTACTGAGCCAGGAAAGCATTTTCGACTCTGCTTTGATATGTAAAACAGTCATCTAGGTGCACCTTTCCCATCCTACAAGTTCATCTCACCCTGGTAATGATACACTGCATTTGTTCATACAAAGCATCCAACAAAGCTGGTTAGAATGAGTATATGGAAAAGAAGATATACATTAGCAAACTGAATAAAGGGTCTTGAATTTATGAAGTTTAGCTTGACATCTTATAAAGATGATAAAGTACGGTTAAAAAAGCACATTCGTGGTGGGAGGTCGCATGAGGCTTTCAGGACAGCATATGTAAACTTTGTCGATGGTAATATTCATAGCTATGTGCAGCTTGATATTTTGCAAACATTTCCTGGCCAACTACATGTTTATATATAATTTTTAAGGGATAATAATCTTATGCGGGATGCGAAGATCTGTAAAGAATTTGCAGCAGTACAATTTCTGAAAATATATTTTACCGTGCGAAGACAAACTTTTAATTTTTTACCTTCTTGTGATTAAGTAAATTTCGTCGTAAATTATATTAAAGTTAGTTTTAAATCTGTATAAACATTATAAGCAATTATTTGCGTAACGTTTGTTTATTTTTTTACTCGTTATTTTCTATGATTAATAAGGCCATTTAATTAAAATAGTAAAGGTCTTGAAAACTTTATTTGTCTTCTGTTACTTGCTGAATTGATTTTAGAATAACATGTCCTGTTTTCAAGCTTATTTATAACCTGTGTGGAAAAATACGAGCATACCACACAGGTATCCTATCTATAACTAATTAAAATTGGAGGAATTTCAAATTAAGGCTATCATGTACTCACAACTAATGTTTATAAATCAACTCAGTCAGGCGTGCTTATCCAAGACACTAGAACCACCCTAAAAGTGATTTAGCGTAAATTTTGAAAGAGGCGTTAACAGTAATTAACTACAAAAATCCACAGCTAACTACCCATTCCTTTTAGTTAACCTTTTCTTACATTGTGTAAACTTGCTCCATATTTTTTTTTCTTTCAATTTTACATCAGAAAAATGGTAAAGGAATTGAATATTATGAATGGAATGTTCTCCGTTCGATTTTCAGTTAATCATGATTTTAAGGTTCTCGCGATGCTTTGGCGCAGTACAGCTCATACGATATGAAAAATCCGTGACAACCAAACCCTAACTGTTACAGATTAACTTTTATAGATAGCGGCGATACATAACATGTAACGAAATGGTTATTGTAATGGATGTATTTGTAATAGATATAAAATATATATACATAATTGTGCACTTTTCAACATGGAACTTTCTTCTCGTGTTAGGCATGAAGCGCAATAATAATGAGAACAACAACCATAAGGACATCCTGATGACGGGTCTGACGTCCACCCAGGAGGTGTTCTGCAGTGTTCCCGGTCGACTCTCCCTCCTCTCTTCCACCTCAAAGTACAAAGTGACGGTGGGAGAGGTGCAGAGGCGATTGTCACCTCCAGAGTGTCTCAACGCTTCTCTACTCGGGGGAGTGCTAAGGAGGTGAGGACACACAATAATAACTATTTTTATGCTCACAATCTCTGCTGCAATACTGATATGAGAAATGTATAACTTAGCTTTAGTGTAATGAAAGTGGTGTGTATTATTTCAACACTAAATTTGATTTAAAGTTTTAGACAATCGTATAATTTTTCCTCGTAGGCATGTTAAAATTCCGCCTACAGATTCTTCAAAAAATATTTTTTATTAAACATGCAAACAGGAATGTATTATAATTTAATACCAATTTAATTATTGATTGAGAAAATTTAAATTTTCGATTTTAAACTTTGGGAAATCTAGTAATATTTATTTTAACTTTTGTAAATGGTTACGTTATGAAACCACAAACAAGTAACAGTGAACACAAATGACATCAGATTTTTCCCAATCAAATTATTACAGTGCCAAATAAACACTGATGACAGGGGAAATTATATCTCATACTAAAAGTCAACTCCATGAGTTGCGTGATTTTTAAGGTAAATGCATCTGTACAAAAGCCCACCAATGGTACCCCATTCTTTTGTATATGCCCCCACTGTACACTTTGCATTTCAATTTGCGATTGAGTTGTTTTATTACAGATATGTTACATAAAGATGTCTCTTTGATGTGAATTTCATGTGCCTATGCTGCTCCACTGAGAAGTTATTAGGGAAAAACTGAATTATCCTTAATTAATGGACATGAGTGTACATTAATTTATTTTGTATTGACCCAATTCCGTGACTTCTATAGTCCACAGAGAGCCATTTCGGTCGTTTGTGTCCTACTTGTGAAGAAATGACTGTTCAGAGTTACCGTATTACTCATTTCAAGGTGGGGTTTCCAGAGATGAAACGTCAAACTGATATAACTAATGGTCTTCCACTCAGAAAACGTGTGAATTTTTTTTATTACTTAGTTGCTGCATGGGATTGAAAAGCCTGGAATGATGGTCTAATCTCTGGTGGTCTTCATCGGAATTGATAGCTTTATACTGTCTTGGAGTGAACAATCTTTCGAGAAAATCTAGTTGTAATAACGGTGCAACTGGTTGTGTGGATGTTACTTTTGAAGAAGCGTTTAGGCTGGATCGAGAAAAATGTACGAAAGAAACATTTAATTAAAATACAAGCAAATAAAACTTCTTCATATTGCGTGGCTGCTGATAATCTTTTTCAAAAGTTGAGGCAAATAACTATACCATTTCTATGAAGCGATGTTATACAGTAGATTTCCTTTCAGCTTCTACAATGCATTAATGCAATGGCTTTGTAGTCTATTAGAGCTCGAAATTCGTAGGAAAAAAGCTGCAAATGCTAAAATCACGAGCGATATGTTAAATGCAAGGTCTCGCTGAGAAGATGAAGTCCGTTTGCAATGAGGAATTAGCACAAGTGAGGAAAATGAATATTTTTTGTATTTTCTAGTTTTATCCAACGAATACATTTGCGCAGTGCAATTATTTTTTATCTTTATGCTTTCAATTAATCAAAAATCGAGTTTAAAATTACCCGAAATCAAAGCAAATGTCACGTGACCAAAAACGCATTAAAAAACCGTGATGTGGTTACGCAGAGATAAAGTCGCAAAACGATGGAGAAACCTCACTCGTTCCTGTCTAAAACAGGTTTTAGACTGGTTCATTATTTGCGCGTTAACGTTTCACGCAAAAGTGGCTTTTTCCATCCAAATCGCAAAAGTGAAAAACTGAATACTTTTTTAACCTATCTATCCGAGCTCAAATTTTTGAAAGAATGGTATTGTTTTTCATGATTATTTCTCTACTTTTATTGAAAAATATAACCAAAAAACGTAAGTTCCTCATTAAGTCAGAAATATAAATTCTAAAGAAATGTGTCTCCTCAATTTGAAGGTCTCGATAAAATTAGTAGGTTTACATAAAAGCACTTTAAACTCAACCGAAAGAAAAAAACTTTCTTAAACTCCATGCAAATAGATATCGGATTAGAATTGAGATATTCGTCGAGCGTGTCGGTGACAAGATTTGTCGCCAAATTTGTCACTAAACTTGCCAACTTGGATGCATTTTCTAATAACCCCCTCCCCCCTTCTCCAAATTGGCATGGTTTTGGATATTGTAAACGTTAGCATGAAAATATTTTTGTTATATGCTACCACACTAGAGTGGAATTTGGACCTGATGTACCGCAATGTGTGTAGAAGGTACTTTTAGTGATAGTCTGTCACACTCTAACTCCACATTCAGGATTTCACGTTAACCAGCTTAAGAGATTTCGACTTTCATCCATATTAAAAAAAATAATAGACGATACCTTAGGGTTTATTATTGGTTGTTTATAATTTTTTGAGTTTTAGCTTTCTGAAAGTATTAAGCTTTATCTTAATGTATTCCGCCGACCAACCTGTTGGTTTATAGCCGCCCGGGGTCAAAAAGCAGAGAAGAAAAAAATATCACCAAGTAATCCGCCAACCTATGCGAAACTATTTGTCACGACCGCCACCGGCCGACCAAACGGTATAGTGGTTAGCGTGCTAGCTTCTAGACCGCGAGGTTGCGGGTTCGAGTCCCGTGTTGGCATGGGTGTTTGTAAATGTATGTTGGCTTGTCTAATGACGAATGTTTCGGCGCATTATAGCCCTCGTGTTGCTGACGGCGCCAGATAATCTGAAAACAACCAACCACGACCGCCACCGTATCTACTCAATTTGAAGAGATACTGCAGAGCGCCGTACCATCGAAGTTCAAACGCAGCAACTTTTGCATGCTTTGTTTCTCCCATCCGTAATTTGGGCAGACCTCGTCGTTCCGTTACCTAACGGAACCCAGCAATTAAATTGGAAAAGGGGAGAAGAAGAAAAAAAAACATATCAAATTAATAACAATGATGATTCTCAGTGAAACACTTAAACGAGAGTAAAATTCGCGAGAGGCCACTCTATTCTTTTGAAAAGCCACACAACATATTTTTTGGAATCTATAAATTGCGCAATAGCTTTTCACATGGAGACAAAACGAACAACCACCTGCCCAGGTTGTCAGGCAAACAGCTGGGATGTCGTTTCCTTGAGTTTTTAAGACTATAATTGGTTGCTGTTCCTGTTTTCTTGATGTTACGAAACGGCTGTGGTGGAGGGCATCTTTGGACGGACTATATACAAAACTTTTATCTTTGTGATTGAGTTGAATTTTTGTGA
The DNA here is from genome assembly GCA_963978545.1 of Linyphia triangularis. Classification (NCBI taxonomy): domain Eukaryota; kingdom Metazoa; phylum Arthropoda; class Arachnida; order Araneae; family Linyphiidae; genus Linyphia; species Linyphia triangularis. Next base: position 66,717,154 of record OZ021725.1, read on the forward strand.
GTTGTAAAAAAATTGATGTTAAAACTTCATTACTGGATGATTGTCATTCAGTGTGTGCTAAGAAGATTTGGTTTACTAAGCATTGCAACAGTTGAAAGAAGTCCTATTTAAAATTCTTACCACTGGTTCCTGTATGCTTATTTTAACAACAAAGTAAAATATATCGTCGTTGGGATTTATGGGAGGAAGCACGTATTTTGCTACCATGTTTGCTACAATTATATTTAGGATGCATACAATCAAGCAACGATGTAAGGAGAAATAAAATCGGACCAACTCTAACCAAATGAGTTTTGTCGCATTTAGCTGCACAATTTTTTCTACCACTTTTAGGAAATTTTGATGACATTGTGCTTTATCATTTTGAAAATTGTTGGTGTGACTGGTTCCATTTCTGTAAACGCAACATACAATTGACCATTTGGGTGCCTGTCCATATATCAATACAAGTACTGCATATAGTATATCATCGAAAGAGGTTATGAGTTTTTGAGGACGGCCCCTTCAATCCCCAATCCGGATACGATCATCTGTAGAAAGAAATGCCATCAGAAGCCGTTTCTCTGCTGCAAGTCCAGTTCGTGGCCGGGGGGCAGGCCATCTTCGCCTACCCCCAAAGGCAAGGCCACGGCTGCGGGCCTTTGTCTAGGCCTCGAAAACCGCCTCCGGGTTCAGGGCTACTTCGTAATTAGGAACCTTCTTTTCACTGCTGCAGAGGTTGGACCTGCCACATCAGGTCCCATTGTCTGTTTAGAGGAACTATCTTCATGATTTTTTTTTTTTGACGTCGAAAAACCGTTAATTTAAAAAGTCTTGCAGTCGATTTTGTTTTTAAAGGAATTGGATTGGCTGTTTAATAGGTTATGTAAGGTTATTGCAATTGTGCTGTAGTTTATTGTACTTAACAAAGATAGATATTCGTGGTCAGTCATATACTGATGTAAATAAAGAATTTGAAAGTAATTGAAATCGCTATTCCGGAATGAGATGACTCTGAAACATTAAAGATAAATTTTTTAAAGACAATGCTACTCATTTCCTAAAATTCATGGTAAGAGTATTTCATAGCTTTGTAATATTTTCATCAAATGTGCACTTACACGGAGTAATTTAGTAAAAACTTAAGTGTATAGTCAGTTAATAGTTACGTACTGCATAATATTTTGGTTATACACTTTAAAGAAGACTCATTTCAAAGTATGCGATTTGATAATAATAATACTAATACTTGTAGAATCATTGGCTGTTAGATGAGAGTTTTTATTACAACCTTCAATCCGTAGGTACAATTTGCACATTTAAAGTCCAACCCTTTAATTACAGATTCTAAAATAGTAAATCTTTTACTGATTTATCCACTTTCAATTGGATAAACCATTTTACTTATTTCCCCTTCGTCTCTCGTGTTCAGAAGGTAATGTCAAAATCTGGAGTAAAACAAACACTTTAATCTGCAATAGAATGTGTCTACAGCCCCTGAGATTAATCCCAACAATAAACACAGCAGAGATTTTTCTGACCCTCTTTACTACCCCCACAGTTGTATTCACCTGTTTATCTCTGCTTCTGGTCAAAAAAAAAAAAGAGGGAGTAAAGATTTTTTTTATCCTACACCTCACCTGCCTCCTTGCCACTTTTTTCTTTTACTCCAAGCTGCTAAGCAGAAGTTACTATACTTTTAGATCCGTAAACTACTTCATAGTGATAGCTTGCTATTTCTGGCGATTTATACCTGGTTTGGCGATATTGTTGAATGTTATGCATCGTGATTAATGTTTTCGCTGCAAATGTTAACCTGCACATCTACAGTCATGCAGCCATGTTTCATAACACAAATATGCTAAACATTTAATGTTTTGCTGTGAAATAGGTTTCGGTATGTTTAGTACAAAGTGACATAAGTCTGTCCACCAAAACCTAAAGCTACATTTGAATCTAAAAATTATTATTATTTTTTTGTTATTACAAATATCAACTAAGTTCAAACAGCTGTTTTTTACAAAAATTCGCTGCAAACTGATCATAATCGTTCAATAAAAGTACTTTTGTTATGTTCCTTTAAAAATCTAGCTTATTTAATTTTATCGGGGTGACTCGTTAAAAATAGTCGATGGAGTTAATCTTCAACTACTTAAAAACAGTTTTCTCTTAGCTTTTTTTTTCCTTTTTCCCCCCCCCCCCCCCTTTCTCACACAAAAAAAAGCAAACATTCACTCACTTGGAGATCAAAATGAGCCCACTTATGCCCCAAAACAAACCCTTCGTCTAAATGGACAGTGATTGGCTTTCCTGCGTTGGCAGACACAATTTGGGGCAGGGCTGTTTTTCTGGATCGCGTATCGAGTTTCATTGATCTTCTTCATTGAGGATGAGAGCAAGTCTCCTCATCGCACTTGACACACATTAATGTGGAATAATTATAGGGCCGAGCGTCTTCAATTTCCTATTCGGGACCTGTCATCATTGGCCTTGATATTCGCTGCCGTATTGATTAGAGGCGACGTCCGAAATATGTGAACTGGTTGTCGATATCAATTACACGCGCATTTTTATGGCTTGACAAGAGGGTCCGGTTGTGTAGGTTCAGTGGTCTTTGGACGGTCATTTCGGCAAATGAGGTTGACGGGTGGAGAAAAACATTAGAACAGATATTTAGTTCGCTGTTACTACTTTGCTTTATGGTGGGGGCATTGTTAATAAAGCACTAATTCGTGTAATAAAATAAATGAGCCGTCATTGTAAGATTTTGGATCACAATTTGAGAGTCAATTTTGCATCCGCTTCAAATGAATTTAATCACAATAATATAATTAGTGGACTTCAAATAAGAACTAAATATTTAACTCTTCATTCTGCATTACTTTCTATTTGTCAGATTAAAACAGTGTCAAATATTAATATATAACATGAATTTTAAATTTTGGTCAGTTTGTAATTATAATCCAAAGTTTTTGACTCTAGATCTCACCATTTCGCATTTAGGTTTCTCAGTTAAAAACTTCGACCGAATATGACATCTACCTCATCAAAAAACGTCGCTGGTCACGTGAAGTTCTTTATATCTGGCATATGAGTTCATTTACACTTCAAACTTGTCTTGCGAGTGTAGGATCGTGAGAAAATGACAAACAAATGCAAAGATTTGTACTGAGGAATTTACCTGAAATTTGTGGTTTGACGCACTCCAGAGAATACAACCATTTTTGCGGTTTCCTTCAATTAACTTGAGATTAAGCGTGCACATCTCGTAAGAATGGGAAAGGTAGTATTCGAATCCTTTTGCAGTATGCGGTTACGCGGTGACCTTCAATTTAAATTGCTTTTTTTTTCTTCCCCCCCATGTGTGAAAACGTTTGTGTATCTGAAGTCCTTTTACTCTTATGTTTATATTCCTATGGTGCCAAGGGCAGAGTAATTTTCTATGACCTGCATCCTTTTGGCGTCTTAAAAATGATTGATATCACTGCAATCATGGAAATACATGTAGATGAACATATCATTGGCAAAGGACAGTTTCTGTCGAAACTGTCTTTGATAGTAAAATCATTTGATAAACATGCAATTAAAGAACAATTATGTATTTTCTTTAATTTATTCGCTACTTATACCTACATCATAAAATATCGGATTTTTTTTTTGTATGTGCTTTATTCGATTAATAATTATTAGAATCGTGGAACTAACTGAACTAAGAGTTTAACTTAATATTAGAGTTGTTTATGTTATTTTATTTAAGTTCCATTAAAAAGTTCTTTACTCACTCCTTAATGTTAAATCATTATGAATACTAAAATTATAGATATCAATTATTATTCAAAATTAATTATTATAAGTATATTTTTGTCCACTTCTAAAGGCCGGTTTTCAAAACTATATTTCTATAAATAATTTTAAGTATGGTAAGTTACATTCCATCCAATTACAATAATCAATCTTTTTTTCGTCTTTAAGGTGTATTGATTACTCCAAATAATTGAATACTCAGTATTTAACAAACTTGCACTGCCTTATACGAAATGTACATAAATTTTTCTTTTTACGTAATACTACGAAATATTTACAAATATATAGAAATTCGTAACAACATCTTCATCTGAAAAAAGCTGTCGAATTAGTCATGTCTAAAATCAGATGACCCGTGCATTGTTTCAAATGCAATTTAAGTCCAACTAAATATTTTTTTGTTTATCCCTCCCATGTCAGAGAACATACAGTGAGAGGCAATTTGAACACCATATCTAAATCGCAGTCAAGAGTACAGGGAGTCCTCAGTTAGAAAGGCCAATTATGAAGCATTGCCTTCCGATATGCTCCAGTGATTTCGAACAGTGATAAGAATGGATCATTACGTGAGTGAAGAGAGGCTGCCAAAATCGAAAAAACGAGAGGCAGACCTCTGCTAGAGCGGACATTCGAAATGTCGTAACCTAAATCGTTCCCTAACACCTCTGCATTACAATTGGAAAAAGATAGGGTCAGAAGCAAAAGCAATACTTTTTATCCCATTTCCTGAAGTATTTAGGAAGTCTCCCTCTCCCTCTTTGCCTGTCTTTTTCTATTATTGCGACGCATCTGCGTTTTCTTGCCATCCTATGCAGACCGGAAAATTGGTCCATTGTCGCTGAATGCGACTTGGTTCCGGCAAAAAAATAAATGAAGTGTAACAAAATTTTTCTTTCGCAAAAAAACTATGTTGTTTTTTCTTTAAATATATTTTAATCATTTGATCATGAAACTAAAATAGTCTCTTTTCAGTTTGATTATAGTGATAAGACATAAAATAACATGTGATTCAATTTTGATTGGTTTCTACTGATACAAACATGCATGTATTTGATTCTAGTAAAGAAAAAAATGTTTCATGAAAACTAGATTTTAAAGTTGATATTTTTACCATGTTCTAGAATGAAATTCAACAATTAGGAATACGATAAGTTGTATTATTTGTTCGCTATTGCAATGTTGTAAAAATGCCATTTACAAAAATTAGTTTTTCTTTAAATTATCCTTCAATTAATACTTGTAGTATATGTTTTTAGCTTTGCAAAATTACTCAAAGGCAACCTCACTCTGGTATTTGTCTTTTTTTTTCCCTCCCCCCCCCCCCTTCTTCTATAACCAATCTCATCTTTGAAAGGTTAACTGACGTGGCCTTTCTGACAAGCAATTAAATTTTAAATGTTTATTTTTTGTCACCAGTAGTCTTCAAAAGAATATCATAAATTAAGATTCGTAAAATGTGCCTATTACCAAAAAAAAAAAAATTCCAAACTGCCTGAATGATCTTTATGAAAATATCGCATTGAACAATAGAATAAGTCTCATTGTGGTGTGTTTCAGGGCCAAGTCCAAGAACGGTGGCCGCTCTCTGAGAGAGAAGTTGGACAAGATTGGTCTCAATCTCCCGGCAGGACGACGGAAAGCGGCCAATGTCACTCTACTCACCTCACTCGTAGAAGGTAACCATCAATCACCAATACTGTAGATTGTTTTTATATTGTGCTCTTGAGATTTGTAGCACTGTTAAAAAAAAAATCTTAAACTCTCCACTCTTCGAATTTCGGAGAGAAAAGTAAAACTCATCTTTCGAAACATTGTTAAAGGACTTGGACAATTGAAGAGACAATTTAAATGAAAGTTTCCATTTTATATATATCACATGACGATTTAAAAGAATTCTTTACAGGTTTCAGCCTCAAGAAATTAATAAAACGTGTCTGTTATGCTTTTGTTACATTTTTGCTGGTAAAAACTTTCTAAGAAAGTAGTTTTACAAAATTATACA